>JARHVA010001067.1:2147500-2687500 GCA_037957365.1 Torreya grandis
AAAAAAGAATAAATAAAAAAATAAAACTAGAGAAACAACAGAATAAAAACAATAAAACAAAAAAAAATTCACCCAACACTGGAGAATCTCTTACAATCCTACAAAAGTCCTTGAAAATAAATCAAGGAAATAAAAGGAATATATTATTTCTAATTGTGATATATTATTTCACCAAAGGTAAAAATACCTTTATAAGGGGTGTGGACAACTACAACCAACTGATCCATTTATTTTAAATTAAACATAATAATTTATTACTTGCACAACTAATTTATAAATATTTGGTTGTATAAATAACAACTATATTATTTATTTGATTTATGGAATAATGTGGTCCATAATGTAACTCAAAAAATATTATTTCCAAATAGGACATCTTAATAGCATGTTGAATACCCCAGTATTAAAAAAAAACTAAGAACTAAGCAACAATGGTTGCAGGCCCAAAGTGGTAACACATTCTTTCATGAGGTTTTTTCCTTTATCTATAGAATATTTTTATCGTATTAATTATATCAATCAAATCTCTATGTGTCTATCCAAGACTCATAATAAATTTCATAGTACATATATTTTCACTTGACCCATTATCCACCATAACACTATGTAGAAGATGTGTGTCAATTAAAACACATACAAAAAAATGTGTATTAGTAGAATCATCATCAATAATCTCACGTCCATTGAATTTTATTTTAGATATTTATACTTGTGTATCTTTAAGCTTACTAATAATACCATTTATAATATGAGCCTTCTCAATTATATAAGAATAAGAAGTCAAAAGAGGATGTGAATTATAAGGCATTTGCACTTCTAAATTAGCCTTGGTTTCTTTTGTCACATGCTTGGGGAACATATCTAAAAATATATTAATATTCACATTAGGTTGTACAATTTAATTATTCATAACCTGTATAATGGCATCATTTACCTTGATAGTGTTATCCTCAATTAAATCTTAAATCTGATATCTTAAGCCATATCATCTATTATAATAATGTGTCTATATATGGTAGAATGACCTACAACTATCATCTTTCTTTCAATAGACTATGACTTGAATAAGGTTAATAAGCTATAGCCTACAATACTTAAACAATTGGGTAAAAACCTATGAATTTTTGAGATATAGTAGAGGGTAACCTACAATGCAAGTCTCAAGAAGAAAGGGTTCCAAATCCTAAGCCTATGATATAAGGATGTAGCTATCACTAGAGCTCAACAAATTTAAATGATTGTAAACTATGGTTATCAAGAAAATAGTTGTACAAGGTATAAACTAAATTAAAGGATGGGTTAGAATGATTGTAAATGGGTAGGTGGAATGGTCAACCAAATGTGGGTCTATGAAACCTAAAGTGATTTATGACAAGTCTAAGAAATCCTATAGCTACACTAGCTCATTAAGTATAGATAAATTCTAAACAAGGATGCACATACATTCATCCATAAATCAACAAGAAATATTTAATCTACTAAGTAAATAATTGAAAGAGTGTAGGGGAAAAAATACTTATATTAGGGTGGAACAATCGACATTTCAATCTCTCCCTTGGATCAAATGGATCTTTATAAGAGAATATTTTAGTTTGAAGACCTCAAATGGATAGATGAACACATAGATATTCTCAATTAGGAACTCCCAATGACTCCTTATATTAAGTTTTAATGACACCACAAGACAAGACTTTTCAAGATAAGGTTTTAATCCACTAACTCTCTCAAATGTACTTAGGTCAGAGGTGCAAGCAAAAATAAAGTGAATGAGTGATATATGATATGATATGAATAAAATATGACCCCTATATATACTGATCAAGTGCCCAAAACCAATCTAAGACTCTAAGTTGATAATATTGGATTGATTTATATAGTTAAAATATTTTGGCTAACACAAAACAATATTAGATAGGTTGATACACTAAAAATATTAAAAGATAGGCTCAAAATTGTATCATTTTGGCCACTACATATCAGTGAGCACTAGGTCGAGAAGTATCAAATTATCTAGTTGACGGTTTAGAAAGATGTTTCCTAGTCTTAGTTATAGAGAGAGGCTAATGAATTTCATAGTTATTGACTTGTGAAGTAAAGGGAATAGGCTAGAAAGGACTTCCCTTGATAGGTTGGGAAAGTGTCACTTCATTTATTTTTTTGGTAGAATAACATTGATTATTCTCATGGCCTCATATGTGTTTGAGATACCATCATCAATAACATTTTTTTTTAGACTTCATAAGTACACGAGTTCAAGGTTTAGGTTGGGAAAGCCAAAATTATCTTATGAGAAAGTCTTATCTTTTAGATTGATCAATGGCTTCTTACAATGATTTTGGAGAGAAATCACTAACTCTATATTGAATTTTAGGATGAAGGATGGTGCTAAACAAATGGAACAGGTTTTCTTCTAACATTTTATGCTTCAATTTGTTAGTTAAGGCTTTATAATGCTTTATGAACAATTAGGTAGTCTCAGTGTTTGCTTACTTGTAGTTGATGAAGTGGGCTAAGTTACTTTTAGGTATATTTTTGGCTTAAAATTACTAAACAAATACATTAACTAAGTCCTCTAATCTAGAGATAGAGTTGGAATTAAGTTATTTGTACCAATACAAAGCATCGCCAAAAAATGTTTTGGCTAATAGTTTTGTTGCCACAAAGGTGTTTTTATTAATCCAATGTTTATAAATATTTATAAATGGTTTCAAGTACAAAGCAGGATTAGTGGGTCCACCATATGTAATTAAATGAGTGATGTCATCTATGTCTATGTTTTTAATTTTAGGAGCCAATGGTTTATTTTGAAGATGTTTAATGACTTTATTATGAAGTAGAGGTTACATAATGAGATTACCATGAATATCTCTAATAGGGGTGGGTTGAATTTGGATTCATTCTCCCCATTGAGGTTGTTTAGAGTGATTTTGCATTTTCAAAATCTTATTTTTCATTTACATAATCTAGGTAGTAATATTGGCTTTAAAGCTAGCCATTTGGTTCATGGATTGTAGCATGATTTGTTGAGGATGAAGAGCATTTTGACTATAGGTGGAATCTTGAGTAGATTTTTTGGATGTGTTATATATGGCATTTATGTTGGTGTTAACATGGTTATTTTGGGTAGACCCACTAAATAAAGGGTATGTCATGTTAGTAAAAATACTAAGCATGGTGGATGAAGAAGCGAATGAGGAAGTCACATACTAACTTGCCCCAAGTTTGGTATAAAAATATGAGTAGGGGAAGGAGGTATTTTTCTATGGGGAGCCATAAAGAGGTGATAGATCACCATAGGGTCCTTGTCCTTGCACTCATGATGCTCATGAAGGTATATGATCATTTAATTGATATACTTGAGATGACATTCATCTTCCACCTCTCTAATATATCAAGGTGGTTAATCTCATTCAATGGTCTTAGGGTTGATAATTGATTCATAACTCTCAGATCAAATTAAGTTCACAAGACAATTGCATATATCTTGATCTTGAGTCAAGTTATAAGGCATAAAATTTTTAGGGATTTTACAATTGTTGGTTATTTCCATTACATCATGTTAGGTTTTCTCTTTAGATCACGTAAAGATGTACTCCATAATGGAAGAGAACATATTAAATAAACTAGGTTGGCCAGTGTAGTTAAAATAAGAAAATTAAAATCAGGGGTATCAAGCTGGCCAAAACACTTGATAACTAAAACTTACAAAATTATATTGTATTAGGCTAGTTGGTATAGTATGATGATAATAAATAACTATAAATTTAATCAAATCATGTACAGAAATAAATCATGTCCTGCATAGTTCCTAGTTATGAATTTTTTAATATTATTTTTGTATTTTATAAGTTTTTTATATTTTTTAAATTTTTAATTTTTAATTTTTTTGAATTATATTTCTACTAACCAATAATTCCATCAAGGGGATGCTCACCTGTAGGTCCTCTATCAATCAACAAAAATTTCACATATCATGGGCATGGATTAGTATATATCAATATATTAATAAAATAAGTGATCATGCACTATGAAATATCCAACATCATCATCATATTCAACATGATCATGTATACATTATGAAAATATAATAACCATAGTAAAACAAGTGATTATGCACTGTGAAATATCTAACATCATCATCATATTCAACATGATCATGTATACATTGTGTAAAATAATAAACATAGTAAAAGAAGTGAACATGCACTATGAAGTGTGCAACATCATCATCATATTCAACATGATCATGTACACATTGTGTAAAAAATAATAACTATAGTAATTGGTGGAGTTCATTATATGCTAGGATAATGTGTCGATGTTCATTATGGAACATGTAAAAATCTTGCAAAATTATCTTAGGAGATGATATACTAGGTAATGTCTATGGGTAAGGACCAATGAATTCTATAGATATAGCAAGGGGTAAATTATAATTCAAGTATCAATAGGAAAGGGTTTCAAATCCTAATCTTATGACACAAATATGTAAATCTCAATAGACCTCAACAAAGGTAAATGGTTTTATAACGTGTAAATTAAACTAAAGTATGGGTTAAAATGATTTTAAATGGGTAAGGTGGATTGGTCAACCAAATGGGGTCTATGTAACCCAAAGTGACTTATGAAAAGTATAATCACTCCTATGGATACACCAGCTTATTCGGTATAAATAAATCCTAAATAAGGATACACATACATTCATCCAAATAATAACAAATAATATCAAATCTATTAATTAAATAAATGAAAGAGTGTAGGGAAAAAATACTTATCTAGGGGTGAAACCATCAACACTTCAATCTCTCTCTTGGCTCAAGTGGAGCTTTGTAAGATAATTTTGTAGGTTTAGGACCTAAAATGGTTGGATGAATACATATATATCCTCAATTAGGAACTATCAATGACTACTCCTATTCAGATTCAATGACACCACAAGACAAGACTCCTTAAGATAAGTTTATAAGGCACTAACTCTCCTAAATGTACTAGGGGAAAAAGTGTGAACACTAGCAAAGTTAATAAGTGATATATGATATGATATGATTTAAATATGACCCCTACATATATTGATCCAATACCCAAAACGAACCCTAAATTCTAAGACAATGATATCAACTTGTCTAATACAATTGAAAGATAACAGCTAACATAGAATGGTATCAACCATGTTAATACACTACAAATATTAGAAACCAAGCTTAGAATTGTATCGAGCTAACTAATGCATTACATGATTAAGGAAGGCACAAAACAAATGGTACCTAGTAAGTTGATACTAAATGATATAAGGAAGCTAAAAAAAATGGACACGAGATATATAAGAGAGGTAGATAGATGGACACTTATACGAGGTCAAACTAATAATAGTAATGGTTTAATAAATATAGAATAGGAAAATATCTCATTGAGTGCCATGATTCTTTCCCACCCCATTCTTAGTGCACCCTTTAAGGCATACACTTAGGGATATTGATGCATCAATAATTTATTACAATAGAAATTATCTGTAAATGATAAAATGAAGTAAATCATGTGTATACATAATTTCCTACACATCTATGCCAATCATAATATACACTGATATCAAACTCCTAAGGTTTTGATTTTTTCATATCAACCTCCATTGGTGGAGGGAGAGATATAAATTTTGTAACACTTTATGAGGAGGTTATGTTAATCATTTTAATTTGCTCCTTTAAGGATCCAATAAGAGAATCCTATTAGTAGGTTATGAAATTGAATTAACCATTGATTTATCCTCATTATTACTTGTTGGGTGAATATTTTGTCAATCAATGTACTGATCAACAAAATAGGTCTGATCAACCATAGTAGGAAGATTGGTTGTCTAGGTGTGCAGCTTTACTACATCAACCGGAGACAAATATCTCCTCTCATCAAGGGGAGGTTCCCTATTAAATATGCAGAGGCTATATACTATAAATATATGCAGAAAGTAAGACACAGGGGTGGGTTAAACCATCCATCTCTCTTTTTTCAGAGATGTTGCTAACAAACAGAGGAGAAATCCTAGGTGATTGGTGAAGGTACTTATCTTCTTTCAAAAGTAACTTTTATCCAAGATCCAGATCCCTTCCTGGAGAGTAGAAATCTTGGTGAAGCAATAGAAGGCACTTTTCTTCTTTCAGAAGTGTTTGTTCTTGCAAACAGCAGGACTCTTTCTGGTAACAAGTGATTGGTAATCGGCTCCAAAGTAAACAGCAATCTAAGATGTAGCTCAAAGTCTCCACCTTGACTGACCTAGAGTGAGGTACAAAGAACAATGGGGGCAAAAATTTGTCCCAAGGTCCTTTACACAGAAACATAAAAGAAAAACACACACTGAAGACAACTATGACAACACAAAGTCTGTAAGTAGTTGGCTTCAGGACACCTTCCTTATCACCTCCACTAGTCCTACTTGTTAAATCAAATAAATAAGAATTCTTTTAGAAGATAGACATAAGAACAATCTCCTAAACTAGCACAAGCTATAACAGCACAAAGTCTACAAGTAACTTGCTTTCTCATTCAATCAAAGAAATATGAATTACAATCTGAGCTCAAAGTCTCAGTAATGCCTTTCAATTTGGGCAGAGTTTCACTTCTGGTAAGGGGAAGATCTCCCTTGTAACAATGAAAGAGTTTACATTATATAGAGGCCAGGAGAGACTTGGCACTTTGTCCCATGGAGTGACCTATGTTGTGCAATCAATGCCTTGGCTGCATTTTTGATTCTATCAAGAAGGGCCATGCCAGAGCAGGGTGGATGCCTTAACTATGGCATGTTGGTTCATCTTCCTTGTCTTCTCCTGAGTTTGAATCACTCATTCCATCACTTGATAGCTGTGTAAATGTCTATTCTACCTTTAATTCAAAGGGGACAAGTAGGCTACATTTTCAATGTTTGCAGGCCCCAAATATCTACCCGGTGAACTGCTTCACCTACTGGAATTAACTCCCACTAAGTTTCCCTCTTTGACTCTTCCTTCTCTTGGGTCTGGCCTTAGGCTCTTTGAATGCATTTGGGTCCATGCCTTAAGTCTACTAGAATCAATAGACACTTAAATGTAGTCAATTTGGCATTCATGTGTCTTTCCTCTATTGAAGGTTAATGGCTAGCTAGTCGCTCTAAATTTGACACCTGTGGGACTATTGGTCCTTTATTTCCTTTAAACAAAACATCTGAAGGAATTCCTTCAGATAATTTGTCTAAAGAAAATCATTTCCTTGGTTTCATGTGTGCCTTTGCATTGCAAGGTGCTCCATCCTTTGACATGTGGTGCCTTCCGCCGCTTCAAACAAGTGATATGTGGCATCTTCTATTAAATCTTATCAGGGACACGTGGCATTATCCATCTTCTTGAGCCTTTGCAACATCACAAAAATGTTTGGGGCTCAGTCAGGCTCTCACAGATAATGACACTTGTCAGCCTCTGCTGCTCTCTGCATGGGACACGTGGCACGGTCTGCTACTCTTAGGAAAACAAAGTAAAACCTTCTGTGGTTGCCACTTGTCACCCTCTGTGGAGTTCTGGCAGAAGCTTTATCAAAAGAGACCCTGTAACAACCACGCAGATGAAGACACATGGCAACCTTAGCTTCATTTAGTCACTCACCCCCGAGCCCACCATGGTCTTTACTCAATGCAGTGGAATGGAAGGAAGGAAATGTGGATGTTGACATGTGGTGGCTTCCACTACTTCTTAGGAACAAGGCATAATGGCTCAGCTAGTGACACTTGGCAGTATCTGCTTGACTCTTTCTATTGCACATGTTTCTCTTCATAACTAAGGCCATCTTTGAACCTTTGAACCTGACGCATTGAACCGATTGAACATTGAACCCATTGAACTAATGAACCAAAATGGTTCAAGGTTCAATGATTCAAGCTTTTGAGACTCGTTAAATGCTCAGGGCTGCAGAACCTTTGGAATGGTTGAACTTTGAACTTTGTCAAATGTGCCTAGCTCATGTTGAAGACGTTGAACCTTTGAACCTGCTAATCCCTTTGTTGAAAAAGCTTTGAAAAAATGAGGAATTTGAAAGCCCCCAAATAAATTGTGAGAAGGGGAGAGAGGAGTTTTGGCCCTGTAGGTCCAAGAATAGCTCATATTTTGTTCCAAAAATAAGTGACACTTTTGGGGACCAACATTACTATCATTTTCCTTAGGTTTAAAACTTAGTTTGAATTTAAACTTGGTATTAAAATATATTAGAGGATTAGACACATATTTTATCTTATTCATAGCAAGTACCTTATCTTCACAATCTATAATTGAATGGAACATGTCATCAAAATTTTGGAAGTGTTTAAACATAATAGATGCATAGATAGGAGAAATTAAGTGTTAACTGAATATATCTTGAAATTCATTATCATCTCTATGATTTTTCATTTTAGCTAACATAATATTATAATGAAGCACAGTCATTAATGATCTCATTAGGTCTTTTCTAATTTTTAAATTTAGGCACAAGAGACTTTCTCACTAATATTGATATAAAATTGAGCTAGAAATAGGTCATCTAATAGATTGAAGGCATGTACTGATTAGAAAGGAAGATAATAAAAATATTGTAATTCATATTCTTTAAGGATCTTAGCAAATAGTTTCATCAATAATTTTTTATTAGAGTAATGATCTAAGCATGCTACATGGAAGGTTCATTTTTCTCTATCACCTTAACCATCATATGGTGTAAGGCTATGTGAAACAAACCCTATAGGTAAAGGAATTTTTAAATCTCTAGGGCCAAAGGGTTGTGTAATAATGCTTGAGAATTTTTTGAATGACCTACTATATAAGAATAATATTATATTTGGTAAACCTTAGCATGAATATTGAGAAATGTTTGTATAAGCTCTCAAGTAGAAGGCATAGGAGATTGATTATTAATAGATGATGTCACATGACAAGCAAGCCTATGAGACATAAAATTATTGTTATCAATCTAAATTGTACCTTTGAGGAGGTTGTTCAGGACTTTTTCATTCAAATGATATAATGGGAACTCTCAAAGGTTTTGGGTCACCTATGGTTGAATTGAACATCCAGAGAGGGTTGAATTCCCCTGATGGATCACCTAAGACTTACACTAAAATACTAAACTAAAAGGAAAAGAGAGAAAGAGAACATAAATGGAAAAAAAAACATGGAAGTGATGCACCAAACTTAGTATCCTCCACTTGCCTATATTGCACTAAGAACATTAACAAGAATCAAAACCTATTACAAAACTCCACACTAGTCTCCAAACATAAGTGTTTCGATATAAAGGTTATGGTCAATCCATTAGTTGAGAGGGATGAAAAAGAGGTCTCATATGAGACACTAGTGAATGTTTTTCATAGAGATCCATTGTAATACCATGTGACACACTTCATATGACTTGATAAGATGACTAACAACCTAAAAAAAGGTAAATTATATGAAAAATGAAAAGAAGTTATTGACACTATCATAGACATTCATCAAACCACCATGGACATACACTATTTGTACTATTGATAAGGCTAGAAATCAACATATATTCAGTTTAGAGGTAAATTATAAGTGTTTATCATAGAAGGGATTCACCATACCTAGATTGAGGATCGAAGGCAGATAAATTTATGTAGAATTTATGTGATAGAAAGATTCCTCTTTATAATGATGATTCTGCTTGTTTAAATAGGCAAAATATCTAGAGCTTATAGTCTAACTCAATCTTTCCCACTAACAGGTTGTTTACAATTTGAATCATGATTAGGGAAGGGGAGTCGAGGAAGTGGGAATCTCTTTGAAATCACCATGGCCACACCTACACAAATTTATACCATGTCATCTCAACATGTAGTTTCTCTTATGTCTAGTTTTGGATGCATTTATTCCAATGATGAATTCGGATAGATTCCATTGCCCTCTCATCATTTTCCCCACATTTATATTAAGTCATGTCATGGTTCACACATTGAGCCACTCAGGATTGATTCTTTTGAATCAATTTAGTTATGTATATGACTTTGGATTTTGATGGCTAGATGGTTTGTTAAATTCTATCTCAAATAGTGCCAAAGTAGACACTAACAAACTCCTTAAGGGTGGGTTCTAGCCACGTTTCCTCTTCTTTTTCATTTATTACTTGGTGAAAGTTCTTAAGTACATGTTGACTATTCCCTCTATGGTGAAATTAAATTTTACCATGTTCCATTATCGCTCTCACCCACTTACTCAAGGATCTAACACACTACTGGCCTTACACGGACCACCCCAAGGTTGTAGAGTAGTGGGATTTCACCATGTGGAGCCATCTCACTAACTCACTTACTTGAGGGATCTAAAAATATAAAAATATATCTAAGATTTTGGGTTGTTAGGATTGTGACATGAATAAGCATCCCACTTACCTAGTTTCTTGCTTGCTTTGTATTTATATAGATGGCTCTGAGATGTTGGGTTGTCAAGATCGTGACACGTGGAAGTATCCCACTAGCCTGATAGTTTAGATCTTTGTTGATGTGGAATTCACTTGGGAAAACTTTACATAAAATTATTAAGTCTTAAAATAATTTCAAATAGGCCTAGGGTTACATAATGTTGACACATGGCTCCGAGCAATCCTTGAAATTTTGATGAAGTATTGAAAAAAAGAAAGAAGTTATTGGTAGACCATCCTTCAGTGTTGAATTAGTATTTTTCCACATGACATAATGTCACTAAAACACTACTCTGATATATTCTCTCAACTAAACGAATGGTATTGAGGCCCTAGGTCATCGATATTTCTCCATGTGGCTTCATCTTGTGTACCCACTTGCTTAGAACATTGATGAAATGGCTAAGTCTAAAAGGACTTTTTTAATAGGCATGGGGCTATAGAATATTGACATGTGGCTCTAGACAAGGTTAAATAATTAATTAAGTCATGAAATGCTTTTTTATTTTTAGTTTCTATTCATCCTTTAACCTTCAACATTTATGATCTTCACAGTTTCTATTCATCCTTTAACCTTCAACATCTATGTTCATAGCAAAAGATCCAACTATTCATTGTAATTTCCCCAAAGACTAAACTTCAAACAATTCTTGCAAATATTTAGGCATTTGTGTTCAATACTTGTGTCTTCAACATCTCTATGTAGAATAAATGTTCTGACTTTTCCAACACACTTTTTCCTGAAGACGTAACTTTGAACAATCTTTCTGAAGGCATTTGGTCTTTGGCATTTTTGCTTGGCATGGGATTCTACATGAAAACTCCAACCCTTATTTTACCTTCATCATTTTTGTTCAACATTTGCATTTGGCGATAATATTCACAACATTTTCCCCAAACACTTTTTCCAAAGACCTAAAGCCTTCTTTGAAAATACACTAAGTCAAAGACTTAGTCATTTTTTCCAAACTATGACTAAACTTGGAAGTCTAAAAGTAATCATAAAGCCCCTTTCTGAGTTGGACATTAATCTTCTATGGCGACCAAAAATGGTCAACATTCTTGGTGACACCTATAGACTACTTGAATATTAAATAGGAATCTAATAGCCTTCAAGTAATCTATTGGACATGGAGTCATAGAAGTATCCAACCTTTTCATATCTGAACATAAAAGCCTATTACAACTTCTTGGCATCAAAGCTAAATATTGAATTAAACTAAGACTCTAAACAAGACCCAAACCAAAAAAGAAAGGGAAAATAATAGTGTCATATCATCAGGGAAAGAAAACAACTAAACTAATGTGTAGCAACACTTTGGAGGAAATAAAAACATCTAAACTACGCTAAACTAACCAACCAGAAGGTTTTCAAATAAATTCATTGACTGATTCTACAAAGTAGATACCCTTTTAACTTAGAATACTTTTTATGTTTTAGGGAAGCCAAATAGAGGTGGAGAAGGATTGGGTGCTTGATAAAATGATAGATCGTTTCTCCAAGGGTTCATACAAAAACAATCTCACCCACCAACTAATTTGACTGGAAGTGTAGTTGTCTCAAAGTGGATAGGTAGTTAGATTTTGGACTTCTTGATGCTCAATTTTTTAATCATAATTAAGCACAACACATTATGGTTTCTTCTTCTCAACTTCTAACCAAGCCAGGTATCTAATAGGACATCCCCTTGTCAAGACAAAGTTTTAAAAATCAGCCCTCTCTCATACATGTGTCGTATTGCTTCATCATCTCATTGGTTGAGATGTTCTCCTTGAAGCACATGTGATTGACATAGAAGCATATCCAATTCTAATTGATATTCATGATGGCCATGAGCTATTTTTTAGGAGATGTTGGTTTAAAGTCTAGTCTTGAAAAAAAGTATTCCAATTCATCCAAAAATAAGTCTTCCTCTAGCTCTTCCTCACTCTTCTCAAAACTAATTTCTACATCCTTCATATTATTTGTTGAATCAAGCACATAAAAACCCTTTACCTAATCATCAGATGAGAAATAAATAACCTCCACAATAAAGGCAATAGGCTCACAACTAATAACATCCTCTTCTTTGGTTGGTGAACCCATATTTATCGTAATAGAGTCCTTTTTTTTGGGTAGATCCATATTTGGTGTAATGGATTACTCTTCATGAAATAAATAAGTTTTTAAGGTTGTCCCCTAATTGATATCCATGCTCCCCAAATCACCATCTTCCCAATTCAAGAGAAGGGGCTCAAACTATGTTTGTTTTTACTCTTTTCCTACTTTTGGGTCCAATCCAACTCACTACCTCTAAAGTATTGATGCATATTGAACCATGAGATCTTTAGGAGTGATTTTAGCAACATGGTTTTGCACATTAAATGGCCTAAGAAATGAGAGTTGATCTTGGACTTGTGTAGTGCCTTGGATGGGCTTCCTATGAGATTGCTAAGATTTATCAAAGGGATGATAGGAGATATTTTGTTGTACTTGTTATTTATTGAAGGTAGATATATCATTGTCAAGTCTTTAGATGAGGCTTTTAACTTCCTAAAACTCACTTGGAGTGAGTGCAGATGAAATTGTTTAGCTAACAATTATAGGAATGGATGACAAAATGTGTTGATTGGATGGGGGCTCTAATAATAGGGATATTAGAGGCCCTTGCATAATTTTACTAGCATGGACTAAGTAATTTTGTGTCCCTATAGTGAGCTCATACACATTTGGAAGAGTGTTTCCACCCATTGATTGTGACATGATAGCAAGATCATTATATAGGGCCCTTAAGAAATATAGGAAGGTAATGTGGGTTGGGGGTTTAACCAAGGGTAAGATTCTATTCCAAGTTCTCTAAAATTTAAGAATGAAGTCAGTCATAAAATATAGGATGCCTTTTTATGGTAGTGAGTTGCTCTATGAGGGTAATATAGCCATTCTTGTCTTCAAGTTATTTACATAACCACCCCTAGATTATTCCAAACATGGATAAAATTTGCCTTTGAACCCCTAAACCATTAAAGAGGCTTACCCTTTAATGAAAATGTAAGGATCCTAACTACTATGTTCTCCTCTACAACATGGTGGATTGTACATATGTTAGTTATGTCTTGGATGTGTTTGATAGGGGTAGTGGCATTCTCACTAGTGAATTGTGATATGATCTTAAGGGCTATAGTTGGGATATCATCATACTGAGTAAGGGCTAATGGACTACCTCTATTAAAAGGAACAAACATATAATTTATTGGGAGAGCCATTGATAAACAATAAGAATTAGACCTCTTTTTTTAATAACAATGTAGAACTAACTTTGAAAGTAGGAATATTGGAGTGGCCAAGTGATTATATTTATTCCAAAGAAGGAAAAGATCAATAATATCAACTAAATCCTGATCTATGAATGTCTATAAGCACTTGAACTGCTTAAATCAATAGATTTGACACCTAGAGTCACTATGGTGTTGAATAAACTACCTTAAATGTCAATATTCACTGAAGAACACACCAAAAATATTTAATGGATGATATTAGGATCATCAAATAGTCCCACTAGGCATGCCATAAACTATTATCAATCTAAATCACACCCTTGAAGAGGTTGTTCAAGCCTTCCTAATTTAGATGATATAATGGGAACATTCCAAGGCTATGGGTTATTTATGGTTGGAGTGAACCTTTGGAGATCAGTAGCTTCCCCTAATGGATCACCTAAGACTTACACTAAACTACTGAACTGTAAGGAAAAGAGAGAAAGAAATCATAAATTAAAACAAGAAAAAAAACATGGAGGTGATGCACCAAACTTAGTATCCTTCACATGCCTATACTACACTGAGAACATGAACAAGAACCAAAACCTATTTCACAACTCCACATGAGTCTTCAAGCATCAATGTTTTAAGATAAAGTTTATGGTCAAGCCATTAGAGAGATGGAAAAGAGGCCTCATAGGAGACACTAGTGAAGATTTTACACAGTCAACCATTGTAAGACCATGCAAAACAATTCATATGACTAATAACCTATAAAAAGGTAAAAGATAGGATAAATAAAAGGAATTTATAAACACTATCATAAACATTCATCAAACCACCATGGACATATACTATTTATAGTATTGAGAAAATTGTAAATCAACATATATTCAGTTTGGAGGCAAAATAAAAGTGTTTAACAGAGCAAGGATTTTCCATACCTAGATTTAGGATCAAATGTAGATCAATTTATACAACATTTATATGCTAAAAAGAGCCTCTATATAATGATTATTCCACTTGTTTAAATAAGGAAAATATCTAGAGCTCAAGTTCTGGCTTGATCTTTCCCACTAACGGGGTGGTTAGAATTTAAATCATGATTAAGGAAGCAGGTCGAGGAAGTGGTAATCTCCTTTGAATTTCTATGGCCATGCTTTCATAACTACTTGCCACATCACCTCAGCATGTAGTTTTTCTTAGGTTTGCTTGTTAATGTATTTATTCTAATGATGAATTTGGCTAGATTCCATTTCACTCTCATCATTTTTCCTATATTTATGTTAAGTTACATCATGGTTCACGTGTTGAGCCACTCAAGATTGATTTTTACAGATCAATTTAGTTATGTATTTGATCTTTATATTTTGATGATTTTGACGGTTGGATAGGCTATCAAATTCTATCTCAAATACTACCAATGTAGATGCCAACAAAATCCTCAAGGGCAGGTTCTATCCATGTGTCCTCTTCTTATTCATTTATTGATTGGTTGAATTTCTTAAGTGCATGTTGATTATTCCCCATATGGTGAAGTGAGATCTTACCATGTGACATTATCTCACTCACCCACTTGCCTAGGGATCTAACACACTATTGGGCTTACACTAACCACCTCAAGGTTATGGAGAAGTAAGATTTTACCATATGGTGTCATCCCACTAACCCTCTTACCCGAGGACTTTAAAACTATACAGACATCTTTGGGATGTTGGGTTGTCAAGATCATGACATGTGGAATCATATTGCTTACCCACTTTCTTGCTTGCTTTGAATTCATACAGATGGATTTAGGATGTCGAGTCATCGAGATCATAACATGTGGAAGTATATCGCTAGCTTACTAGTTCAAATCTCTACTAATGTGAAATTCATTTGGGTAAACTTTGTAGAAAATGACTAAGTCTTAAAATACTTTCAAATAGGCTCGAGGCTACATAATGTTGACATGTGGCTCTGAGCAATCCTTAAAAAATTGACTAAGTGTTGAAGAAATGAAAGAAGCTACTAGTAGACCATCCTTTAGTGATTAAATAAGATTTTTACACATGGAATAATCCCTTTGACCAACTATTTTGACAAATTTGCTCAACTAAATAGATGGTTCTAGGGCCTCAGGTCATTGGGATTTTACCATGTGGCTTCATCCCATGTACTTGCTTGCTTAGAACATTGCTAAAATTACTAACTCTAAAAGGCCTAGGGTTATGAAATGTTGACACATGGCTCTAGGTAAGGTTGAATAATCGACTAAGTCTTGAAATGTTTTCTTCTTCGCAACTTTTATTCAAATTTTGACCTTTAACATTTCTATTTTCATTAAAAGATTTGAATATTTATTGTAAATTACCTAAAGACTAAACTTTAAACAATTATCATAAAGTCTTCAGCATTTGTGTTTGATAATTGTGACTTCAACATCTTTATTTGTAATAAATGTTTCAAATTTTCCAACACACTTTTTCCCAAAGATTTAACTTTGAACAATCTTTATGAAGGCATTTGGTCTTTGGCATTTTTTCTTGGCATGGGCTTCCATGCATAAAATATGACCCTTATTTTACCTTCAAAATTTGTGTTTAAAATTTGTGTTCGGTGACAAGCTTCACAACATTTTCCATGATCATTTTTTTTAAAGACCTAAAGCCTTTTTTTAAAATACACTAAGTCAAAGACTTAGTCATTTTTTACAAACTCTGACTAAACTTGGAAGCCTAAAAGTAATCTTGAAGCCCCTTTCTAAATTGGACATTGATCTCCCATGGTGACTAAAAATGATCAACAAGTATGTTGCACAAAAATAGCCCTAGAAATCTGAGGATTAATCTATGTTTCCCCCAAACCGCATGTGGGAATCACTTGCGTATCCATAGGTGTATATGTGACTAGTAACAGTAGGAGTACTATTTTGAACACATATTGTAGAATCTATACCTCTAAAAGATGGATTAGTATCAGTAAAGAGTTCATCATGTTGTTCCTCATATGTGGCTTCCTTAACATTATTTACATTGTTAACCTCTACGATGATGTTCAATTTTTTATCCAAGTCATTAGTTTGCATACTAATTCAATTATAAAATTTTGAAAGTACTTCTACTTATACAAGATCTACAACATTAAGCTCATCAAGATGTATTCTACCATGACATTCATTATTATGTTTATTATCATCTTCATAAGTATTTTTAAGATCAAGCTTAACATCATTAACAACATGATCCTTTATATTTATGTGTTCTCTATCAATATTTACATTAATAAAAGAAAGATTTTGTGTTTAATTGATTTTATCCATTCTAGATTGCTCGCAAACGCTTGGTTGGATCAAAAGAATCTGATTATAATCAATTGCAACACCACCTAACCTAGAACTTCATCTTAAAATTATAAGAATTTATCTGTATTATATGGAATGGAATATATTCATGGAAGAATCAATAAAAATAGGAAAAATACATAGATTATTGTCTATTAAGGGAAAATCAAAAAATCAAATCTAAAACCCTAATGCAAGAAAAAATATAGAACCTTAAGAAGGAAAGATGAAACCGTAAGGAAAACATTTCAAGGGTTTTATGTGCTTGAGATAATGATCAAATTCACTAAAATATTTCATTTATTTTGTGATTAATACAATCTAAATATGATAAAACTATTAAAATTTAAACTATGTAAAATAGGGCATTAATCATACAAATCTAAATGTAAAAGAGAGATTGATATAACATGTACTATTTCTTGAATTGATAAAGTAAAGAAGAAAGAGATGTACTTAGCTTATTTCTAATTTATATTTCTTACTACATGCATCATAGTATCTGAAAATGATGTCTATCTAATATGTAACTTCTTAGATCATGAAACAAGACCTCAAAATTTACACAAACATTATTGGTGAAGTTTAGACCCCTGTGATGACTAGTATTATCTAGGATCTATCAATACTACTTTAATCAATTTTTTAGGTATGTGTCACATCTTATTTTTACGCCTGCACCTTTAGATTATTTATGTATGTGTATTTTCTCTCAATCATATGTGATTATACTTGATTTGCTTCTCATTGTGCTGAAACCCTAGTTGCACTTTTGACATAAGATGACTTGAAAAAGGGTTAAAAATATGGGTTGGACAACCCTACCCACTCCCCACTAAGTGCCTAAGCATTTCTACATTCTAATACTCTAAAGAGAGATCAATCCATATGTATTTATTCTACATAGATGTGTGTGTGTGTGTGTGCGCGCGCGCGCGCACGCGCACGCGCATTTGCGCGTGCACCATCATGACCATGTTAGAATGCAATGTAATGTTTGACTTTCAACACTAGACATCATACACCTTTGATCTTGTGTTTGTGTTCGACCTTGGCTTTATGGTTTCTCCTTTGAGGGGTTTTAAGATGTGTTTACTTTTGTGGTACTGTCTCAAGAGAGTGTCAATAGATTTCTTAAACTTGATAATACTTTCCAAGATAAGTGTTAGATGATTACGGCCTCAGACTTGATTTGTATTTATGTATGAATCTTTGATATTTCCTGATATGACCAATATATGAAACATGTTTATGCCTACCTAATGGACATTTTTCAATTTGAAAAGTAGTCGTTGAGGGTTCTTGGACACTATCGATTTGTGATAGTGTAATTGTTTGACTATTGCCCATATTGTCCTAAGAGAGAAATAAGTGATCTGGGATATGACAATAATATGCCTAGGATTTTATAAGGTTTTTGTACATACAAGGGTGATCTTGAACATGTGTTATGGTAAATTAGTTAGCCAAGATAATATATGGATGGACGAATAGGAAAAAAATTGTACAAGAGTCAAACATGTACGTACAAGTCCAAGTATGTCAATATATGTCAAAATTGATGTTGCTAATACCAAACTTATATGTCTATAGGGCTAAGGTTAAGGATGAAAGTAATATTAGTTGTATGAAGACATAATAAAATATTATTAACTATAATAACAACAAAGTGTTATTTAAACGTTATTCGACACATCATCTATGTATACACAACTTTAGAAGTTAAACGTTGGATGGAACACTAATAGTAAATACTAGGGAATATGGTGTGCACTCTATAAGCACATAAATATAATATGTTATGCATGAACCATAAAAGCTATGTTACCCTAATAAAATAAGTGTTGTTAGGTAGTGTGACCATGTGTATTTTGAAATTATTTGTACAATTAGATTTTTTTTTATATTTACATAAAAAGTAAATCTAACATTAATTGGAAAGTTTAGTGTGCGTCAGTTTATAAATCCAATAAATGGTAATTCTTATGATAATAAAGTGATGATAAATAAAAATGGTCCTTCTACTAAAATAATTATTAATTGGTTGTAGATAAATTATTAATTCATTGTGGATAAATACATATTCTTGCTTAATATGTCATCTTTTTTTTTTTAAATGTGACTTATCAATTCGAAAAGTAATCCCATAATTAATAGTTTAAAATGTCAATCTAATTTAATTGAAATACACTTAATTTATACATCATTTTTTACCACGAAATAATGTAATCATATATATTTTGGAATTATTTTTATGATTTGAATTTTTTTATATTTATATAAAAATTTAATTTAATATTGATTTAAAAATTAGTATGTAACAATTTATATAATAATTCTTTAAATAATACTACAATAAAAATGACCCTCCTACTAATATAATAATTAATTAAGTCCCTTCTTCCTCCATAATTACTAGTTAAAAATGTCAATGGAGTTGTAAATGCATGAACGTTTAGCACTAAATCGAGTGTTAGATGCATCGACTTTTACCACTAAATTGATTCGAGTGGTAAATGGCATTCAATGACAAGGACAAAATCCTCTTATATGATGAATTACTTGAGTGGCATTTAATCAATAGTGGTAAATTTGCATAATGGCTAATTCATGGCACACGGATCTTTGATTGGGAAGAATTTTTAAAATGATGGGAAGAGACTCCAATGTCTAATCTCAACATTGAAAGGAGCTTTGAATTCAAGAGATAATCATTCTTCAAATATCATTGACCTACAAAGGAGGTGATCATTTTAAATTTGTTGACAACGATGTTTAGCCACACGATAGCAAAATAATATTTTCCACTCTTGGAAACGTAAGAAACCGTGATTTATCAAGAAAGCAGCGTATTTTAAAAGTCGTATTTTCCACATTACCATTTTAATGCTTTCCTACACGTGCATTTTATAAGAGGTAGCATTGTCATGCAAACCATCATTTGGACATGTTTTAAGGAAAGTGGCTTTACATCTAAATGCACTAATGCTCCTCTCCATTTATAAGCTTCTTGGTTCTATGCCTTTATTGGTGTGCGAGTATTATATGGGAGAGCTTGAGGAGTAAATAGTTACATAAGGGTCTTAATGAGAAATATTATTTTTGGAGATATGTTACAGTTGCACAAATATATGATTATATTAGTGAGTTTTTTTTGTCAAAATTAATTTAGGTGAAGTATTATGCACTTACGAGTTCCAAAAAATGATAGAGTAGATGAAGGTGAGGGAGACAGTATATACGTAGGGATGTTATGTGGTAGCACATCTACATCCGACTTATGCATATTCATCTATAAGATAGAAGGTCGCAGGGTAGCAACATCAACACTATGACATGTTTGGACCTACGATCTCTTGGAAATGCCTAGGTCTAGTGGCCTACCGTTTTCCCTAGTGGAGAAAGAGATACCATATGTAGGGAGATGGGTCGCAATGGGACCTAAGAGATTGAGGGAAGAAGACACCACCTATTGTAGGAAGGCCATATATTCCCTTTAGGAGAGATATATCACTTATTGGCCATATAGAGACCACCTGTGTTAAGATAAGGATGTTGCACATATGTCACAAATTAAGTCTAGTACACAGTACTATGACCAATTCAATAGTATCATCATCAGGTTTCAATATTAAAATATATTGAGCTAGTACATGTTACTACATGATGTACTCTTATTCGTTTTAATTCGGCAGACACAGAGATGCCCCTAAAGGGGCAAAGAGAAGGATCTACCTCATATTACTAAGTTAGAGCACGTAAACGATGAGGAGGAAGAGAGGCATTCCAACCCAACAATCAATGATGTAGTGGCCATTAAGGACTAGTGGACATGGTACATTTGGGTTTGTCATGCACCACTATTTCCAAAAAGGAGGGGGTGTAATGAAATTACTTCAAGAATTAAGTATAACAGAGGAATTATATCCAAATATGACTGAAATATATCCAAATATATGCTAATAGATAAGCGACTTTGAGGGGGCAACCTCCACAAGCTTCAATAAGAGCAAAAATCACAATATGATGATAAATGATTACCCACTACCTCCTATATATAGTCTAACTAGGCCATGGTTACTCCATAGGCCGACCTACTAATCTAAAGAAAACATAGATAAATGTAATATAATGTCAAAGAGGGATAAGTAAGCCACAAGTTGGCTAATACTATCCTCATACATGTGATAGGTTAGGGGCGTATCATGCCCTTCCCCTTCAAACCAACGTTGTCCTCAATGTTGAACAACTGTGGATGTTGTTGCAGAAATTCTTCACCTTCCCAAGTTGCATCTTCACTACTTTGGTTTTTCCACTTGATCAAATATTCCTTAATCTCTCTGGTTCTCAACCTCTTAATACGTGTTTGGAGGATCTTCTCTGGTTCCAAAATGACTCATCCTTCTTCATCTAGTTCTGGGAGCTCTGTCTGGGCAGAAACATTTTATCCAATGACCTTCTTCAAACAAGAAACATGAAATATTGGGTGTATGTGAGATGAATGAGGTAACTCGAGCTTGTAAGCCACACTTCCAATTTTTTTGTAGAACCTGATAAGGGCCATAATACTTTGGAGCAAGTTTGTTGTCCTTTTTCTGTTGCTTCAAGGACATCTGCTTGTAAGGTTGCAAACGAACAAATACCCAGTCACCCACCTCAAAATTTCGTTCACTTCGGTGTTGATCTACTTGTTGCATTTTATAAGAGGTAGCATTGTCATGCAAACCATCATTTGGACATGTTTTAAGGAAAGTGGCTTTACATCTAAATGCACTAATGCTCCTCTCCATTTATAAGCTTCTTGGTTCTATGCCTTTATTGGTGTGCGAGTATTATATGGGAGAGCTTGAGGAGTAAATAGTTACATAAGGGTCTTAATGAGAAATATTATTTTTGGAGATATGTTACAGTTGCACAAATATATGATTATATTATTGAGTTTTTTTTGTCAAAATTAATTTAGGTGAAGTATTATGCACTTACGAGTTCCAAAAAATGATAGAGTAGATGAAGGTGAGGGAGACAGTATATACGTAGGGATGTTATGTGGTAGCACATCTACATCCGACTTATGCATATTCATCTATAAGATAGAAGGTCGCAGGGTAGCAACATCAACACTATGACATGTTTGGACCTACGATCTCTTGGAAATGCCTAGGTCTAGTGGCCTACCATTTGCCCTAGTGGAGAAAGAGATACCATATGTAGGGAGATGGGTCGCAATGGGACCTAAGAGATTGAGGGAATAAGACACCACATATTGTAGGAAGGCCATATATTCCCTTTAGGAGAGATATATCACTTATTGGCCATATAGAGACCACCTGTGTTAAGATAAGGATGTTGCACATATGTCACAAATTAAGTCTAGTACACAATACTACGACCAATTCAATAGTATCATCATCAGGTTTCAATATTAAAATATATTGAGCTAGTACATGTTGCTACATGATGTACTCTAATTCGTTTTAATCCGGAAGACACAGAGATGCCCCTAAAGGGGCAAAGAGAAGGATCTACCTCATATTACTAAGTTAGAGCACGTAAACGATGAGGAGGAAGAGAGGCATTCCAACCCAACAATCAATGATGTAGTGGCCATTAAGGACTAGTGGACATGGTACATTTGGGTTTGTCATGCACCACTATTTCCACAAAGGGGGGGGTGTAATGAAATTACTTCAAGAATTAAGTATAACAGCGGAATTATATCCAAATATGACTGAAATATATCCAAATATATGATAATAGATAAGCGACTTCGAGGGGGCAACCTCCACAAGCTTCAATAAGAGCAGAAATCACAATATGATGATAAATGATTACCCACTACCTCCTATATATAGTCTAACTAGGCCATGGTTACTCCATAGGCCGACCTACTAATCTAAAGAAAACATAGATAAATGTAATATAATGTCAAAGAGGGATAAGTAAGCCACAAGTTGGCTAATACTATCCTCATACATGTGATAGGTTAGGGGCGTAGCATGCCCTTCCCCTTCAAACCAACGTTGTCCTCAACGTTGAACAATTGTGGATGTTGTTGCAGAAATTATTCACCTTCCCAAGTTGCATCTTCACTGCTTTGGTTTTTCCACTTGATCAAATATTCCTTAATCTCTCTGGTTCTCAACCTCTTAATACGTGTTTGGAGGATCTTCTTTGGTTCCAAAATGACTCGTCCTTCTTCATCTAGTTCTGGGAGCTCTCTCTGGGCAAAAACATTTTATCCAATGACCTTCTTCAAACAAGAAACATGAAATATTGGGTGTATGTGAGATGAATGAGGTAACTCGAGCTTGTAAGCCACACTTCCAATTTTTTTGTAGAACCTGATAAGGGCCATAATACTTTGGAGCAAGTTTGTTGTCCTTTTTCTGTTGCTTCAAGGACATCTGCTTGTAAGGTTGCAAACGAAAAAATTCCCAGTCACCCACCTCAAAATTTCGCTCACTTCGGTGTTGATCTGCTTGTTGCTTCATCCTATTTTGTGGCAAGGCCAAATTCTCTCTCAAACTAGCCAAAACCTCTTGTTGATGTTGAATGTGCTCTTCCACATCTCAAACCTTGGTGTGCACCTTTAATGAAGAAGTGATGGAAGGTGGATGGTAACCATATAGTGTTAGAAATGGAGACATTTTAGAAGAGGTATGGAAAGATGTGTTATACCACCATTCTGCAAGTGGTAGCCATTTAACCCAATGTTCTTGTTTATCTGATACAAAACAACAGAGATACCCCTCTAAACATTTGTTAACCACTTCAGTTTGTCCATCAGATTGGGGGTGGTAAGATGAGCTATGAGCTAGCTGAGTACCTAAACAAGAAAATAGTTTAGTCCAAAAATTACTAGTGAAAATAGGATCACAATCACTTACAATTATTTTTGGGGTTCCCTGTAATTTGAGAACTACTTCCATAAAAATAGCCGTGACTGTACTTGCTGAAAATGGGTGTGAGAGAGCACAAAAATGGGAATATTTTGTAAGCCTATCCAAAATGACCAAAATAACATTATTACCTTCAGAACAAGGCAACCCAGTGATGAAATCCATGGAAACCTCCTCCCACCTTTGACTAGGAATTGCTAATGGTTGTAACAAACCTGGGGTCTCAACTGTTTCACCTTTATTCTGTTGGCATATCATGCATTCTTCCAAAAACTTTTGTACATCTCCCTTGAGTCCTTCCCAAAATAATTCTTTCTTAATTCTATAATAAGTTTTTAAGAACCATGAGTGTCCCTCAAGTGGAGATGCATGCAACTCTGCAAGAATCTTATGCTTAAGCTCTAAAGTTTTGCACAAGTATAACCTACCCTTATACCATAGGACATTACCTTTCCATTCAAATTTGTCAGAGGATAAATTACCTTGCTGGAGATTCTGAATCAGAACCTGTGTATCCTTGTCTTGCTCCCATTCTAACCTAGCTTCATCCACCCAATCTGCTTGCAATATGGACATTGCACAAAGTAATGCTTATGTGGATGCATCCCGTCTAGATAGTGCATCTACTACTACATTATCTTTACCCTTCTTGTAGATGATTTCAAAATAATAACCCAACATTTTGGTTACCCATTTTTGTTGTTCCTCAGATGATAATCTTTGCTCCAAAAAATATTTGAGACTATAATGATCCGTTTTCACCTTGAAGTGTCTACCCATCAGATAAGGCCTCCATTGTTTAACTACATGAAGAATAGCCATCATTTCTTTCTCATAGATAGGTTTTTGTAGATTCTTACCTTTGAATTAACGACTTTCAAATGCAATGGATCTTCCTTCCTACATTAGTACTGCCCCCAATCTAGACCCAGAGCATCACATTTAATAGTGAATGTTTGTGAGAAGTCTGGAGTAGCCAAAACTGGAGTGGTGCACATAGATACTTTTAGTTTCTCAAATGTTTTGGTGGCATCATCATTCCAATGGAAAGCATCCTTCTTTAGCAATGCAGTGAGTGGAGCGGCTATGCTAACATAACCTTTCACAAATCTTCCATAGTAACCTATTAGTCTAATAAAACCTCGAAGGTTTTTGAGAGTTTTTGGCATGGGCCATTCCATTATCGCTTTGATCTTCTGAGGATCAACTTTGACCCCTTCATGGGAAACAATGTGACCAAGGTACTCTACCTCCTGTACTCCAAAAGCACATTTAGATGGCTTCGCATAAAGTTGGTGCTTCTCCAAAACTATCAACACCTGTTTCACATGTTGCACATGTGCTTCCCATGTCTGACTATAAATCAATGTCATCAAAGAAAACTAACACAAACTTCCTTTACAAAGGCCTAAAAATAGTGTTCATCAAGATTTGAAAAGTAGATGGTGCATTTGTAAGACCAAAGGGCATTACCAAAAACTCATAATGGCCCTCAAGTGTTCTAAAAGCAGTTTTATGAACATCTTCATCCTTGATTCTAATTTGATGGTACCCTGAGCGAAGATCCAATTTTGTGAAATAATTAGCACCATGCAACTCATCAAGTAAATCATCAATTACTGGAATAGGAAATTTATCTTTGATGGTGTACCTGTTGAGTTCCCTATAATTTGGGCACATCCTCCATGTGTCATCCTTCTTCTGCACCATGACCACTAGTGATGAAAATGCACTTTGGCTATGCTTGATGATCCCTACCTCTAGCATCTCATGGACCATCTTTTTAATTTCACTCTTTTGTGCATATGGATATCTATATGGTCTGATATTTGGTGGTTGACTACCTGGAATTAGTTGAATGGCATGATCATGTTCTCTTTTTGGTGGTAGTCCTTTTGGCATGGCCCCAAAAATAGATGAGTGGTCTTCAATAATTATTTGTAGATCAGGATGTGTAGATACCTTTGTGGGTTGAACTTTTATGGAGCATAATCGTGCAACACTTCCCTCTACCCACTTTTTTAGCATCTTGGTCATCTGATGTGAACTAACCAATTGTAGAGATTTTGCATGTAATCCATGTAGTTCAATTATCTTACCTTTAGAATGAAAGCGCATGAATAGTTCTTAGAAGTTAATCTCAATGGTACCTAAGGTTGTGAGCCATTGGAATCCCAAAACAATGTCTGTGTTACCCATGGTAATAGCAAACATAGGAGAGTCGAGATTGTACCCACCCATATTAAGCTTAATACTATGGCATTTGCCTGAACAATTAATTGTGCCACCATCTGCAATCATGACCTGAAATTCTAGTGCTGGGTAGATGAAACAGTTCAATCAAGTGGCCAACTTATGGTTTATAACGTTATGTGTGCTCCCTGAATCAATCAACACTGTCACCTTCTATTTCTTGAGGAAACCCACCACCTTAAGAGTTTGTGGAGTGCTAATACCTGCAAGTGCATGACAAGAGATTGTAGGTTGGGAATCTTCAGGTACCTCCTCTATATCTTCCTCATCATCATTGGAGGCATCATCTACTTCTTCATCTTCATTTGGTCCCTCAATGTAGAGTAACTTCTTCTCATCACATCTATGTCCTTTACTTCACTTGCTATCACAACCAAAATATAATCCTTTTGCACGCTTTTCTTCAATTTGTTGAGGGGTCAATCTAGTAGGTGGAGGAAATGTTGATGATGATATGCTACGATCTTTGAAGTGAGTGAATGGCTGCTTCTTGTTGGATATGAATTTTTCCTCAGCTCTACATGCTAGGATAATAGATTCAAAAATATTAAGTGGATTAAACATGCGTACCTCATGTTGAATGTGGTCCTTGAGTCCACCCAAAAATAGGTCATTCAAGTTTGCATCAGAAATTGTCTCCACATGTAAGGATAGGTTCTAAAAATGATGAATATAATCCTTGATGGAGCTAGTTTGTCACAATTTTTCTAGTTGGCTGAAGTAATTATCTGTCACACTATTGCCATAGTGTAATTGTAGCTTCTCTGTAAAAATTGACCAGGTGACATTGAGACTCATCTTTTTCTTTTGAGCACACAACCATAGATACCAAATGAATTGATCAAGTTCAAGATACAAGGATGCCATGGTAACCTTCTGTCCACTTGGAATCTGATGTAGGTCAAAAAAAACTCTCCATTTGGTTGAGCCAATTGAGTGGATCTTTTCCATCAAATTTGTGCATATCCACTTTTGGTAATAGGTTCCTCTGTGGCCATGGAGTTGGATTTGAAGTAGACTGGTTAGGAGAACCACCCTAGTGGGTTTGTGAAATAGAGTTAGCTTGATGATTTGATTGATTAATGTTAAAATCCATCATGATATATCCCAAATTATCTTGTATGGATTGCATATTAGATTGTATGTCTTGCACCTCACTCTAAATGCCTTGCACACTATAGTCAAGCTGGCTCACTTTGTGATCTATGTCAGAAAACCCTGGTACAAAGAGTCTATTACATCCCCCTTCTGACTCCATCTCATCCTTTTTATGAGTTTTACCTAGAGTTTCAGTACCCTTTCCTCAGCCCCGAGTTTGTGGACCTGCCATAAAAGGGTTTTACGATGTCGACCCTTATTGACACTTTTGACCCAATTTTGACCAAGCGATTTTGGAATTATTTCGGCCTCAAATCAAAATATATAAAGAACAAACCATATCCAAAATTTTCTAATATTTCCAAAAATGTAAACAACTCAGAAAAATTCTTTGAATTTCGCACTATAGAGCAATTTTATGAAAAACCGTAAAATAGTGATAATTTTTTAAAAAAAGATCCAAATGAGCTGAAATTTTAATGGAAGCTTAATTTGATTATTTATCACCTCTAGTAAAAACATTTTGGAGAAATTCACAACCATTTTTTATATATCACAAAATTTAAAAATTTAGTGTTTCACCCACAAGATTGCCCAAATCACAGCTTTGATACCACTTGTAATGAAATTACTTCAAGAATTAAGTATAACAGAAGAATTATATCCAAATATGACTAAAATATATCCAAATATATGATAATAGATAAGCCACTTCGAGGGGGCAACCTCCACAAGCTTCAATAAGAGCAGAATTCACAATATGATGATAAATGATTACCCACTACCTCCTATATATAGTCTAACTAGGCCATGGTTACTCCATAGGCCGACCTACTAATCTAAAGAAAACATAGATAAATGTAATATAATGTCAAATAGGGACAAGTAAGCCACAAGTCAGCTAATACTATCCTCATACATGTGATAGGTTAGGGGTGTAGCAGGGGGGGAGACATGAGCTTGAAGAGAGGGACTACAATGGAAGTCATATGCAAAGTGAGGACACAAAGTAGAGATGGAAAAAAAAATCCCATCATCTAATTGGTGTGATCATATGTCCACAAATAAATACAAAATTGATATGAACCATCCATGGATACAAATCGAACTGTTTGAATGTATTTTATGTGGAAAGTCAGTGATTGAAATACTTATCGGGTATTAGAGATTTAAGGCTCACATTATGTAATATCAAAAAGAAAGCTTTTACTGCTTAGGATTTTTGGCATAGGCTAAGAGTATGCTAGTAAAAGTGCAATGTTTAGTTTGTCACTGCATTTGATGAACCTGTATTTGGTTTTAGGTTGAAGACATTGCAAGGAAAGGTTTATTTATTTTCTATTATTATTCCTCAAACTCTTTGAACTATTGACAAAAATCCATTATGTTATGCAACTATGATGGCATGGATGGGAAGATCAGAGGAGGAGGGTGGATAACATGTGGGATCCTTTGCATTATCAAACTGTGTAGATTGCTTGAAGGAATACATATAGCTTGGTTTGTTGATCTTATCATATTCAAGAATACACTTCCCTAATAGTGTCAAATAGGGGTGATAAAATCAACTTTAAAGTTGAGTAGAAAGATTTTTGGGAAAAAAATGTTTGTTTTTTCTGATCGACGCATTTCAAATCACCATCCGTGATTCATCATTAGGAATAAAAACATGTAAAGAACCCCAAACCTACTTGTATATAAATAAATTCCATTATGAGCATATATGTGAGAATGGTTATAAATGCATTTATTATTTTGAATGTTAAAATGCCATTGGAAAAAGAAGTACGTGGGAGAACCATTATGAAAGGAGTGTTTTTTTCCCAAAAATATTTCTAGTCATTCTAATGGACTGTGGAAACATTAAAGCTCTTATTTATACCTTTCATGGGAGGGAGACATTTACAAAAACTTGAAAGTTATCTCCAATGATTGTAATGCTACTTTTAGTAACAAATTTGAAGGACAATCAAGACATTCCTTGGATTTTCACTTTGGAGTGAGCTTTGAGAGATTCATATATTGCTCATATGTTTTAGACTCACATGGAGATGGCTCTATAGAGTATTCAATTACACAATAATGATTCATAAGGCCTGATAAAGATAACATTTTATTTTAACCCAAGTCATAACTATTCTATAACACTTTCATTACGATTGTTACTACCTTGAAAACCATATATTCCTTCCATACTATTGATGTTGCTACTAACCTCCCTAATATCAATAAATTTATTCAAATAATAAGTTATAAAAAACCTAGATCCAAACCTTTGTAGAACACATTTTTGGGGAACATTTTTAGCTTTGACATAAATTATGTTATCCATCTTTGGCGCAAATAATATCAATGAGCCACTTCTTAAATTCTCACAAAATTTTCCCTCTAAATTTCCAAAATTAACAAATTCAAATTTTGGAAAATTCAACAATGCTAACAAAAAAAACTTGATGTAATTTTTGTTCACAAACATTGCAACGATTAAAACCTCAACCAATCTCCTTCAAATCAGTTGACACAAAAAACCAATCTATGTCAATTTACAAATTGCCCCAGACAATGAAAAAAACTCTGAAAAAATTGCCCTGATTTAGATGCAAATCATAATGTTAAACCATGGAAATACACTAGTGTAGATGATTTAAATTTTTAGGGTTATGGAGTTTAAACCCTAGGTTGTTAAAGAGGCTGAGTATAGTAATCAAGTTATAAAATATGCAATAAATATAGCCATTGAATTGTAATAGAATTGACCTAGTTTGACCTTTCTAAAAATAACAATAAATGATGCAAACAAGTACTTAGCTGGAAATTGACTGAGACAAATGATCTAGAGGCAATAAAAAGGGATAGGAATTGATGTGAGTATTGCAAATAGGATCCAAGTGTCAAAACCCCTCCTAGATAGTATCACCTTAACTGGACAGTAGCACCAATGGTGCTAGTGTCCTCCTTTTGGCACTAGTGTCCTCTATGTATAACTACTCTAAGATTTTGGGTGCACCTATGTTAGAGTCTGTCAAGACTGTTCTTATGTGCACAAGTTTTGATTCCCTATCAGTGACCTGTTTTGACTAATTTTGCATGTAAACCTAGACCTCCATGTTTTTAGGGCATCTAATTGGCACAAGTAGCCAAGTGTGATGTTAGTGAGGTAGGTTGGACATCCTCAGCACCCCATTATGATGAGAGTTACCTACATACCAATACTCTGAGGTGGGATCAAGCTAGATGTAGTTATCTCCACCTAAGTGTTGGTGCAAGTGTAAGTGAAGCTAGTATAAATGTCAGTTTGAGTGAATTGAGTGATGCTGGAGACTATAAATATGAGTAATATGAGCTTAAGAATGTTGTAAATGGTTATATTCAAAATTAGGGCATAATAGGGATTAATAACTCTGATTAGACACAACTTGTTTTGAGTTAGCTTATTTGCATTTGATTTCCATCTATTGAATAAAGGGATAAAAGTCATGTATATATACTATTCTAATGTTTGTGCAGGTCTTAAAACATGTCTAGGTCAACCTTAAGTGGTTGTTAATTTTAAAGGATGTCTTTTGGTGAGGAGATAAAAGGATAATAGCACCCAAACTAGGACACTGGTACCATTGGCTTTACTGTCCAAGCTATGGTGATAGTGTCTAAGTGATAAAACCTAAGGCTCTAGGGGCTAGGTTTTTAAAGTGAGGGTATAAGACTACTTTAGGGATTTTTATTAGCACAAAAGCTAGATAAGTGTATAACTAGGCTCTAAGATATGTTTAGGGCTAAGCTAAGGATGGGTGATCTCAAGTAACACTCTTGGCACTCAAGCGTCATTTTTAAATGATTACATTCCCCCCATTTATTATATAAACGTAACAAAGTGAAATGACTAGGATAAAGGGAAAAGAAGCATACATGTACTTACCTATGAGGCCAAGTCTGTGAATTTAGATCTAAGTATGTGAAGCATGCTTCATTATGTGTCCTACAAATGAATCATGCATAGATCAGTCCTTATTTAAGAGATATCAAAAGCAAAGACAAAACTGAGTAAAGAGACAAGAGAGAATAAAAGAATGAATACACCTTATTGGGTACATGAACCAATGCATAAACATGGTGACATCCTGTGTGTGTACATGTAGATAATAATCAATCAATGAATAGCTTGGGCTGAGCTAATGGCTTGCTTAATCCTCATGTGTGGGTGGATCAAGAACTCAATCTAGTTTTGACTCCATCATTGCCCACCCTTATTTGGTCGATCATGACTTGTGAATAACTTGGATTGGACTGATGGCTTGTCCAACCCTCTTATGTAGGTGGCTCAAGAACTTAGTTAGACTATGACTCTATCATTGCCTACCCATGTGTAATAAAAGAATTTGAATATGAAACTATGTGATGTAACTAACACTTTATAAGATGTCTCTGGTCCATATGAAAACTCCAAAATGTAAAAATGGCTCTAGGCCACTCAAGAACACTAACTTTTGTAGATGGAATAAGGAACCAAATTTGGATTATGCTAGTGTGAATGGTGTCTAAATTGTGTTGGTGAAAATGGTGTCTTGATTAAGAACATAGAGAATGACATGAAGTTTGTCATTCCATCTGATCAATTAGAGAAAAAGTGAGAATATGTAAATAATGTGCCATGCACATGGCCCCAAATTTTATATTTGTATATATGGATTTTGGATTAAATTATAATAATTTATATTTGAGTATTTGAAACTAAAATAGGAATGATCATGCCATGTATGATGCCCACAATTTAAGTAAACTAGTAGGAATCTATGCTAAACTGAGCAACAACTGGTCATTTATAACTAAACACGTACAAACTTGGACTATATCTACTATATGTTTCTGGCCAATATGGAATTTATTGAAATTAAGGTTTTTGGATAGTATCACCATATCTAGACAATAGCACCAGTGGTGCTAGTGTCCCACTTTGGGTATTAATTTTTATGCAACTAAAATTGGTCTCTATGTGGTTGTTTCCCATTGCATTTTCCTAAAATTAATTTTTGTATTTTCTGCCTGCATACTAGAAATTATACTCTGACTACATTCAGATGGCTTGATCTCTATGATAAAAATCTATGAATAGCCCCTATTTTGAGTGGAGTTGTTGAACCTGTGCAAGAATTGTCCTCAAAATAAAAGTCTCTACATGATATGTGTTATTCTGAATATATATGATAACTATGTAATAAACTAATATAATGTGAATACATGACATCATAATGTAAAATAATCTAAGCATAAGTTTGTAATGTATGACATATGTTAGATCTAACATTCACAAGGCTATCTAAAATATGATAGATACAACAATGTAATCATGTATATGATAGCAAATTTGATTAATAAATGGATTAAGTACCTAGGGGGATGGGGCATGTTGTCCATCATGGCACCTAGAGAGGAAGGGGAGATATACGAGGTCCCTCATGGCATCTAAAATTGGAGTGTTTTGTTGGGTGAATATTTTGTCGATCATCTAACTGATGAGCAAAATAGGTCTCTTCAACCACAACATAGGGAAATTGGTCAGCCAGATGTGTAGGTTTACTACATCAAAAGGGGACAAATCTCTCCTCTCATCAAGGAGAGGTTCCCTAAAGATATGCAGGAGCTATATACTATATATATAAATAGAAAATAACACTCAAGGGTAGGATAAACTATCCATCTCTCTTTTTTCAGAGATGATGTTCACAAATCAAAGGAGGAATCCTGATGAAATGATAGAAGGCACTCCTCTTCTTTTAGAAGTGTTGTTCAACAGACAAAAGGAACCTTTCTGGTGGTGACAAATAACTGTAATAGGGTGTAGTAACATGACAAGATGAAATGTATCACAAAGTCTCCACCTCAATTGCTAAAGAGTGAAATACGAAGGATAATGAGGGCACAAATTCATCCCAAGATCCTTTACATAGAAACAAAAAAAAAGAGAAACTAAAGACAATTGTGGCAGCACAAAGTCTCTCCACAGCCAGCTTCAGGACACCTTCTTGATCACTTTCACTAATTCTACTTATTTAATCAAATGGACAAAAAATGTATTAAGGAAATAGACATAAGAATAATTTCCACAACAACCAAGCTGATCCAGCACAAAGTCTAAAATGTCACTTGTTTTCTTATTCAAATAATGAAATATGATCGACAATCTGAGCTCAAAGTCTCAGTAATGTCTTTCAATTTGCGCAGAGTTTCATTTTTGATTATAGACTGAGATATATTAAAACAATAAGAGAGAGTCCAATATATAGCCCTCCAAGAAAGACTTGGGAGCAGTAACACATCATGTTGCATTCAATGCCTTGAATACATTTTAAATTTTGTCAAGAAGATATGCTATAATCGGGTGTATTTTCCCATTTTCTTTTCTTAATGCAGAGAAATGGGTCATGCCATTAAATTTTTGTGTTCTCCAATGTCCACCTAGTGGTCTGCTTTTAGAAACATATCTTATGCATGAATATTTCTAGTCTTTCTTCATCTTTCCTCCTTTCCTGGTTGTTGAATTGGATCCTTAGTTCAATAAGATCCTTGGTTTAATCATTTCTTTGCTCTTTGGTTGCTTTTTGCTGATCTTAACAATTTACACGTGGCATGTTCCACTGCAAAATAGATCAGGACACTTGGTAGCATCCGTAGGACTCTGAGAGATGCTTATTAAAAGAAGCTTTGAAATTTGTAAGAAACTCGAGATGCAGATGTAGACACTTGTCACACTCTGTGGAGTTATAATGGGACACATGGCATATTTTGGATGTCTTTTGAGAATCCCATGGAGGATGACATGTGGCGGCTTCTGTTGAGCTCCTAGAGACACTATGAAAACATTCAAGACTCTTTTAGATTTATGCAGACAATGACACATGACACATTTCATTCAAGTTTAGCCACTCACCTGGGACCCACCACAATCCTTACTCAATTAAAGGAAGAAGCTACGGATGTTGACACGTGGTGACTTCTGCTAAGTTTTGTAGATGACACGTAACACATTTTGTTGCTTTGAAAGTTACTATAAATTGTGTCTCGATTGATGACATGTGGTCATTTCCACTAAAATTTGTAAGGGACACATGGCACATTCTGCTACAACTTTATGAGGGACACTTGGTAGTTTTTGAGATTTTATTTCCTCGGTGAGTTTTCTATTTTGGTGGACTTTTCCTTCGAACAAAAATTTTGAAGGAATTCTTTCAGATAATTTGTTTGAAGGAAATCTTCCTTCATTTTGCCTCTGCTTTCTATTGGGTTTGCTATCAGGCTTTCTTCCTAGGTGAATTCCTTCAGACAAAAAGTCCAAAGGATTCTTACCTTAACCATTTTATCGTGTTCTTTTCTTGAAAGAGAACTATGCTCTCTATAAGGACTTGTTTAAGCATGGAACTATTCTTTGGGTTTTTAAAATGGTCCATCTACTCCTCGCCTGCCCTCTGCAAGGGCTATTTATCCTTTGGATTTGCCTTAGTCAATTTTTAGCTGATCTCAATAGGTGACACATGGCAGCATCTGTTGTGAAATAGGCGAGGACACTTGGTAGCATCTGCTTAACTTATAGAGGCTTTGGATGCCTTTTGAGAATCCTAAAAAACATGACACATGGTGGCTTTTGCTAAGCTTTAGAAACAGTGTAGATACAATTGGGACTTACTTGCATTCATGTAGATGTTCACACTTAGCACACTCTATTTATCTTATAAGGGACACATGGCAACTTTTGCAGCTCTTAGAAACAAAGTATAATGGGGCTCAATAGACGACACTTGGCAGCATCTACTGGGCTCTGACATGGTTTTTCTTTGGGCTTTTCTTGCCTTAGTCACTTTTTCCATGGGAATTCCAACTTTGCACATTTTTGCTCACTGCCCTCCGTAAGGGCACTTGTCTCTTTGGCTTTGGGGCACTCCTTTGAACTTGCCACTTGAACTGACTAATTGAACCAACTTTGTTTCAATGGTTCAATGGTTCATTCCTTCTTTTATACTTATTCAATTGACCGCTTGAACCAAGCTCTTTGAACTAACTGCATTGAACCAACCGCTTTGAACCTTTGGCCAAAGTGCTTAACTCTTGAAGCTTGCTGATGTCATTGAACCTTTGAACCCATTGAACCTTTGAACCTTTTTAAAAGTGGTGTTCGATGGTTCAATGCTTCAATCCTTCTTTGAAGCTTGTCAATGAACATTTTTGGTTGAACCAGCCTTGAAAGCATCTAAGTGTTTGAGGAACCTGCTCCTTTTCTAGAACTCACTTGTTGAATCCATTGAACCTATTGAACCTGTTAGTCCTTTAACTAAAAAAACTTGAATAATTCCTAATTTTGAAAGTTTAGAACAATTTTTTGAAATGGGAAGAGATAATTTTGTCTTGCAGGACCAAAATAACTCATATGTTGTCCCAAAAATGAGTGACATTTTTTGGGTACAACATGTTTAACATGAATGATATAAGTTTCATGGCCTTGACACATATGTGAAAGCATATATATAACACACATGAAACACACAAAGTAGGCCAAAAGGCCACAACACAAGGGACATGGGCACATGTCACTAAATATGAGAAAGCAAGACATAGAATGACAAGTTTAAATTCCACATATGAAAATAATAAGTAGGTTAGAGTAGAACCACATGGAAGGACATGTTCAAATGTCTACATACATTTAAGAAGGCACACATAAAGACATCGATAAATGTCCAAAGTATACATACAATGAAAGGAAGTGGTGTAGAGTTGTAGAATAATGGCATATGCAAATACCCTTGAATAGATGTAGAAACATAGAGACATAATCAAGTTTAAACTAGGAAAGCTAGAAATGAAATTATGAATGAGCATGGGCTATAAATCTGTATAAGATCAAAGATGTACATACATTGAGTCTAAAGTAGTAGTCAACAAAAAATTAGTATAGTGTAGAATGATATAACCTAGTAATCAGAACTCTGTATAAGATTATCCCAAATGGGTGAATACATCAAATGAGGAACTTGTGTATGTTCCCCCATTGGGTTAGATATTAGCAAATCTAGATATGTGTGGTAGACCTAGGTCCTATAAGTATCTGCAAACAAATGACAAGAATAAGTGAAACATGTATGTATGATAAAATTGACTATACTAAGATATGTAGCATATGTAGTACCTGGTAAGTATAAGAAATCTAATCATGGAGATGCATATAATCTATAATTTATATTTTTTGAGTGAATATTTGAATGTTTTTGTGTTTTTGACATATTATATTATTTTTGTATTTTCTAGATATAAGCTATATATGATCAACATTATAATGAAACTATGTACAAGTAGGGAGGAACATACTAACCGATGAGTCTCACAAAAGACTCACTATAAGGTTTCATGTGTCAAATAAAGGGACAATAATCATGTGAGTTGTGTGAAAAGGTAACTAAGGTCCCAAACCCTACTATACCAAGTGATCTATAGCTGACACTACCTATGGAGTGGTGCTAGGAATCTATGAAGCTGATTGGGGTGCTTTGTGAACTATAAGGGTCTTAGGGACCCATTTGGTATAAGATGTTGTAGCTGGGATGGATGCCCTATGTTGAGAACCTTAATAACTCAATAACACTAATCTTAGAATGAAAGGGGTAGAGAGAGGCTCTATAGAATCTATAACATATCTTTTATGTAGGTGTCTGTCTAATAAGGGTCTTCATGGGAGAGTATGTGTACGTGGTGACATTGTATAAGTAGACCTCACATACACTAGTGTCTCAACTAAAATCTATGGTGTACTGATGGAAACTATGCTTGGAGCTATAACTGATAGTTGTAGTGTAACTATCTATGGGATAGGTAAATGATATTCATGTGAAATACACTTATGTACCATGTATATACTTGAGGCATCTATGTATGGTGGATAGAATGGATCAAATTTGTTGAATCCATGCCCTACCCAATAACATGTCAAATGTGCCTACACTAGGTACTACTAATAACCTAGTGGCCACATGTACTGGTCTAACCTATAATGGAAGTAAAATCTCACCAATGGAGCTCTAAACATGGCCACTAAAACCATGAATAATATTTGATCAAATAAATGTACTAATTTGAATAACCCAAATGTTGTATAAGTGTGATAGTGCACATGTTAATACTTGACCTATTGTCAACCATAACAATCTAAATAAGATGATGATCACTATAGACTTGTATAAAGAGTGCATATAACTATGAATCACCATCGATAATATCCTACTCTAAGAAAGTGATGAGTGGTATCATTGGCATTATAGTATGATACATACCAATGATAGTATGTAGGGGGTGTGCATCCTCTGTAGTAGTGTGATAGGATACTAGTGGTGGATGTGCCTGATATATATAGTGAATACCTAAAGTGCCTCCTACCTCATTAGATGTATGTTTTAGAAATATATCTAAAAATATTTTCATTGCCTTATCTTCTATTTTTTTAAATTTAGGTGCTTCTATAGGTTTTCCCACATCAATTATGTTGGCCTCTATCAAATCATGTATCTTATGTCTCAAAGTGATGCATTTGTTTGTAGTATGGCCTATTGCCCTATGATAGTCACAAAATGCATTGGAATCATACTTTTTTGGAAGAGGCCTTGTCATATCAACCTCTTTTATGGGAGGGAGAGATATGACATTACATTCCAAGAGTTGATGTAAAATGTGTGCTGGTGTTTCTAGAAGGGTTTTCAAAACTCTCCATGGAGGAGTTGATAAAACCAATCGAGGAGGTGGATTTTAAGTTGTGTTAATTGTGGCATATTGAATACTATTGTTTTCATTGTCCCTTACTTGAAAACAAGAGTATTCAATATGCCACAATTAACACAACTTCAAATCCACCTCCTCGATTGGTTTTATCAACTCCTCCATGGAGAGTTTTCAAAACCCTTCTAGAAACACGAGCACACATTTTACATAAACTCTTGGAATGTAATGTCATATCTCTCCCTCCCATAAAAGAGGTTGATATGACAAGGCCTCTTCCAAAAAAGTATGATTCCAATGCATTTTGTGACTATCATAGGGCAATAGGCCATACTACAACAAATGCATCACTTTGAGACATATCCTACTCTAAGAAAGTGATGAGTGGTCTCATTGGCATTATAGTATGATACATACCAATGATAGTATGTAGGGGGTGTTCATCCTCTATAGTAGTGTGATAGGATACTGGTGGTGGATGTGCCTGATATATATAGTGAACACCTGAAGTGCCTCCTGCCTCATTAGATGTATGTTTTAGAAATATATCTAAAAATATTTTCATTGCCTTATCTTCTATTTTTTTAAATTTAGGTGCTTCTATAGGTTTTCCCACATCAATGATGTTGGCCTCTATCAAATCATGTATCTTATGTCTCAAAGTGATGCATTTGTTTGTAGTATGGCCTATTGCCCTATGATAGTCACAAAATGCATTGGAATCATACTTTTTTGGAAGAGGCCTTGTCATATCAACCTCTTTTATGGGAGGGAGAGATATGACATTACATTCCAAGAGTTGATGTAAAATGTTTGCTGGTGTTTCTAGAAGGGTTTTGAAAACTCTCCATGGAGGAGTTGATAAAACTAATCGAAGAGGTGGATTTGAAGTTGTGTTAATTGTGGCATATTGAATACTCTTGTTTTCATTGGCCCTTACTTGAAAACAAGAGTATTTAATATGCCACAATTAACACAACTTCAAATCCGCCTCCTCGATTGGTTTTATCAACTCCTCCATGGAGAGTTTTCAAAACCCTTCTAGAAACACCAACACACATTTTACATCAACTCTTGAAATGTAATGTCATATCTCTCCCTCCCATAAAAGAGGTTGATATGACAAGGCCTCTTCCAAAAAAGTATGATTCCAATACATTTTGTGACTATCATAGGGAAATAGGCCATACTACAAACAAATGCATCACTTTTAGACATAAGATGATACCACTTGTTGTGGATCAACCAACAAACTTGATTACTTTTATGTAAGCAATTAAACACAAAATTAAACCAGAATTGAAAGCAACTAGAATCAGAAATAACAAAGAATAAGAGATACAAGAAACCACCCTGAAAACTTGTATTAAACTCTTCTAAAAGGAAATACAATGAAGAAAATCACACTTTCTTCTCACACCTCTCAGATGTATAGATCTCTTTCCCTCAAGAGTTTTAATCAATTTCAACAACCTAGATTGATACACACATATACAATATGTCTTGTAATATTATTTCTTTCACTTACCCTTGCTGACCTCCTGATGGGCGTCTGAGACTCATTCTCTACTTGTTGTCTGCCCAAATTCTCTAACAGTGACTGACCTCAGTCACCTCTAGGCCTATAACTGACCGACGTCGGTTCCACATGACCAACACCAGTTCCTTCCTGACTGACGTCGGTCACTATCTGACCGACATCGGTTCCTATATTTCTGATGTCGGTTCCTTGCTAACTGACGTCAGTCTCTATGTTTTCCTATCTGTGATTATTATTTCTCGCAAGCTCATTTTGGACTGTCACCTCGTCCAATTCTTCATGGCCCTACTCAGAATTCTTCAGCTTCTTGAGCTGATCACTATACATCACTTTTTCATTGAAAACAACATCACAGCTCCTAATTATTTTGTTAGTTCCTACATTTCAAAATTGAAATCTGAAATCTCTAGAGCCATAACCAATAAATGTGCACCTCATAGACTTAGCATCTAGCTTCTTTCTATTTTCCTTATCAATGTGCACAAAAGCTTCAGAATCAAAAACTCTTAGAAATGAAAGATCTACCTTTTTACCTATCCACACCTCTTTTAGAATTTCACCATCCAGAGCTGTAGAGGGTCCTATGTTAATTAGGTAAACTGTAGTATCTACAGCTTCTACCCAAAACTATAAGGGCAAACCAACATGCAATCTCATACTCCGTGCACGCTCCAATATTGTTCTATTCATCCTTTCAGCAACTCCATTTTGCTAAGGTGTCCTTGGAACTGTCCTTTGCCTGTGTATTCCATTCATATGACAATACTAGTTAAACTTATAGCTATAGAACTCACCACCATTGTCAGATCGAAGGCACTTCAATCTCCTGCCTGTTTCATTCTCAACTAAAGCTTTCCAAATCTTAAAAGTGTCAAAAGCATCAGATTTCTTCTTTATGCAATAGACCCATACCTTGTAGCATCATCAATGAAAGTAACATAATACTGTGATCCTCTAATATAAGCTACCTAAGCTGGTCCCCACATGTCTGTGTGAACAAGCTCCAACTTGTGCTTCCTCTTTGTTGACCCAGTTTTGATAAATCTTACTCTCTTCTATTTTCCAAAAACACAATGCTCACATAAATCTAGATCTATGCTTTTCAAATTTGAAAGCTTACCTTTTGACTTAAGAATTTTCATTCCCTTCTCACTCATGTGATCGAGCCTACAGTGCCACAACTTTGCATCCATATCTGAAGTAGATAATATAGAAGGAGAATAATCAGTAATACAATTACATAAATAGAGAGTACCTACTCTCTTACCTCTGACTAATACAAGTGCTCCCTTGGTAACCTTCCAAGATTCAACTGTGAGAGTTACTGTACAACCCTCATCACCCAACTTTCCTATATAAATCTGATTTCACTTCAGGGCTGAGACATGCATGACATCCTTCAATACCCATATGTTGCCATTCTACAATTTTAGCTGCACTTTTCCTTTGCCAACAATTTTACAAGGCTCATCATCCCCTAAATAAACTTTTCCAAAATCTCCCTGGATATAATCATTGAAAAATTCTCTATTTGGGGTAGCATGGAAAGAGGCCCCAGAATCTAAAACCCAAGATTCTATTTTATTATGCAAAGAAAGTGAAAGAACATCTTGTGCAACAATACCTGCAACTTTTGCTTCTTCATTACCTTCATGCTGATTCTCTTCATTAACCTTCAACCAGCAATCTTTCTGTGCATGTCCTCTCTTTCCACAATTCCAGCAGGTTATCTTTCTTTTTCAATTTTTAGATTTAGATATATTGCTCATCTTTGACTTAGACCTTGATTTCCTATGCTTGCCCTTCTCTTTTTTCCTTCCCCTACTTTCAATACTTAAAGCATTACCTGATGTTTCACCTGTGCTTTTCTTGCGAGTCTCTTCATTCAAGATTACACTAACAACATCATCTACTTTCAAGATATTTATAGCAGATGTAGTATTACTAACTGCCATTACCAAACTATGCCAACTTTCAGGTAAAAAGCATAAAATTAAAAGAGCTTTAATTTCATCATCAAAAACTATTTTGACTGAATTTAATTGATTTACAATTCCATGGAAATCATTAATATGATTAGATACAGATCCACCTTCTTGCATTTGCAAATTAAATAACTACTTCATAAGATATACCTTATTTGAAGCTGAGGGATTTTCATATAAATTTGCTAAAGTATCCATCAACTCTACCATTGTCTTTGCCTGTGACAAGTTGGAAATCATAGTAGATCCTAGACACAATCTTATAGATCCAAGAGCCTTTCTATCAAGAACTTCCCATTCTTCATCTTCCATATCTGTGGGCTTTCTATCAACCCCACCCAATGGTAAGTATAGATCTTTCTGATACAGATAATCTTCTATCTGCATTCTCCATAATTGGTAATTCTTGCCATTAAACTTCTCCATTCTTAGTTTACTTTCTTTTGCCATTGCTTCTCCCACTCAAACACAAACCCCTGTGAGTGACCTGTAATCAACAAACACTAACCAGATTTGAAACACCTGTTAGTCAACCTGAGCTCTGATACCACTTGTTGGGGATCAACCAACAAACTTGATTACTTTTATGTAAGCAATTAAACATGGAATTAAACCAGAATTGAAAGCAACTAGAATCAGAAATAGCAAAGAATAAGAGATACAAGAAACCACCCTAAAAACTTGTATTAAACTCTTCCAAAAGGAAATACAATGAAGAAAAACACACTTTCTTATCACACCTCTCAGATGTATAGATCTCTTTCCCTCAAGAGTTTACAATCAATTCCAACAACCTGGATTGATACACACATATACAATATGTCTTGTACTATTCTTTCTTACACACTTACACAAGCTATGAAGATCTATCCCTATTATATAAGATTAGGGATCATGAGCAATGCATTAACAACCATTAGATACACCTCCTAATCAAAGGCTTAAAACAGTCCTGCCAAAAATAGAAATGCGGACTTACAACTAACAGCTAAACTTATCATGCAAACAATCTGTTCATCCATGAAAATAGACTTTCTGGACGCACAGGTGACCAATGTCGGTCCCTGTTTGCCTACACATGACCGATGTCAGCCAATCATAACTGATGTCAATAGCTACTGGTTGACTCCTTACCGTCGTCGGTGACTGTGTGAATCTAGCAACTTCAGCATCCACTCATCTGGTGAAGCTTTTAGCTCCACATCTTAACAGTATCCTATGTCTCAAAGTGATGCATTTGTTTGTAGTATGGTCTATTGCCCTATGATAGTCACAAAATGCATTGGAATCATACTTTTTTGGAAGAGGCCTTATCATATCAACCTCTTTTATGGGAGGGAGAGATATGACATTACATTCCAAGAGTTGATGTAAAATGTGTGCTGGTGTTTCTAGAAGGGTTTTGAAAACTCTCCATGGAGGAGTTGATAAAACCAATTGAAGAGGTGCATTTGAAGTTGTGTTAATTATGGCATATTTAATACTCTTGTTTTCATTGGCCCTTACTTTTTATGGAGGCTTATTATAACTCTTAATAGTTTAATCTCATCCACTTGTGTATTTTAATTTTCCCATTGAGAGAAGATTGGCTTCCCTTTCTTTCACTATGTGGCACAAATTTGTGAATGTTAGAAACTTCTTAAACAAGATAACTTCATACAATGATAGTAAAAAACTATGTTTGAATATGTCTTGGAGCCCTTTATCTACCATGGGGCTAGTCACCTTTGCTAATATAGTTTTATATTGTAAGGAATATTATGCAATAGGCTCACTAGATTTTTGCTTAAGTTGTTCCTATTGAACATATGAAACCTTATCATTGATGTTGATTGAAAAGTGTGCCAAAAACATATCTATCAATGGATTTAATGAAGTGATAGAGTGATTTGGAAGATCATAGAACCACTGTAAGGCATATTCCTTTAGACTTCATGGGAACAACTTAGTAAGGAGCCAATCATTGGACCCATAATCCAAACATGTTGTGTGGAAATCTCTTAGATGGTTTTCTAGGTCACCCTTGCCATCATACAAGGTAATCTTAGGTGCCACAAATCCATATCAATAAGGATTTTCCACTATGTGTTGTGCCAAAGGTGTATGTAAAATAACATGAGAATCCAAGGCATGTGATGGCCTAGTAGCACTTTGTCCTATAGATCATGGATCTAGTGCATAAGGGATTGTACATTTGGAGAGGAGGAACTAGCCATAGGAGGTGTTTCCATTATTTAAGGTTATCAATTTAAAATAGGTTTTTACACAATCCAAGTTTTTCCCAAAGTAGGTGTAACAATATTGTTTTCTAGGGGAGTGGAGGATTGACCATTATTGGATTTATTCTTTATTTCTATTATGGCTTATAAAATCTATGTATGATCATGGGCTTATTCCTGAAGCCTATCTCTAAAACTTTATAAAATCTCATCCTTATTGACTATAAGATTTGCATTATTAAGTGGGGGAAGTGTCTTGATTCCCATCTTGTGTATCATTTTGATCTTGATTACATTGGTCATATTTGAATACATTATCATTGAAGTCCACATAATCAAGGTGTGAAGGATCAATGATGGGAGTTTCAATTGGTACTTTGTCCATGGTATAATCTTGAATAGAATGAATTTGGGTATACTCAATGCGATTGCCGCTAAGCCTAACACTTCTTCTTAAGGGAAGAGAGAACTTTTTTAGATGGCATATATGAAATAAATTGAAAGAGGGATGATAAAATAGAATGTATGAAATTGGAAAAGCCTAACACAACTAATGGAAATAGGAAAAATAAGGATATAAACCCTAATAGCATCTAGGACTAGGGTTTTTAATCCCTAAGTTGTTAAAGGGGATGAGGACAATAAAAAAAAGTATAAAATATATAATAAATATATCCATTAATTTGTAATAGAATTTACCTAGTTTGACCTTTCTAAAAATAAGAATTTGATTTAATAGTTTTAGGAATATTGTAATATTATTCCTAATTTAGTTAAATGTCTAAGATAATTAAATCAATAAATAATGTTGCAATAATTAAGCTTCTGATTTGTATAATTTGATTAAAATATAAACCTTTTTAAAATAGTAATAAGTGAAGAGAAATGTAACTTAGCTTAAATAGGATTGAGATGGCTGAGATAGAAGTTGGTACTGACTGTGAAGGACTGGGACATTATCACAAATCAAGATCTATATTTCATTCAATGAAAGGATATGAGCACCAAAAATAGGACACTTCAAGGTTTAGTGTTATATTCTAGGTCCTACCACTATTATCCAAATTGGTCATAGAGATCTGAGTTTTCTAAGTTTTGTTCGTTGTCCTTGTATTAGTCTACCTATGAAATTTCAAGTCTTGATTATCGATTAAGTTCCTTGTAGAACTAATTTATTCTCTAACCATAGGTTTTCCTTGTGATTGAACTTGAATGAAAACTTGGAGAAAGAGGGGGGTTTAGTGTGTGTAAGATGCACTAAATGTGTATCCACAGCCCTTGTGTGGGCACACTTCCTACATACCAATACTCCTAAGAGGGATCAGGCCATATATAGTTCTCCCATCTGATGTGCTTTGTACAAGAGCGTAATGAAGATGAAAAAATGCTAAACTGGGTGTGCTTGAGTGTTTAGGGACTGGTGTGAGGATTTGAATATGTTGGTGGTTGTATTGAATGGATGTATATAGAGAATAGGGAAAACTTCCTTAGTGGTCTTGCTTGTATTCTTGATTGATTTTGAAAATAATTACCAACCCTTCCAAATAAAATTTGAATGGGATTTTAGAGAGATCTATTGGTTATGGGTTAAATGCAATCACACAAGGCTAACATAATAAAGAAAATGAATCAGGGAAAAATAGTCACCTAGGCTCAAAATGTGATAGGATAAGAGCATTAGAAAAGGGACACCCTAGGGGTCAGCACTATAGTCCAACTTGGGTGCTATTATCCTGAGGGTAAAAGACTTAGTGGGATGGAATAAGCATGGAAAAGGGGTCCTATCTAAGCTAGAATGAGGTCTCAAAAGCCTACAAATGACTAGGAATCAATGAAAATATGCTTAGAAGGGTCATGAGAGTCATTCAAAATGGACCTATGGATTGGGTGTCATAAGCCACACTCAGGATACCAATTTTCACATTTTATATGACTACATTTGCCCCTCTTTATTCTAGTGATGCAACAAAGCGAAATACTAGGATAAAGGAAAAATAAAAAGCATACCTAAACTTACCTACAAGGGTGAAGCTGATGAAGTTGTGTGATGTTGAGTGCACATAGAAAGAGCACATCATGAAGTGTAGATATACAAGAGAAAAACAAAGAGTATATTATTTCTTACTAGATATGCTATATCTAAAATAAGAATGTGTAAAGATGGGTAAGAGAGAGAGAGGAAGAGAAAGGAATGAATACACCTCATCAAGTATGGGAACCAATACAAAACATGTTATGATGTTGAGTGATAATGAATGTGCTGGATATGTTGGATATGTGTTGTACCAAAATCAATATCGTGAATCAAGCTAAGTGTTCAATTCCCTTGCAGTGTCTCAAGAATGCAAAGGCTAGCCCTTTAGCTTTATCATTGACCAATAAGTATATATATATGATTTTGCATGTGCTAATCAATGTTTGGACTATGTGTCCAATCCCTCTGAGTAAGTGGCTCAAGAATAAAAAGGCTAGCTAGACCTTTGGCTCCATCATTATCTTGTGAAGTGAAGTTATGAACTGATACCAATATAAAATGTGTGTCATATGAGATATATCTTGAAGCCCATGAGTGTATTTTAATCTACCCAAACTAATATTCTCCCTCAAACCAATGTTCCTTCTAGTTTCCTATCCTAAGAATTACAACAAATGAAGGATGCAATTACTACCATTTAGGCTGGGAAATGGACTAAAATTTTTAAGTTGGATGATGTGTGTTCTTATCCATTCAACATGGATTACTTTTAGACATCATTTCCTCCAAGATACGAACCATCAAAATTTAACAAATAAAAATGGAAAGGTGACCCTAAGGCCCATTTAACTAAGTTCTTTATTACATCTCAACCAATGGCATATAGCGATATATACCTTTTGTTGTTTTTTCCAAGGAGCTTGGCTGGACAAGCCTTAGAGTGGTTTATAAAGTTGCCCAAAAATTTAGTAACATATTTTGATGATCTTTCTAATAAGTTTGTGTAGCACTTTTCCTATAATCTTGAACATGAGATTTCATTGGTTGACTTGACATAAGAAAAACAAAAATTTGGTGAGAGTTTTGCAAGTTATCTACAATGATGGAGAGCCCTTGCAAGCTGATTCAACCATAGTTTACTAGATAAACAATTAGCTACTATGTTTACTAAAATTTTGCATAGTGAGATAGCTTATCATCTGGAACTACAATGTGCACATACTTTCAAGGAGATCATTGACAAAGGCTTGTTGATTGAGTGATCCCTTATTAATAAAGGGATCATCAAGCTTACGTCAACTAATTAGAATCAAGGTACCAATTAGGGAAGTGGCCAAAACCAACATCCAATCTAAGCACAAGAATCACAACTAATACAAGCCACTAATCAAGATATACCAAAGCAATTTAACTGCAATAGGAATGTTGTGGGTAATGGAGTAACCAAGTCACATCATGTCTAAATAGTGAAAACATCATCTACACTACATTTCTATCTTACTCCTACCCAAAAACCTCTCCATCCAATACCACAAGAACAATAACCAAGACCCACACAACAAATTCAGCAACTTTTACCATTATAAACCCCTCCTCCAAGGAGAACTATGCTTATGTGTCATGTCTTTAGTGACCTAAGAGAGCCTATTGAGTATATATTTTGTAAACTTGCCACTGCTAATATGATTAGTTAGCCTATACCAAAGAATTATCTATAAGGCATTCCTTATCCTAATTGGTACCATGAAAATGAATTATATGAATATCATCAGGTCAGCAGGCATAATTTATGAAGATGTGTACAAATCAAGCATTGGATTGAGAATATGTTGGATAATGGGGAGATAACATTAGATAATGGTGTTTCCACCTCCAATGAAACTCTTTTGGATTTATCAAAATCCCTTTCCCCAACATAACACATAACAACAACATAAAAATCAACAACAACAACAATAACACCAACTGATACAATAGCAAAATCAACAATATCAAAATCAAAGCCCAAACCAGTATAATCAACAACATAACTCATAACATCATAATAATGGATAAAACCAAGGTCAAAATGGTAATAACCAACAAACCTACCATGTAGTTCACATTACTAGAACAAGGTTTTATATCATATTATAGGGGGTAGCATTAATACCATCTCCATTAATCTTAGATCGAGTACTAATCAATCTAGACCATTGCATATCAATACCACTCAACCAAATTACATGGATAATCCTTTTTTGACCTAGGACCACACATAAGAAAACTAATAAATTGGGACTTCCACTTTTAGACCTTATATCGATAACTCACCCTTGCCATGTGACCACATACAAGTGTACCGATAACTAAGACTTGTCCTATCTAGTCCCACACCATTCTTAACATTTGTTAGCAATTATGGTCTAACATCTAATCCCAATTGTGTAATCACAACTCAAATGTCACATATTTTTATCCTAGGTCTACAACCATCTACCACTTTGCCTATTATCCAACCAAACGTTTAGCCTTGAAATAAACCATTCACCATTGACTAAGATAAGAAGTTTGATATTGTGGAACAATTATAAAAGACACCAGCATAGATATCTATTTTATATTTATTTTCAATGTCAACAATCCATAATAAAAATTTGAATGAGTTTTTAACCCAATCCACTGTTGCTAGTGATATATCCCTTGATAAATTTTAATCTTTGGTTGGACACCTAACTCCAACCCAATAAGTCATGTTCAACCAAAGCAATATGTCTTCCCTTGGACTGCTCTATAATAATCCATTATACATAGAAGTTTATATAAAGTTAAATAAAGTGAAATGGGTCCTTATAAAAAATAAATCAAGCCTCAACATAGTGTCTCTAAAGGTCATCAATATTATTGGGTACACAATGGTAGATTTCTAGCTAGAAATGATAACTATCAAAGCCTATGATAATTGGGAGAGAGAATCACAAGGCACCATTAGCTTACTATTTATCATTGGGCCTTTGACCCATGATACACATTGCCATGTGCTTGATCTTGATTTGTCATATAATATGCTTCTAGGTAGGCCTTGGTTACATAAGATTCATGCAATACCATCAACATTACACCAATGTATTAAGTTCTCTCACTCAGGGATAGAAGTAAATATTCCAAGAGATTTACACCCATATGAACACTGTAAACATCTTAAGGTTGAGTTTTAAAGTTATAATTACCAATACGACATGAATCAAAGTTCCAAGTAGGATAAAGGAAATACCATACTTATTGGTCCTTCATAGGATAATTGCATAGATCCTAATACCTTGAATTCCCTTTCCCACATGCCACCTCTTAAAGCTTCCAATCATTTCACTATTTCAAATAATGGCCCAAGGGAGTATCTAGCCCATGATACCTTCCATATTTCCAATCTTCCTAAGAATCCAAAGACGTTTTAATGACCTAAAGTTACCCCACACATGCATTGGTAATAAAAAAACAAAGATAAGAGACCTATCATATTTGTACCTGCATCTAGCCTAGAACCAGACCCTCTTGAAGGGGATGAATCATGGTTGTACAATGACAACTAAGATGATTGTTATAAAAGTGCAAATTATCATATTCCCAATAGGATCATGGAGCATCAAGATTATGAAGAAAGAGGCCTTAGACCAAATCAACAAGGAACCATTGAACCAACTTCCATGACTAAGTACAAAATACCTTATGGACTTGGATTTAAACCACCTGGGGGTGACCCCATATATCTTATTCGAGTTCCATCACTGATGGTTAATGATGATGATGCCAATAGTGAAGTAGAGTTTGATCATATCCTCAACTTTGATGACCTAACTGAGACTAACCTATTTGATAACAATGCCATATGTACTCTTACCCCAATCATTTATCACAGCCCATTATCATTATACTATCTCCAACTGATAGATTTGGGATCAACAAGAATCTAGTTTACTAGTTTATGAGTTTCAAAATGATGAGGCATTCTATGATTTTTAGGCCTTATAGATAAATTTTGATTGAGAGATCATAAATTATCATTCTCAATTACATTGGATCCTGAACACCCTTAGCCAAAATGAAATAAATAAAAAATTGAGGTCTCAAATTGAAAACCTCTTTGAGGCACTTTTTGACCAAGGAAAAAGTAAATATAAAGGCTAGTCTAGTGGTGGAAACCTATTTTAGGTTCCATTAGATGGGGGTGTTCATTCTTCTTTGAATTTAGACTAGGAAACCACCAACGATGAACTTGCCTATGGATCCAAGTTTAGTTTTGAGCAACAATAAGTGTTTGATCAAATTCTTCAAGTATTTTTGACTGGTTTTGTCACAAGACCAGATCTCCCATTGGGGGATTCAAATTCATCATGTCTAAGATACATTGAAGAACAAGTCCTAATAGAGGACCCTGATATAGTCTAGTAGTTCAAGTCTTTTCCTATTATCCTAGAAGATGGTTTGACCCTTCTATTTGAAGATACAATAATGGTAAACATTAGGACTTCATCAGACCCAAAATGTATAAAATTAGGTGTGTCCCTCGCTAAGGATGAGCATGAATTCTTTATAGCTCTATTGAGAGAATTTGTAGATATCTTTGCATGGGCTTATTCTAACATGCTAGGTTTATACCCTGCCTTGGTTCTACACCACCTTGTGGTCAATCTTGATGCCAAACTGGTAAAATAAAAGCTACATAAGATGTATCCTTGCATTACTATCTTGGTAAAGAAAGAGTTAGAAAAACTCTTAGAAGTAGGATATATCCAGTCCATTAACTACTCAAAATGGATATCTAATGTTGTACATGTTAGCAAAAAGCTTGAAGGAATCAAAATATGTACTGATTTTCAAGACATAAACAAATCTTGTCTTAAGGATGAATTTATATTACCTAATATTGATATGATCATTGACTCCATAGTGGATTATGAAATACTTTCACTCATGGATGGTTTTTTAGGTTACAACCAGATCAGAATAGAATTAGAAGACCAACATAAAATAGCATTCACCACTCCATGGGGAACATTTTGTTATCAGGTAATGCCATTTGGTCTTAATAATGTTAGAGCTACATATCAAAGTGACATGAATATCATATTCCATGATATGATGTATGATATTATTGAAGACTATGTTGATGACATATTAGGAAAATCCAAGACCAAGGCCGACCATCCAACAGTGCTATGTAGGATATTTAAAATATTGAGGGAGTATAAAGTTAGACTCAATCTAAATAAATGTGTGTTTGGTGTAACCTTAGGCAAATTACTTGGCTTTATTGTGTCTCATAGAGTCATTAAAGTTGATTTCACTAAAGTCCATGCTATAACCGAGATGTCACCACCAACCAATTTAAAACAACTCTATAGTTTATAGGGTAAGATCCAATTAATTTGATGCTTCATCTCTCAATTAGTAGATAAGTATCATCCATTTACACATCTTCTAAAGAAGGAAGTTGCATTTCACTAAGATGATCACTGCCAAATAGCTTTTCAACAACTCAAAGATTATCTAGTTAATCCACCTATATTGGTACCTCCTATGCCAAGAAGGCTATTCTTGTTGTATCTATAAACTACTGATAATTCCTTGGGGGAAATTTTAACTCAACATGATAACAATGAAAAAGATCATGTAGTTTACTACTCAAGCCATACCTTGGTCACATATGAACACATATATGCACCTATTAAAAAAGCTTGTCTAGACATGGTCTTCGTAGCTCAGAAACTATGCCATTACATGTTGAATAATAAGACTATGGTCATTTCAAAATTAGATCCACTCAAGTATCTACTATCTAAAATAACTTTACAAGGTATAATGCCCACATCAATCATGCTTCTTAGTGAGTTTGACATAGATTATGTCAATCAAAAGGAAATCAAGGGACAAGTTCTTATAGATTAACTTGTTGAAGCACCCTTTGCAAACACAAAGCCACTCACATTTCATTTTCTTGATGAATCCATAATGACCATCATTGACACACCTCTTGAGGATTAGCACTAGAAGCTATATTTTGATGGATCATTTACTACACATGGATCAAGGGTAGGCCTCTTATTTATTACACCACAGGGGGATTTAATCCCTAAATCATTCAAAATAAATTTTCCTTGTACAAATAACATGGCTGACTACAACTTTAATAGGTAGTACACTAGAACATATCTCATCCTGAAGTTTATGGTGATTCTCAATTAATCATCAATCAAGTCATAGACCATTTCCAAACCAAAGATGACAAGTTGGTTCCATATAAGGCTATGGTTGATACCCTAAAGCAACAAATTACAAATATCCAATTTGAGCATATACCAAGGGATAGTAATAGAACTATCCCTCCCATGGCTAAAATTCTCTCTCTAATTTGAAAAATAGATAAAGCTAGAGAGTACCAATTTCTCATCAAGAATTTGGTCACACCAACTCATGAACCTTCAACTATGCTAATGATTTATGATATTATTGGTCTTAATTCTATCTAGTACTTAGACCTTTAAAACTACCTCCATGACCAAGTTTTACCACCTAACCTATCTCAAAAACAAACTAACGTCTTTATTCAGCATTCCACTCATTATACTCTACTTGGATCCACCCTTTACTACCATAGTTTTGATGGAACTCAACTTCATTGTTTAACTTCAGTAGAGTCTATGCTATCATTAAGAGAAGTTCATGAAGGAGTATGTGGAGCTCATTCTAGTGGGGTAGTCCTATACAAAAATCTCTTACATAGTGGTTATTATTGGCTCACGATGGACATAGATGTAACTACATATGTAAAGAAGTGTGACAAATGTCAATAGTATGCTAATCTGATTCATGCCCTAGCACAAACTCTGAAATTGATGTTGACAACATGGCCATTTGCTACATGGGGACTCAACCTCATTGGTAAAATCAACCCCACTTCATCTAAAGTCTATAAACATATCCTTACCACCACTGAATATTTCACTAAGAAGTTTGAAGCTATACCCCTCACTTACATGAATGGAAAGACAATTTCCAAGTTCACCTTCATTTACCACTATGGTATCCCATCTGACATTATATCTGATAATGGAGGATCATTCAAGAACAAGGATGTTGACAAGATATGTATTGAATATGACATCATATAACATTTTTCTACAGCATATTACCCTCAAGGAAATGGCCATGCCGAAGCATTGAATAAAACCATTTTCAATATTCTCAAAAATATTGGCAATAATGTCGATCATGATTGGCACCTTCAAATATTCCCCACCCTTTGGGCATATCATACCAATAATCATACTCCCATAATATCCACTCCATACTCACTTGTTTATGGTACTAAATCTATTCTTCCCATTGAGTTCAAATTGCCTTCACTATACATATCTTTCAAGCATGTCCTAGATGATCATGACTATCGAGTAGTTCACCTACAAGATTTACACCTACTTGATAAAAAATGTACAGTTGTGCTCAAAAATCTTCAGGCATATCAAGAACTAAATCAAAGGCCACTACAATTAGCATGCCAAGTATATACCATTTGAACTTGGTGATCTTGTTCTTAAAGAAAATTAAAAGAATACCACGACTGAGAAAAAACACAAAGGTAAATTCAAACCAAACTAGATATGGCATTTCATCATTAATATAGATTATGGATTAGGAGCATACACACTTGCCACACTAGATGTAGATGTACTTCCTAAGTTGATGAATATTACTCACCTCAAGCGCTATTATGTTTAAGTGCTAGGGTGTATTATCTGTAAGGACCATTTTAGTTGTGTCATTTTATCACTATTCTTCTTTGTACAAATAATCATTCTTACCCATCTTATTAGTTCCATATACTTTACTGTCTCATTCTATCGCCCAAACATTTTCTAAATCCTATCCACCCAGCTTGGTTGACCTTGGTTTTTGTCATTCATTACACATTTTTAGCACCAAGGAATCTGATCATTTTTATCAGTTGTTTTAAGTACTTCAGACAAAGATTGTATTTTGAAGTAGTATGACATAAGTTTTGGTAGTTGCATCCTTCATTTGTCATTCCTTTCTTATCACCAATCTTGCTACTAATTATAACCTCCTTTGAGAAAATTAGTACCATTGATCCATGCCATTGTGTCTTATTTATAACCACCTATGGGAAAACTAGGGGAAACATTTGTTTATTAAGCTTTAACATACCAACTTTCCACTTCTTATGCCTTTTTACTAATTATGCCTATTTTGTTTGAATTGACTGATACACTAGTTAAATTCTTCCACTATAGGGTGAAACTATGGTGACTTGAGGTCCTACTCTAAGACTATGTAGGTAGCACTCGATGCTTGTTGAGGTCAGCTCAATCAACATTTTTTGCCATGCTCTCACCATTTTGTGAGCAACCTAGGTTTGAACTCTCTTGTCATTTTGTGAGAAATCTAAACCACACTCTCACCATTTTTCTAGTAACCTAATCCATGATCTCACCATTTTGTGAGCTTGAACCATTTAGTGTCTCATCATTCTTGATCGAGTTGAGATACTTCAAAAAAATCCAAAAACATTTGTAAAATCGTTAGAAAAAATCTAAAAACATTAACCATTTCTTTGCCCTAAGGATTCTAGAAACTCTTAATAAGTTACAATCAAATCACTTGTTTCTTAGTTTCCCCATCCTTCATGGCCTTTTCTCTCATGCACTTGCCATTTTACAATACCATTCCTATTATTCTATCATATCCATTGTGTTTGTTTTCATTATTTATCACATACTTCCCATTCCCTCGGAGAACTACAGTTGGCCTAAAGTTTTTTATTTTATATTACATCTATGGAACTATGTAGCCAGTGTCCACTTTCCTAGTGCATATGGAGATATATCAACCACCCCCTTCCTTTTTTTTTATTCTGCCATTTTGTTCATTTTTTAAGTTTTCACCTATTTTCCAGGGGTAATGTTCATATGGTTTCTATTGTGTTGTTTATTTATTTATCTTTACTTATTTTATTTATTTATTTGCCTATTTGTTTGCTTTTAGCACTATTGCCTTAATTTAGTTTGTGTGTTCATTAGGTGATTCCTTGCCCACACTTATACTCAAATCCATCCATATTCATATTTTGGCATTGTCATCATGGTTTTTATCATTGGTGCATTATTTTCTATTGAGTATTGGATTATGAGAGTCAGTCCTCATGCATATTATGGCCAAGTCCTCATGATCTTATACCATGATTCCTATCGACATGTGCTATAACAAACCTCAGCTTTAATAATTCTATTTATTAATGGTGGCATCAACATCTCTTCGACACTGACATCCTAATTTAATCCCACTCATATCTCAAATAGAGTAATTAACCATGAAAGAATTTTAACCTTTATCAGTTCAGATGAGCATCTCCCTACTAGTACATTATTCCAATTCATCATTACCCTTTGTGTTAAGTTACCATCATCAATCAACCAATCAATCATGTTTTCCATAATCGGGGTCCAATGTTTATAACTGCTTATGGGCAAATCATTGCACACCATCCCACCTACATTTCTCAATGATTATAACCACCTTTGGGAAAACCATTATGTTCTCATCACTTTACATTTTTTGCCCATATAGGGGCATGTTATTATGTTGTTTGTCTATCCTAACTAAGGCACCTCTATCTTCTCAATGATTATAACCACCTTTGGACAAATCATTGTGTTATCATACTACATTGCCACTATCAAATTATAATGCTTATAACCACATTTGGGAAAACTATTTTACACCATCCCACTTAAATTCTCAATGATTTTGATTATTTTTTAAATATCATTATGTTCTCCTCCCATCATTTTCCTTTTCTTTGGTCCCCTCATCTCCATTCTTTCTTTTGAGGGACCACTTATCAACTTTTTTTTGTGCCAACCATTCCTTCGAGGGGGCATCATATAGTTAGTTTATCATCATTACAATTGTAGGCATATAGGACTTTTTCATTCTTTGAGAAGATGTTACTATGCTTATAGATTGCAATACCTTCCCAAGTAGGGGCAAATTATAGACACCTAAATCTAGCCACTGATGACCTCCAACCTAGATTTTGACCAATTTCCACTGAAGTGCATAATTTGGCCTAAAAACACTAAAATAAGATAAATAATGTGAAAATGATATATTCAAGTATTTATTTTTGATAGAGTATCATTAAATGGGGAAATACAATTTATGCCCTACCTAACTTTGATCAAATCATTTTGAGTCAAAATGCCAATTTTGCACTTGGGTGCTCTAGATTGTTCTTTCCTATCAAATAGCTTGCACAAGACATGTGCCTTTGTTATTTGGTGTTGGTAACATCCTAAATGGGATAATGGATCTAAAACATCTGACATTAACTTCCAATTCTAATCTAGTCAAATTTTGGATTAATAATAAGGCATTATAATCAATTTGAGTAATTTATGCACAAAGTGGTAAATCATGGTTAAGAGCTAGTTAAACCAAATTAGATCCTAATTAAGAATTCCATGGAAAATTATTGAATAATTATTTTTTTAAATTAATATTGAATAGCTACATCATCAGGTGACCTCATTTCTTGGAAAGACATCCCTAGGTCATAAATGCCACAAATAACAGAATTCATGTCTCTCATGCCTTATCAATGCCCTCCATGCCTCTTAATTGATCCTCTATCCCAAATATTGATGAGCCTATTTATTAGTTTTAATTACAAAATTATATTAATCCTTACCCACACATCTCAATCTTGAGATGGACAGTTCAAGTTGATTATGATCAATCTCTAAAATATATAAATATGATGCCTTACCACATGAATTTTAAGTCTTGATAATGTAAAAGTTATAATGAAAAAATTATTCCAAAAGCTATTACAATTAGTTTTACGATGCAAAATTAATTTCAAGTCAATCTAAGCCAAAGCCACAAGGTGCCAAGGAGAAGAGGAGATAGCTAATCCTCCTTTGATGAAGACTTCATGAGCACAAGCCGAGCAAGCCACTACTATAAAAATATTTGGAGCATCCAAGGAAGGTGCATGATTCTTGTTTTTCCTTAATTTTTAGTTGTGTTTGTCATTTTTTTTATTATAAACTCACCTTAGTAACTAGGCATTAAGATATTAGTTTAGTGTGTTTTTTGTCAATTTGTTTTATTCATTTTGTCACTAACATAATAATAATCTCCTCTTCTTAGTTAAATTCTTAGTTCACAATACTAAGCATTATCTCTTATATATACCATAATAATGATATTCAAATATCCTAGGCCAACTCTACTACTAGTATGAAGCTATAAAAATGATCATATGACTTAACTAAAGCTTATGATAGCTATAAATCAGTGTAATCATCTAAAAATGACATTTGAGTGCTAAGAGTGTTACTTGAGACTACCCATCCCTAGCTTATCCCTAAACCTATCTTAGAGACTATTTAAACACTTATCTAACCTTAGAATAGGCCACACACATCCCTAAACATACCTAAAGCAATCCCAAATCCTCACTTTAGCATCCTAGCCCTAGTGCCTCAGGTTTTGTCACCTGGATATTAGCACCATAATTTGGACATTAACACCAATGGCACTAGTGTCCTAGTTTGGGTGATATTATCCCTTACCACCTTTTATCTCCAATAGATATATTTCCTAATGAACAACCATCTAGGGTCACCCTAAACCTCTTTTAAGACCTTCACAAATACTAGAATAATATATATACATGACTTTTATCCCATTATTCACTAGATGTAAATTAGATGCAAATAACACAAACTAGCTTGGAATAAGTTTTTAAAAATCAAGGTTATTAATCCCTATTCTACCCTACTTCTGCATACAGTAATCTACATCAATCCTAATCTTAGAATACTCAAATATCTAGTCTCAATCTCCACTCAAAATCACTCAAACCATAATTCATACTAGTTTTAATTGCACTTGCATCAGCACTTATGTGGGGAGAACTACATTAGGATTACTCCCTCCTTAGAGTATTGGTATGTAGTTAACTCTCATCACAATAGGGTGTTAAGGATGTCCAACCTACCCCATTAGCATCACACTTTTATACTTGTGCCAAATGGATGCCCTAGTAACATGGAAGTTTAGGGTTTGTATATAAAATTAGTCAAAATAGGTCACCAATAGGGAAGCATAACTCATTCATAGACGATCAGGCTTGGTAGACTCAGACATAGGTGCACCTAAAATCTCAAAATATTTCTACAGAAAGGACACTAGCACCATTGACACTAGTATCCAATTATGGTACTACTATCTAAGAAGGGTTTAGACATTTGGATCCTATCCATGACACTCAAATCAGCTCTTATCCCAATTTTTAACCTCCAAATCTCCCATATTAGTCAATTTATAGCTGATTACTTATTTACATCATTAATTGATATTTTTAAAAAGGTCAATCTAGGTAAATTTTATTACAAATTAGTGGTTGTATTTATTGTATATTTCTACCCTAATTTACTATATTCATACCCTATAACAACCTAAGGCTTAAAATCATTAAACCCTAAAATGTTAAATCATTTGGTGAACCTGAATTACTTCAAATACTTATACAACCCTAAATCTATATAACCCTAGGATTTATGTTTCTATCCTTCTAAGACCCACACTCAAATTTTAGATCCCTTTATTTTCTAATTTGCATTTCATATAATCATGATAATAATAACAGATGATTTTTATCACTTTTTGTTACAAAGTTTTCTAGTTTCCTTTGCATGCTTGTTTTCTTTCATTTGGAATGCATTCAAAGATGACATAAACACATATGTGCATGATGTTTTATATCAATTAAAATGTATTTCATATTCATTCTATCTCTATCATGTTATTGTTCTATTATGTGGAATCCAATTAAGAAACAAATCATTACATACATAGAGGATCAGTTACAATATATTTTATTGGACTTATTCCATAAATTTAATACATTATAGACCATGTTTCAAATTTTAATGTCATGTATTATGCATAAGAAAGACTCTCTTTCTTCTCCTCATCTCCATGAGGGTGATAACTACTTTCCATCTAACTAAGTCCATGCTATCACTCCTACATGAGATGACACAACCTATTCTATTATTACTAATGCTGATACTTAGCCTATCCATCCTTCAAATCCTTCCCTTCTCATATCTTCTTTACAAGGTATGTGTTTGTATGCTCAATAAAAAGTAAGTAGGGTTTGCACTTGTAAGTCTCTAAGGGATAAAATTATCAATATGATTAGGTTCATTTCAAAATTGAAAAATCATAATCAACTATTACATTAAAAGGTTACAACATTTGAAAATCAGATTACAAGACAAAAGTCCCTAGGGAAAACTAGTGTCAATCACATATGTGCATTTTCACCTAGTCAATTTGTGGCAAGCAATGTTATACATCAAAATAATAAATCACAATAAAGTGCATCTATAACTAGTGATTAAAAAAGTAATCAAGATAAAAATAATACATAAGATGGCAATAGGGACACTCTCCCCCTACTTAATAATGAAAATATTATTGTCAATAAAGATGAAATTTTATAGAGTTTCAGAGACAAAATTTTGGAGCACCCCCATGATCATGCATAGATTATACAATCCATAATGGAAATAAAAAACAAAATAAATAATGATCAATCTTATACTCCCCCAGATAAAAATATTGTTACACCTAATTTGGGAGTAACCTAATTTGTACAATAATCTATTTTACCTCAACAACCTTTAACAATAACAACACTTCTTATAGCTAGTTCCTCTTATTGATATGTACAATACCTTATACATTAGATTTACTCTCTATGGACTAAGGTGTTACATCTTGAGCACCGTGTTACTATGCCATCACATGCCTTAGATTCTCATGTTATTTTACATACAACTTTGACACATCACATAGTGTTAAATCATTTTCCATAAAACTTCATGGCACCTAACCTTACTTTGTATGATGGTAAGGTGACCTAGATCACCATCTATGATATTTATACATAGCATGTTTGGACTATGTGTCTAATGATTGGATACTTACTAAGTTATTCCCATGTAGTCTAAAGGACTATGCCTTACAGTGGTTATATGATCTTCCAGAATTGGATATCACCATATTCAATCCATTAGTAGATATGTTTTTAGCTCACTTTTCAATTAACATCAATGATAAGATCTCATATGCTCAAGTGGCACAGCTTAAGAAAAAATCAAATGAGCCTATTTTAGAATATGTCTTCAAATATAAAACTATATTGGAAAAGATGACTATCCCCATGTAAGATAGAGAGATCCAAGACGTATTTAAATAGATTTTACTACTAGAATTACATGAAGCTATCTTGTTCAATAATTTTCTAACATTCACATATTTATGCCACACAATGCAATAAAGGGAAGTCAAACTTCTCTCTATGAGAAAATTAAAATATACAAGTGGATTGAAATCAAATACTAAGATTTATAATAAGCCTCCATAAAATTAAGTGACACTAAAAACAAGAGTGATCAAAAGTCCATAGTTAACATAGCATCAGAGCCACCTCCTTACTTGGTTTTATCAGCTCCTTCATGGAGAGTTTTCACCAACCTTTCAAAATCATCAACACGTGTTTTATAGTAGCTCTTAGAATGTAATGTCATATCTCCCCCTCCCATAAATTTTTTTGATATGGCATTACCTCTTCCAAATATCTATGATTTCAATGCATTATATGACTATCACAGGGCACCAGGCCATACTACAAATAGATACATTATCTTGAAACATAAGATACAAGATTTGATAGAGGCCAACATCATTGATGTGGGCACACCCACAAAGGCACCTAAAGTTCAAAAAACAAAATCTAAGACATTGAAAATATTTTTTGATACATTTACAAAACATACAACTAATGAGGTAGTAGGCACTTCAGGTGTTCACTATATGTATCAGGCACTTCTACCACTGTCATCATATCACACTACTACAGAGGATGCACACCCCCTACATAATATCATTATTGTGTATAATATTATGTACAAAATAGACCACCCACTCATCACTTTATCATAAAAAGATATTATTGATGAAGTTTTAGATTTATATGCACTTTTTATAGAGCCTACATTGATCATCATCCTATTCAGAGTGTTATGGTTGATAATCAGTCAAGTATTAACATGTGAACTATCACACTTTTATAACATTTGGGTTATTTAGAGTAGGACATTTATTTGACTAACACATTTATTTATGGTTTTAATGGCCATGTTCATAAATCCATTAGGTAGATTATACTTCCACTATAGGTTAGACCAGCACATGTGGCCACTAGATTCTTATAGTATCTAGTGTAAGATGGAAATTTTGAGAAAAAAAGATTTGGATGTGAAAATTAACCAAAATTACCAAATATACAATATACCATTAAAATCAAGAACCATTAGACTAAAATTAAATCAAATGAATAATTCAAATCAACATTATAACCTAAAACTAAGTGTTCCCAATAAAGATTCAAATAATAAAAAGACTAAAGGATTATGGATTATGAGTTACTTATTAAAGACTCAAATTTTTGGCATGATGTTGACTTGATTAATAATTTAGATAATATTGTGGGTTAATTGATAATTTTGGCATGGAGATTTTATAGATTCATGTAGTTGGTTTGGCCATGAAGGAGTGGCTTGTTTAAGTAGAGGAGAGAGGGAGGATTAAAAAGGAATTAATTTTTTTTGGAAGCCTCTACAATAGAGGCTTCTAGAGAAGAAGGGATAAGTTAGAGAGGATTATAGAATTTGATAATTCTAGAATCCACTATGTGGGTAAGTAAGATTAGTAAGTGGTTAGATAGGTGATTAGGGACTAGGGATGTAGGAAAGCCTAGAAATATGTTAGGGTATGTGGGATTGGAATTTAAATGGACAAGTGGGATTAGTTAGTGGATAAGACATGATTAGAAGAATTAATAGGTTGGTGGGAATAATATAAGGTTAGTGGATGAAGAATAATAAAAGGAGATATTAGATAAATGACTAGAAGGGGTGATATTAAGATGAAATTAGAGGAGATAAATAAATTTAGAAGAGATAAATGAAATTAATGTCGATCAATAGTAATATTAGTGATCATAAATAAAGTGATCAAATTTAGATGTATACATTTTACCCCTATCTAAAAGGGTATTGTAATTAGATGAAGTGAAAGGAGTAATGGTTTTTCAAAGAAAAACCATTTTAGGGATGAATGTTAGTAAATGATGTTAGTGTATATATTATGCCCCATCGAGGGGACATGTAGGGAAGAATGAGATGGATGACCACTCAAAAGAGGAAATAAGGGGTAGGATATAATGAATAGATAAGGGGATGAGATTTGAGATAGAGGATGAAGAGAATGAACACAACTTGAGTAGTGAGCTAAAAATTGATGATGACCCTGGTAAAGACATATGCATAGGGAGTGGACACATGATGATGATAAGATAAAAAGATGCAAGCTTTTGGCATATCCTAGGCAAGGATGCATTCTAGGGAGAGTTGCAAATTACAGTCATATAAAATGTCTAAATTGGTAGTTTGAGTGTGGTTTGTGACATCCTATCCATAGCTCCTCTGTGCATACTCTTATGACCCTCCTAGGTACCCTTTTGCTTATTCCCAATCATCTATAGCATTCCAAATGATCATTCCAACTTAGCCAAGTTCTATTTCCAAGCCAATTCTATCCCCCAAGTCTTAAGCCTATAAGCTAGGATTGTCATACCTAGAATATAGTGTTGGACCCTAGGGTGTCCCATTTTTAGCATTTTTGTCCAATCACATTTCGAGCCCAAATGACCATTTCAATCCAATTCTTATCCTTCATCATTTTGACCTAATGTGAATACATCTAACCCATGATCAATAGTTCCATATAAAATTCCATCCAAAGGTCATTTATAAAGGAGGTGATAAATCTTATAAAGTAAGCAAGAATACAAATAAACCACTAAGGAAAATTTCCCTATTCTTTGCATACATTCACCCAACACAGATGAAAAAATATTTAAACCCTCACACCAGTCCCTAACCACTTCAATTACTCTCAATTTGGCATTTTTGCATCCTCATTACACTATTTCACAAAGCACATCAAGTGGGAGAACTAAATATGGCTTGATCCCTCTTCAAATTATTGGTATATAGGTAGCATGATCATACAAGCGGTATGGATACATGTTTAGTACATCTTACACACACTAACCCCCCACTCTTTCTCAAGTTTTATCAAGCACAATGAAGGTCTAGGGTTTAAATATTGAATCAGCTCTACAAGGAGCTCCATCAACATTCAACACTTAATATTTCATAGGTAGAGTCATATAAGGACAATGAACAAAACCTAAAAAACTCAAATCTCTATGACTAGTTTGGACAATAGCAATAGGAGTGGACTATAGCACTGAACCCTGAAGTGTCATATTTTTGGTGCTCTTATCATGAAAACTATATTTTGATTTGTGACACCATCCTAATCCTGCACAGCTAGTTTCAACCTTTGTCTCAATCATCTCAGTCTAGTTCCAAGCTAAGTTATATTTTCCTTATTTATTGCTATATTTAGAAAGGTATAAAAGACACCATAAATTTTACAAATCATTAATGTAATTATTTCAATATTATTTACTAATATATTATTGTAGATGTTTAACTAAAATAGGAATAAAACTCGATTATTCCCAAAATTCTTAAATCATTTGGTGAACTTGACTTACTTTATTTATGTACAAAAACCTTAAAAACCCTAGGGAATATTTCCTCATGATTTTTTAAGCATTTTTTTATTTTTATTAAATATTTAAATCAAAATTTTACATTTAATTTTTTTAATTTACCTTAGTAATTTTAAAAATAATTTCATTCAAACCCTAAGTGCCTATTCTAGGTCTCGATATTTTTCTAATTTTTCCTACATATTTAAATCAGAATTTCACATTTTATTTATCAAAATTTACATAATAATTTTAAAAATCATTTTCTTTTAAACCCTAGTTGCGTATACTAGGTCCCATGCTTTTGAGTTATCACCTTACATGTTTGTGAGTTTTATATCATTTTTATGCATATTCTAGTTCATTTTTTAAATTATATGTATTTAATATTCACTTTCATTATTCAAGTTATTTTCCTTATGCCATCTAATCTCCTTGCATCTCTTCCTTTGAGACGAAGTGCAAGACTTAGTGGAAACCCTCCTGAATTTACCCAAATTCTTTCAACTTGTTATAGATCCTACATCTTTAAATTACATTAATTTCCATGAAGATAATTTTGATAATGAACAATATTAGAATAACAATGATGATACACACACTGATGTTCATGACCCACCACATCAAACTCTTGATCCACTTCCACATCTTATTGATAATGAAGTTGTCCTCAATAAAGATTTGATTCTACAAAGTTTTAAAGAAAGACTCAGGGAACAACCCTGAGATCATACCTTTATCTTAAAATCTATCATGTAAATTAAAAAGGCTAAGCAATTTGAGTCTTCCATTCTTTTAGAGTAACTAGTTGTAAATGACACTATGGGGAAAACTATGTCTTAACAACCCCCTATAGCAGCCCAGCCTTCCTATGAGGCACCAACAATTATGACTAGTACATCTTTGTCTCCTGATGTGACTACCCTTGTGCAAGAGATAAAATCTCTTCACTCTAAGATGTTACACCTTGATCAAGGTGCCTCTAGACCTACATAGGCCTTGAATTATTTTTCTCTACTTCATGTACCATTGACATGTCATATTGCTTTTACACCCTTGCCACTGGGTTTTGTTCAACCCAAGCTCACTCTATATGATGGCAAGGGTGATCCAAAGACACACTTGAGATATTTTCATGTAGCATGCTTGTATTATGTGCCAAATGACTGGTTACTAACCAAGTTATTTCCATGGAGTCTAAGGGATTATGCTCTATAATGGTTTTATAGTCTCTACCGAATCAGTCAGTCAATGCATTCAATTCCTTAGCTGACATGTTCCTACCTCATTTTAAAATTAACATAGGTGATAAGGTTTATTATGCCCAAGTTACACAATAGAAATAAAGGTCAAATTAGTATCTTACATATTATGTTCTTCAATATAATATGATCTTGGCTAAAATGACTAGCCCCATAGCTAATCAAGAATTACAATATCTCTTCAAAAAAAGTCTCTTACTAGCTTTGCATGAGTCAATAATGTTCAAAATATTCTCTTCCTTCACTGAGTTATGTCATACACTAAATTAAAGGGAAATCAAATTAATTTTAATGGGCAAACTCAAGTATACAAGCATATCAAAAACAACAAATAAGAGTAACAGTAAAGTCCCATATAAAGTGGTCAATGATAGAAAAAGTCAAAATCAACTAATATTTAATGTGGCTTCAGATCCCCCTCAGTGAGTGTTTTTATCCATGCCTCCTCAATGAACTTTTACCAATCTACCAGTATCTCTAACCAGAGTCTTACAATAGTTATTGGAATGTAAAATCATATCTCTCCCTCTTATTTAGTAAGTTGATCCAACAAAGCCTCTTTCATAAGGACATGATCAAAATGCATTTTTCAATTTTCATAGGGTAACAAGCCACACAATGAATAGATGCATCAGTTTGAAATGTAAGATACAGGATTTGATAGATGGAACCATTTTTTATCTTGGCACTCCAATTGAGCCTGTTGGAAATATTGTCATTGATGTCAAAGGTTTAGCATTATTGGTGATAAAGGCCCCATTGCATTTAATATTGTTTATCTTGGCCTATGTGAGTTAATATTTATTTAATATTAACAAACATATTTTTGGTTGCATATGAGACAAAAGAAGGGCCCTTGGAGAAGTTGAAGAGCCACGGGGTAAAGAAAAAAGAAGGATGGGACACATTTTCCCATGAAGAGTCATCTTGGGGAATTCCAAGAGTCACCAAGTGAAGATAAAAGAGTAAGGGCACAATTTCTCATGAAGGGACACTTTGAGGAATACAAAAAGTCACCAAAGATAAGGACCAAAGTGGGAAGGACATTTTTGATCATGAAGGGTGACCACATGACTTTTCAAAGGCTTGAATATGAAGGATCATCCAAGATTGGTTCCATTTTCCATGAGGATTGAAGGGTCACAAAGGGGGAAGGCCAAAGGTCATTTAGAAAGCTATAAATAAAGGCTTGAGTAGCCATTTGTAATGTGAAAGTGTGAGGTTGATTTGATATTGTATTATCTAGCTTAGAAGAGCAATTGTGAGAGTTGAATATGATTTGTATTTGTTATATCTAGCTTAGAAGAGCAAAGGTGGTAGAGAGGAAAGAGATGTTGTATTGAACTATCATTTGTTGATATAGCAACATTGAGAGATAGGTGTGTGGTATACACAAAGTGGGTTGGTGCTCACGAATGATAGTTGGGTTGGTGCTCGGCAAAGGGGTATGGTGCTCTTGTGGGTTGGTGCTCATGAATTGTAGCTGGGGTGGTGCTCGGCAAAGGGGTATGGTGCTCCTACAAGTTTGTCTTGCGAATATTGTTTGGGTTTGTGTTCATTCATATAATTGAGATTGTTCTTCATGGTTTTTCCCACATTGGGTTTCCACATTATATCTGGTGTTTCTCTCTTTCTTGTGTGATGTTTATTATTTGAGTTTTATTACATATCTTGAATGTTTGATTAAGGGAAAGTTTTATAAGATATATGATATATTGATTCACCCCCATCTTAGTATATCCCGTGCTTAACAGAGCCTCCTTAGGAAAAGCAAACACAAGACAAGGCTCTAAAAAAATTTCTTAGATCTTTCCCATAGCATTCTAAATAGGAGAGAAGGGATACATCAGGTGTTCACCATGCATATAATGCACATCCTCCACCAACTACATATCAGGCACCTTCAATTGAGACACATGTTTTAGCAACATGATTGGTGTGTGAACTTCCAAATTTCTAGATAGACCTTCCATCTCCTTTTCAAAGTAGGATATAGTTGAAGATGATTTGAATTACCATGCACTCTTTATCATATCTTACATTAATTATCATCCCATTCATAGTGTTCTCATAGATAATAGATCCAGTGTGAATATGTGCACTATGACATTATTGCATCATTTGGGATATTCAGAGTAGGATATTACCCCGATGGACATAGTTATCAGTGGGCACATACAAAGTTCATTGGGTGATATTTTAATTCCTCTACAAGTTGGTCTAACACATGTGGCCACACTATTTACTATTATTCCTAGTGTAGGAATTTTTGATATGTTACTTGGTTGACCATGGATTTAAAAAATTCATGCAATACCTTTTACTATTCACAAATGCATGAAATTAATTCATGTTAATCAGTTTTTTATAGTTGGTATATTTCCATATGAGTTGCCACTCCCCACTTTAGATCCATATACTACTCTATAGTCACCATTTTTAACTTCTCCACTAGTTAGAGTCCTTCCGCTAGTTTAAATTAAACCATAGTCAAGGCCTTCCTCACAAGCACAAAGAGTTCATACACTTACACGTAGGCCTCTTTTGGATCAACCATAGTTTCAAAACTCTATATAGTTTCCAGCTATAGTGTTCACACCTAGGGCAGTCTCATTGAGGTCTCATGCCTCTACACATAGAGCACATATTCATAGATCTTATTTTACTACTAGATAGTTTACACATAGAGCACATGTTTATAGATCTTCTTTTACTACTCGATAGTCATTAATAGCCCTATAGTTACATCCACTTCTTAGAGTTACAGGGGGACCCCATGATCGATTTCCACTATAGAGATTTTAGAGCAATTATAGCATATAAAGTTTTCTAAGTCATAATCTCAACCATTCCATCATGCTTCACAATCACACATGATCCCTCTCCTCGATACAAGACACCATGATAGGGAGTCTCTTATGAGACTCATTAGTTAATATCATTTCTTTTCAATCTTTCTTGTACATAGTCTCCTTATGATGGATTGTACATAGCTTATTTTCAATTTCTTGTACATAATCTCCTTATGATTAATTGTACATATCTTACTTCAAAAATATCAAAAACAATATAACATTTCAAAAATACCAAAAACATTCAAATAATTCAAAAACATAAAAACATTTCAATTATATGCATTACTATGCTTTACATTTCTACTACCATGTTAGACTTACATTTGTTGTTCTATGCTATTATTTGTTGATTTATCTACATTACTATTCTTCACTTGATATTCTTTGAGTGTGTGCAGTGACATCCATATCCTTGATTGCTTCACTCTACCCATTGAGGGGGCATCTTACTTTTACATTTGAGATATACATTAATATATCTACCCACTAGGGGGATCTTCTACATGACTACACCATCCAAATTATCTAATTCTTAAACCACACATTATAATTTATCATGATGATGTACATTACTTACTAGCTTACATAGATTACTTTATCAATATTCACTAGTATATAGCACTTGTGTATTTCTTAGCATCTACCTAGTCTTGTACTATGTGTCTTGCATACTTTCACTTCTTGCTTTGATTAGTTAGATGCGATTGTATTTCCAATATATTACATGATTTTCTTCCTTGCTTGGTATATCTAGATGTGATTGCATTTATTAGTTCCTATTTTATCTCGTGTGTGTACCTTAGGACATTTATTAATGTCCTTTACTTCTATTATTGTGTGTGCCTTATGACATTTGCCAATGTCCTTTGCTTATACTATTCTATATGCCTAGGCCCTTGTGTCAGCCTTGTTTATTTTCAATTATATATGTATGTGGGAATTTGAACATGCCTTGTATGCTTGCTTTCTAGTTTGAGTGACATGTGCCCATATCCCTTATTTGCTTGGCCCCTTGGCCACTCTATTGTATGCTTCTTGTTTCTTGCCTTGTGTGTTTGTTTCTCTTTTTATTCTCATTGTTTGCAATGCCATGATCTATATCATGAATTATATTGCTTTCTTGAATTCTATGATGGACATCATGCTCCATCCCTCCTTGACAACTAACAACTAAAATTTCTAATTTTAATTTAGTATACTACACCTTATATTACATTATTATATCTATCTATGCATAACCTTGTTTATCTAACAATATCCAATACAAATTATGTTATATCCTAAGACATTTTTCAATTATCATTGTTATATCATGTATTTCATATCATGACACACTTACAGGGCTCTTTCTTCTAAGGGTAGTCATTGCAGGGTCTTCATTCTACCCTCAAAAGAGGGGGCAACAAACAAGGGTTTTGTCATAGAGATTAGATATTCTACCGATCAAAAAAATAGTTTTCAAAACACTCAAACTAGTAATCAGAGATCAAACTAGGTAGAATAGACTAGAAAAATAGTGATGATTATAGAACAATGATCATATTCAATAAAAGATAAGAGCACTAGACCTAGATAATAGTGTTAGATAATAGGGTGTCCTATTTTTTATACTCCTATCCAAACAACAAAAAACCCAAATTTTCCAAAAATAGGTAGAAAGGTAAGTTTAATTATTGTTTTTTCAGTAATAATTCAGTTTAGAATCAACATTTTTAGTATAGTTTTTCTTATAAAATATATATATAGGGGGAATCATGCATGACATGATGGCTCTCACTTCCAGTTTCAGATTACGTAGTTGGTATAACTTCCAAATCAAAATCCATGTTTTAAACACCAGTTATTGGAGGCAATGTGTGCAACACATTTTATTTCTTTTCTTTTTAATTTTAGTATATTACCCAAGAATTCTTAGTATTTTCATTCCTTATTCCATCTACAAGTGGTTGGCATCATTTTGGAGTGGATTTCATATAGGCCTAACCTCAACGTTCTTGAGTGGCTTCCACATAAGCCTAGTTCCTAGTTTTAGAATGACTTTCATACAAGCCTAATCTCTACCTTTTAGAATGGCCAAGATTGGCCTAGCTTCTAGTACACATTTGGCTATCCATACCACATTATCATATTTCAGAGCATTCATGGGCTTCAAGAGCCATCTCATATGATGCACATCCATATTAGTATCAATTCATAGCTTCACTTAGTGGGCAACAATGGAGCTAAAGGTCTAGCTAGCCTTTATATTCTTGAGCCACCCACTCAGAGGGATTGGATACATAGTCTAAACATCGATTAAAACATGCATGATCACATAGCTTCACTTAGTGGGTGATGATAGAGCCAAAGGGCTAGCCTTTCCATTCTTGAGCTACTCTTAGGGAATTGAGCACTCAACTCTATTCATGATAATAATCTTGGTACAGCACATACTCAACATATACCTAGCACATACCTAGCATCATGCATCTCCATGGGCTTCACCTTTATAGGTAAGTTTAGGTATGCTTTCTATTTTTCCTTTATCTTAATATTTTGCTTTGTTACATCACTAGAATAAAGGGAGGCAAATCTAGTCATATAAAATGTTCAAATTGGTAGTTTGAGTTTGGTTTGTGATATCCTAGATATAGTTCCTCTTTACATGCTCTTATGACCCTCCTAGGTACCTTTTTTATTATTCCAAATCATCTATAGCCTTCTATATGATAATTCTAGTTTAGCCAGGCTCTATTTCCCAAGCCAATTTTATCCCCCAGGTCTTGATCCTATAGTACAGGAGCACCATAAGTGGACTATAGCACTGGACCCTAGGGTGTCCCATTTTTGGTGCTCCTATCCAATCATATTTTGAGCCCAAATGACCATTTCCATCCAATTCATATCATTCATCATGTCAACCTAGTGCGAATACATCTAACCCATGATCAATAGTTCCCTATAAAATCCATTCAAAGGTCATTTACAAGGAGGTGACAAATATTACAAAGCAAGAAATAATATAAACAAACCACTAAGGCAAATTTCCCTATTCTTTACATACAATCACCCAACATAATTGAAAACATATTCAAACCCTCATACCAATCCCTAACCACTTCAATCACTCTCAATTTGGCAATTTTACATCCTCATTACACTATTACACAAATCACATCAAGTGGGAAAATTACATATGGCTTGATCCCTCTTTGAAGTATTGGTATGTAGGTAGCATTCCCATAAAAGGTGTTTGGATACACATTCAATGCATCTTACACACACTAGCCCCCCTCTTTCTCAAATTTTATCAAGAACAATGAAGGTCTAGGGTTTCAAGATTGAATTAGCTCTATAATGATCTCCATCAACATTAAACACTTAATATTTCATAGGCAAACTCATACATGGACAGAGAAAAAATCCATAAAACCTAGATTTTTGTGACTAATTTGGACAACAAAAATAGGAGTAGACTATATCATCAAACCTTAAAGTGTCCTATTTTTATCACTCTTATCCTTTCATCGAATGAAATCCATATTTTGATTTATGATACTATCCAAATCTTGCACAACCAGTTTCAACCTTTGTCTCAATTGTCTCAGTTTAGTTTCAAGCTGAGTTATTTTTCTCCTTATTTATTGATATTTTTAGAAAGTTTTAAAAGACACCATAAATTTTATAAATCTGTACTATAATTATTTCAATATTATTTACTAGTTTATTATTTTATACCTTTAATTAAAATAGGAAATAAAACTCCATTATTCCCAAAAATAGTTAAATCACAAGCCAAGATGATAAAGGCCATGAGCTATCGACATATCCCAAACAAGGACACATGTTGGGAGAGCATCAGGCCAAAGATAATACAATAATGATAAGATTAATGATGAGTGAAGCTCAAAGTTGAAGACAAGTGAGATGATGATAAAGATAAGAAATGATATGATCAAGTGAAAAAAAGATGAAGGGGAAGAAGTAGATTGAATTACATTAAATAAATGAGCCATAATGTGATTAATAGTGATGATGACCTTAGCAAGGACATGTGGGGGAGTGAGAGATGATAATAAAGTTATGGTCCTAGTCAAGGCTAAGATAAAAAAATTATTTTATAAAATAATCTTAACATTTCTCCTAATCTTTTGTATAAATGTTATCAAATTTAATCCCTATAATACCATATTTTTTAAAGAGTGTATTGATTTCCACAATCAGTATTATTGGCTAAATTGCGTAAAGACCTTTTGGAAGTTGGTCACCCATCTCAAGGAGCCAAAATAAGACTACCTCTTTGTTGGAAGTAATATAGTTATTAAACAAGGTAATCTTTGGATTAGGAAGGTCATGATTAGGACTAGGATTAGTAGATGGTGGATTGGAATTAGATGGGGATGAGGGTTGATGAGGGACTTGTTTGGTAAGTGAACTTAGGATTAGAAGTTCAAAATCATTGGGAAGGTCAGAACCCATCTCCAATAGCCATAATATTCACTCATCTTTCTTGGCTAAGATATATTCATTAAATAAGGTGACTTTATCACTTGTATAGTGAGGAATATGGTTATGATGAATGGATGATGGGGTTAATCATGATGGGATAGCATGGGGGTTATGTATAAATTGGGGTTGTTTATGGGGAATGGCATGGGAGATTGGTTTAGGTTAGATGAGATCAAGTTTGGAAGATAGGTGAGCACCCATTTCTAGGGCCCACAAAAGGATCTCATCTTTGTTGGGAAATAAGTATTATTCTACAAGAACAAGGTCCAAATCCATTTGGATGGATGATAGATGAAAGGTAGACAAAATAAAAAAGGGGACTATGAAGTTATATTAGGGATTAGATAAAAATATGTTCCTTAAGATAGTATAATAGGTGATGACGACAAAAAGATAAGCTAAATGGATAAGATTAATGATGATTGTATCTCAAGGCTAAAATTGACTGATATGATGAAGGATATGAGAGAGAAGAATTAATATGACTGAATGATCAAAAAATGAAAGGGATATTTTATGTTAGTGTCCAAGCTACCCTTGGGAACTAAAAAGTGGCCAAGTGTTGCCTATATAGTCTAAAAAGACCCTAGGCTGGTGTAGTTCTGACTAGGCATGATAGATGATAGGATAGAGTAGAGAAAGATGATGATGATGACTATTAGACATGTTAGTGATGAGATAGATAATGTGACTCATATGTTGGAATAGGATAAATGGTTAGATCATGAAGATAAAATTCTTAATAAAAATTATTGGATGTTTATGATAAAGGTTTAGGTTAGATTGGACATGGGTGATTACATTGATGATGGGATATATATGATTAGATGATTAGGTATGGGAAATAATGATTGGATTCCATCATTAATACATCATTATTTTAATAAGGCTCATCATAGTCTAATCAATTAAATGTAATTATAGCACTAGGAAGTATACCCCAATGATATAAGTATGACCAAGAAGACATTGTGCCAAAGTTCATAGTAGTGCAAATAGCAAACTCTACATCATTTAGGGCACCTAAATGCATCATTATAAATTTTTGGTGTCATCATAGCATCCTCATTCATTTCCTAATAGACAAAAATATTCATGACACAAGACTAAAAAGATACATAGATAAACAAACAAAACATAAGACAAACAAGTCAAAATTCAGACAAATAACACACACAAGTATCTACATGTAATATCATAATGTCTTGTCTATGGTCTTGATGAGAGTCGATGGGATGATTTGATCAAGTGATGATTTAGACTAGGTTGTCCATGATGATCATGATGTGAATTAGATTAAGGATATGGGTTTAGATAGGGGTATAGATTTGGTGTAGATTAGGGATAGATCATAGGGACTAGTCGACTTGAGGATTGACCATATCATGATCTTAGATGAGAGACTTATGATGTATAAATATAAAGTTAGACTAAGTCAATTCTATCCCAAGGTATATTATATTTTCCCTGATTTAGAATATGGGACAAAAGATAAGAATGAGATGGATGGATATGATTAGGGTTATGAAGGACAAAGGACATGGAGATAGATGTGAATAGGAGGATAGGTATAAGATAAGACATCTTAGGATATTTTTGTCTTTTTCCAAATTTTATGATTTTTAGGGTTTTTAGCATATTTTAATTTTTAGGTATTTTTATAATATAATGAGGTTACTAGCAAAGGGAATACCAAGCCTAAAAACTAGGATAAAGATGGATAGAATATTAGATGGTATGATGGTGATGCATAAAAGGGGAGGAGGACAAAAAAGGATAGACTAGGATCACCAATAACCACACCATGAAATAATCAAACATTTAGTTGCCTGAGTGTTCAGTAGAGGGTATGTCAAGATTATTCCAAAAAAATTCTCAAGACACCTTCCACATCCTTAAGAAGGTCAAGACTAGGAGAAAGGATTGACATGATAGGATTCATGATATGATGGTAGATGATGGTTAGGAATAATGGATAGAGGGATATGACATGGATGGATTTACTCCCAAGTGTTGAGGTACAATGTGGAAAGCATATTATATTACCATGACACTGAAAAACCAATTTTCATCATGGTACTTACCCAAGGTGCCATAAGAATAGTTTTAACCATTATATGAATGACTATGTTTTAAAACTTTGTTAAATTTTAGGCATCTCAATTTATTAGAGGAGGGTGAGATGTAGTTTTTAAAATGTTTTCTTGATATTTCAGTCGACACTTATTTTGGAGATGTGTGATGTAAAGACCATGTTATTGATGTTGAAAGGATTGATGCCCTTATGACCTTTGTTGATTCATGAGTTAACATCCTCCAGACATCTCATCTAGGTGTCTTTGTAACCCCTATGAGAGAAAATGATGCCTAGGGATTTGATATATGGTAAATATGGGATTATGTCTTAATGTTGATGGTGGGGTATAGGATGTGGATGAGTGATATGATTATGATGGACAATGTGACTAGAAGGGGAGCAAAAATGGGGTTCAATATTTGTATACACCATTGGATATAGTGGAGGGGACATTTTTATTGGTGCCATGAGATTATGGGATCCAAGACCTTATGACTTTATTATTCTTTGATCCAAACATTAAGAGGATTGTGGGCCATATTGCTATGACTTTTGAAATATTTTTTACTTGTTGATATTTGACTTGGATTTTGATTGCCCCTTGGTTCCTGATTTTGGGCTTCACTAGAGTAATGTGATCTTTGACTTGATAGATGATGATGATTTTGACTTTTATGGTCCATTATCACCTCAAGGATATTTATACTAGGGGATGACATTTTTTGACATGGCTGATGATGAAGCTCTTCTTGAATTTGATTGATTATTTTTGAATCATAGCTGACTATATTATTTTATTAGATTAATTGATGATTGGCTTGGATTATTTTATATTCAACACATGAGATTGAATTTTTAATGGGATTCAATGACGTGTGTTCTTTTTCATCCCATTTGGGGAGTGGAATGGAGAGATTGTTAATAAGATGGGGGTGATTTGGGATGTGTGGTGGAAGGGGTGGATTAAGGGGATAATGGGTAGCATATTCATCATAAGAGATACTATGAGACCCAAACTTGATGTTGGAGAAATTATCCTCATGAATCTCAAAAGGATCACTAAGACTCTTTGTAGAAGTAGCATCTAAAGGTGATTCATATCTAGCTTGATGATATTTGACTGATAAAACATCTAAGAATTGTGTTATGATTTCATAATCCTAATATAGATCAAGAATCATACCTTCTGACTGGTCAATATTTAAATTAGAGACATCTTCAAAGAGATAAATGTCGTCATGACTTTCAATGTCAAAAATGGATGATGACTATGATATGGATTTTGATTTAGATGATGATGTTGAACATGATCTTGACCATTCTGATGTTAACTCTAATAATAATGTTGATGAAGTTATGCCATTAATAGATGATTTTTTAGTAGTCATAAAGAGGGCCTTTTGGATAGCATCATTATTTACAAGTACCTCATTCACCTTGGGTTTGGGAAGGGGTGCTTTAGGCTTAATGGATTTGTGATAATGGGGGATTTGATGTGGATAAGATATAGGGATGGTTGGATCAGGGATGGTTATGGTATGGTGAGGATTGAAATCATGACTTTCATTGAGAAGGGAAGACACTTGATCATATTTAGGAAGTTCTTCTAGGCATACCCCCTTTAGAACACTCCCAGGTGTAGATCTATTGGACTCTTCCTGAATTTCAAAGTCACCATTATCAATTAGATTTTGGATATAATCTATAAAAGGGATACATCTATTAATATAATTCTCAAGGACATTATGACGTATATAAAATTTTTTGGCTTGATACTATGAGGGCACATGTCTATACAAATCTAGACATCTTATTTTTGGGTGGACAATCATGCCTATGGACCTTAATTTACAAAATAGGGCTTCCATGGCTATTGGGAGAGGGGTATATTTCTTGTACCTATTATTGGATGTGGAAGTGTTGGATTTAGGAGTGGAATAATGGGATTGTGATGTCATGATATTGGGGGATGGTGAGGTTGACAAGATAGGCTTCCCTTTACTAGTAAGATGGGAGATTTGTGACGCACTATGATTGGTAAATGGAAGATTTGACTATGGATGGGTACTAACTGGGGGTAAGGTTAGTTGAATGGGTTCAAGACCTTTGGTAAGTTAGACATCCATCTCAAGGATTTATAAAAGGACTACCTCTTTGTTGGAAATAATATAGTTATTAAATAGGGTAATCTTTGGATTGAGAAGGTCATGACTAGGACTATGACTAGTGGATGGTGAACTTGAATTGGATGAGGATGATGAGGGAATTTTTTGGTAATTTTTCTTAGGATTAAGAGTTTAAAAGTATTTGGAAGATGGGCACCCATCTCTAATAGTTGTAAAATGCACTCATCCTTGTTGGCCAAGATATATTAATTAAATAAGGTGAATTTATCACTTATATAGTGAGTACTATGGTTATGATGAATGGATGATGGGGTTGATCATGATAGGCTAGTATGAGGGCTAGGTATAAATGGGGTTGTTTATGGGGAATGGCATGGGGCATTGGTTTAAGTTTTATGGGATCATGGTCGAAAGGTAGGTGAGCACCTATTTCTAGGGAACACAAAAGTATCTCATCTTTTTTGGAAAATAAGTATTGTTATAGAAGAATAGGGTCCAAATCCATTTGGTTGGATGATGGATGAAAGTTAGACAAATGACAAAAGGGGATTGTGAAGGTATAATAGGGATTGGATAAAAATATGGTACTTGAGCTACTATGATAGGTGATGATGAGGATGAGATAGACTAAATGGATTATGGTATAAGATTAGGATCATATTTATAACTGATATTACAATAGGGGCTAAAAATCTATAAATAATGCCTAGTTTTCAAGCTAGAAAAAGGATTGGGATTTGACTAGTGCCTAGATTAAAACTAGCAAGATGATTGGATGGGTGTTAGTTATGAATAGGCAAGATGAATGGACTAGAGATGACTTGATTGATTACGACTATATTGGTGATGATTGGATGTTAGATTTAAACTGACAAAGTGATAGGTTGTTAACAAGTTATTGACCAAGTATGAAATCTTACCAAGTGATAGGTGATATACAAGATGATAGTGGACTAAAGTGATAGGATGATAACGATGACAAGAGGACCAAATCAAGTCTTAGACCAATTTTATTAAGGTATGATGGGTTATAAGATTATGTTATGAAGGGTAGATGGGAATAAATGGAGGGATCAAGGATGATGGGATTGAGTTTAGGAAAAGGTTGATGATGTATGATTCAGACAAGTGTTTATCTTAAGAATCTAATAATAAGGATATGGGATAATATGGGATAGGGTTAGACTAGATGGGGATGGTAAGATAAGGATGGGATGAAAAATAAGTCAAGACAAAATAATATAAGGATATGTCTAAGATGAGATAATGAGATGTAAAAGAGCATACAAGATATGATTATAGGTAAAGTAGATAAAGATATATAAGAAGACTATGAATGTATAAGATAGACAATAAGGATATACAATATGATGATATAGAGAGCCTAGATATTCATGTATAGGTTTGGGTGAAAGTTTGACTCAGCTCACAAATAACATTGGTCTAACATGACACACACCAAAGCAATCAAACCATAGTCCTAAGATTAATAAACTTATGTGTGTGTAACTTGATGACTACACCATCTAATGGCTTTACAGGTGAGGTTGTAGGTCAGTGACCTATTACAAAATATCCTAAACCCTCTCAACCCCATTTTCACATGATGATCACTTGGGAGTTGACACTAACTCTAACAGTTAGTTGCCTATTATGGCCAATGATCCTATGCTAGGTTACACATGCTCTCTAGAGGAGTCCCCAATATATGCTAGGTAAAGTGGGGCCCAAGTATATGTAAGGTGATTTTTGATACTTGGTTCAGATAATTAACTCTTCCCATTCATGGAAGACCTATATGGGGTCAATCACTTATCCTAACGATAGTTATCCCTGATATTTATACTCCACTAGAACACAGAGTGTGGATTAGTGCATGGTGGTTAAATCCATGGTCACTATCCCCCTAAGACTATGGCAAGTGCATGGGTGTCAAATCCAAATCATGTTTCCCCTAAAAATAAAAAATAAGAGGGTTTATTAATAGTTTTTTATCCTCCAGGAATCACCTCAAAGACATAAAGAGGAGAGCATACACCACTATAGCACTTGGATGATAGGCAAGTAGATAAAAAGTTGATTAACTGACTAATTAAGTATGATATATATAGATAAATACAAGATTATTTTTTCAATAATGCCCAAAATCTTTGATATGTGCCCTTCAAAGAAAGTGATCAGTAGTTTCAATTAGCAATCTTGAGGGGAAACCTATAAGATAAAGCATGAGACAAAAATATGACTGGCAAGATAATATTTTAGATAAAGACAAAATGTGACCTAAAATATAAGATGTTAGTAAATTGAATTTGCCACTAGATTCACCCCTGTAAAAAATAAAACATTAGTTCAATAAGCCTTAATAAAAATACTAAAAAAATCACAAATTTGCTCTATAATTTCTTTAAATGAGGGGACATGTTGCAAGAGTTTGGGGGTAGCATCCCCCAATGGGGTCAAGGGGCAGTGCCCCTTGTGGGGTCTGAAGGTAGCATCCCAGGTGTATTCTAGATCGTGGTACCGAGTGGGGTCAAGGGGAAGCACCCCCGAAGCCAAATGCAATTTGGAACTTATAGATCCCTTATAATGAATCAAAATTCACCAAAAATGATCTAAAAATAAACACTCAACAAAGATAATTTTTTATTAAAATAAAGAGAAAAATTACAATTGGCTTTTTCAAAACTGTAGATACATAATCAATATTAATCAAATCACTTCCATAATGCACAAGACTGCAACTGCTAGGCAATACCACAACTTGGTAATATATGATTTTGTAAGAAATTATCTAACCATAACCATGTGGTTATGCAAAAATATAGATTGTCAAGCAATACCACAAGTTATTAGGGAATACCACATGTTAATTATAATAACACAGATCATGATATGTAGTTTTGTGGTTTAAAGGAAAACACAACTAGGTTTAATAGTAGAAATAAAAATATGTATAAAAATGATTTTAGGTATTTATAGGATATTTAAAATAGTTAAGACAAAATTATATTTGATTCACTAATTAAGTGTATGTATTTAAGATCCCTAAATTCAAAACTGGCTATATTCATTCGAAACCAACTATCAAAGGCAATACCATAGTTCTTGAAATGCAGTTTTGTGAGCTATAGGAAAATAGAAAGTCTATCAACAAAATCAAAATAAAACATTTACAAAGTGATTAAGATATTTAAAAAATGTCAATAATATTCACAAAATGATTAAAATATGACTATGTTAAATGCTAACTAAGTGAATGTATTATTTAAATTCCCTTAGTCAAAACTGGGTATGTATATTCAATACTGATTTTGGAAATCAATAACACCCTTTATGAAATGTGATATTGTAAGGATTAAATTTGACAACATATATACAGAATATTAGGATAAATACTAAGACTATTTATAAAACAAAAAGCTTGTCTTATCCACAGAAAGCTAGGTGCATATGACTAAAAGTATTAAAATAGAATGATAGTAGTTATCATCTATCTCTTTGCAAAATTGACACTTCAACCTACAAAACTGCATGTTAGACTCAAAATATCCTCTTTAAATATGTGATATTGATCTATATAGTCAAAAGGGGGATTTACAGATGTTTTATGTAAATTTGGACATCACATCTCCTTATCCATATAAGTAAATGACAATCAGACATAGGTAGCAAAGTTGTTAGAAAGCAAAAGCTAGCAGTTAGCAAAAACCATAAGTTTATATGAGTAATTTTATGTTTAAATCAAAACCACCTCTTACAAAGTCCATGTGTTAAAACCACATTTTTTGAGATGCAATTTTGTAGAAAGATATAAAAATGCCAAAAAAGGTCAGACAACTAGCGGTTAAGGACTAAAGTTAGTAAAAAATGCATTTGGGGTATACAAAATTACCTCTACAATACCGTAACTTGTAAAGCAATGTCTCACTTTGCCTGGGACATGATTTTTTTAAAAATTTTGACCCATAATCCACCTTCAATATGACCTTTAAGCTTGATTAACATAGATAAAATGCAATAGGTCAATTCAAGAAGAGGGCTCCCTTTGTGATCTCCAAATATAAGATGGAAATTTTGAGCAAAAAAGATTTGGATGTGAAAATTAACCAAAATGCCCAAATCTACAATCTACCATTAAAATCAAGAACCATTAGATTAAAATGCAATCAAATGAATTATTCAAACTAGAATTCTAACCTAAAGCTAAGTGTTACCAATCAATATTCAAACAATAAAAAAACTAAAGGATTATGGATTATGGGTTGCTTACCAAAGACTCAAATTTTTAGCATGATGTTGAGTTGATCAATAATTTGGATAATAGTGTAGCTAATTGATAATGTTGGCATGGAGATTTTATGGATTCATATAGTTGGTTTGGCCATGGAGGAGTGGCTCATTTAAATAGAGGAGAGAGGGAGGATTAAAAAAGAATTGAAAACTCCTTGGAAGCCTCTAGAATAGAGGATTTTAGAGAAGAAGGGCTAAGTTAGTGATAATTCTAGAATTGGAGAATTCTAAAAGCCAATAAGGGGGATAATTAATATTATTATGTGGTTAGATAGGTGATTAGGGACTATGTATGTAGGAAATCCTAGGAATAGGCTAGGGTAGGTGGGATTGGAATTTAAAATTCAAATATAATAGACAAGTGGGATTAGATAGTAGATAAGACATTATTAGAAGAATTAATAGGTTGGTGGGGATAATATAAGGTAAAGGGATGATTAATACTGAAAGGGGATATTAGATCAATGATTATAAGGGGTGATATTAGGATAGAATTAGAGGAGATAAATAAGATTAGAAGAGATAAGCAAAATTAGTGTCGACTAATAGTAATATTAGTGATAATAAATGAAACAAGTGAATTTAGATGTATACACCTAGTGTAATAACATTTTACATGTTATTGATTAAGCCATGTATATAACAGATCTGAGCTATTCCATCCATCGTGCACATATGAGTCAAGTATATAAATGCTAATCAGGTGGTCATAGTTGAGGATCTTTCATATGAGTATCCTTTACCTATACTATAGGAAATCACACCAAAGCTATTACAGTTCTGAGTATAATTTTCATTAGTACACCACGTAGTTTAGTTGAACCACTAGTACAGGTGAGGTCTACTCCTGCATTGTTACCATGTATGCATACTCTCTCATAAAGACCCTTATTAGAGAGACCCCTATGTCAGAGATATGTTGTAGATTTTAGAGGGCCTTCCTCTATCCCTTTCTTTTTGAGACTAGTGTTATTGATTTCCCAAGGGTCTCAACATAGGGCACCCATGCCAACTACAACATATTCTACCAGATGGGTCCCTAAGACCCATACAATTCACAAGTCACCCTAGTTAATTTCATGTATTCTTAGCACCACTCCATAGGCAATGTTAGTCATAGATCACTCAGTACATCAAGTTTTTGGACCTCAGTTACCTTTTCACACTTAACACATAATTATTGTTCCTTTATTTGGCATAGGCCACATTGATAGTGAGTCTCCCATGAGACTCATGGGTTAATATGTTCCTCCCTTCTTATACATAGTTTCCTTATTTCTTTCTCCTTGTATATAGTTTCATCTTCATGTTACTTATATGTAGCTTATATCTAGAGAATAATAAAATATGCCAAAACACAAAAAAATTCAAATATTTATTCAAAAAATACAAATTATAGATTGTATGCATTTCCATATTTACACTTCTTATATTTTCCAGACACTACATATTCTAGCTTTCTTAGTATAGTTGATTTTTATCATACATACATGATTCACTTATTATTTTTAAGTTTTCATAGATACTTACAGGACCCAGGTCTCATACATAGATCCAGATTTTCTACTATCTACCCACTAGGGGCATATACATAGATACATAGGTTCATCATTTGATACATTCACCCATTTGGGGGCATCCTATACATAGTTTTGATTACTAAGTTACATATTTCTAAACTCTACATCATAGCTTTAGCATTGTTATATCTTGATATTGATAATCCTACACCTACTCATATTATTTTCCAACTACTACTACATTAGACTCAACTTATGTATATTTTTTATCTTATACATATTTGTACCACATGTTCATACATACTTTCATTTCTAGCTTTCCTAGTTTAGACTTGGTTGTGTCTCTATGCTTCTTCTATATGAGGGTATTTGAATATACCATTACTCTGAATCTCTACTCCAACTTCTTCTCATTGTATGTATGCTTTGGACATCTACCCATATCCTCATGTGTTCTTTCCTAATTGTGAATGTAGATAGACATTTGAACATGTCCTTCCGTGTGGCTCTAAACTAACTTAATTTTTTTTTGTATGTGGACACTTGAACATATCCTTGTATGTCTTGTTTTCTTTGATTTATTGACATGTGCCCATATCCCTTGTATTGTAACCTCTTGACCTACTTTGTGTGCCTTGTGTATTTTTTATGTATGATTTCATGTATGCATCATGTCCATGACACTTGTCTCTTACTTGTTGCACACTCCAACTTTAGATGACATGAGGGACCTCATGCATCTCCCCTTCTTCCTTTGGTGCCTTCATGGGCATCATGCCCCATCCCCTTAGGTAGTTACTCAATTATTATTCAAATTTATTATTCATATACATTATTATATCTATCTTGATATCCTTGTGAATGTTAGATGTAACATGCATTATACATTACAAACTTATGCTTGGATTATCTCACATTTTTATGTCATGTATGCACATTATATTGGTTTATTTAGATATCATATATGCTCAAGCTAACCCCATTTTTCAAATTTTTTTATTTTGAGGATATTTATTGCATAAGCTCAATAATTCCCCTTAAAATAATGGGAATTTATAGAGGTTTGTTATAGAGATCAGGCTATTTGAATGTGCATAGACTAAAGTTTTCAGCACACAAACACATAATATAAAAATTAGTTTCAATAAAATACATTGGAAAATAGTGACACAGAGACTAGTTTCAGTTGTAAATAAATTAATATAGATGGACATTAGTGCCCAAATCGGGACACTATCACCACCAATGCTATTATCCAATATATGGTGTTGTTATCTAGTAGCCTCAATTTTAGTAAATTTTAGATTAGCTAGAAAAGTATAGTAGGTACAATCTAGGTTTGCATAGGTTTAGTTATAGATTATCAATTTTGGATCAATCTAGAATAGATTCATACTAGTTTTCTAAAATTTGGGGCATCAGACATGGCATGATCACTCTTGTTTTAGTTTCAAAAAATTAAATATATATTATTACAATTCAATCTAAAATCCATATACTCAGATATCAGATTTAGGGGCATGTGTACACCACATTGTTTCTATATGCTCACTTAAGCACCAACTGATTAGATGGAATGACAAAATCCATGTTATTCTCTATATTATACACACCAAACACCATTTTTGAAGTTACACACCATATTGATGCCTTACTCCATCTCTAGTGATTGGCATTCTTGAGTGGCCCAGAGTTGCCTAATATTCCTGAATGGCCCAAATTTTTTTTACATTTCAGAGTTTTTGAGTGGCCCAATTTTTATTTACATTTTAGAGTTTTTAGTGGCCCAAGGCCATCTTATATAGTTCATTCACATCACATAATTTAAATTTCAAATCCATCTACTACACCTAAGTAAGCAATGATGGAATCATAGTCTACTTGAGTTCTTGATCCACCTATATGAGAGGGTTGGTCACACCATCAGTCCATTCCAAACTATTCATAGGTCATGATCCACCAAATAGGGGTGGTTAATGATGGATTCAAAACTAGATTGAGTTATTGAGCCACCCACACATGGGGATTCGATAATCCATCAACTTAGTCCAAGTTATTCAACAATTAGTCACTATCTACACACATAGATAGGTTATCACCATGTTTATGCATTGGTACACATACCTAGTGAGTGTATTCATTCCTTTCCTCTCACTTATCTCTTTACTCAATTTTGTATGTTTTTATATATCTTAAGTGAGGACTGATTTGTGCATGTTTCATTTGTAGGACATGCAATGGAGCATGCTTCACACACTCAGATCTAGATTCATGGACTTGGCTTCATAGGTAATTCCAAGTACACTTCTTTTTTCTCCTTTATCCTAGTCATTTCACTTTTCTACAGTTATATAATAAAGGGGGGTAAATGTAATCATTTAAAAATGGCACTTGAGTGCTAAGAGTGTTACTTGAGACCACCCATCCCTAGCTTAGTCTTAAAACTATTTTAGGACCTATTTAGACACTCTTCCAACCTTCATGAGGGCCATATGCATCCCTAAACATCTTTAAAATAGTCCCAAATCTTCACTTTAGCATCCTAGACCTTAGTGCCTCAGGTTCTACCACTTGGACATTACTTCCATAATTTGGATAGTAACACCAATGGCACTAGTTTCCCAATTTGGATGCTACTATCCCTTCCTACCTTTTATCTCCAACAGATATGTTTTCAAATGAGAAACCACCTAGGGTCAGACTAGACCTCTTTTAATACCCACACAAGCACTGAAACATTATATATACATGATTTTTAGACCATTATTCACTAGATGGAAATCAGATGAAAATAACAGAAATTAGCTCATAACAAGTCATGCATAATTAAGGTAATCAATCTCTATTCTACCCTACTTTTACATATAGTCATCTATAGCCATCTCAAACTTAGAATACTCATATTTCCAATTTCAAGTTCCACTTAAAATCACTCCAATTGGTATTCATACTAACTTCACTTACACTTGCACTAGCACTTCGATGGGGAGAATTACATTGGGATTGATCCCTCCTCAAAGTATTATTATGTAGAAAACTCTCATCACAATGGGTTGTTGAGTATGTCTAGCATATCCCACTAACATCACACTTTTCTACTTATGCCAATAGGATTCTATAACAACATGGAGATTTAGGGTTTGCATATAAAATTAGTCAAAACAGGTCACTAACCAGGAATCAAAACTTGTGTACACAAGAACAAGCTTGGCAAACTCAAACATAGGTGTACCCAAAATCTAAAAAAAAATTACATAAAGGACACTAGTGCAAAATAAAGACACTAATTCCATTGGGTCTACTATCCAATTAGGACACTATAGTCCAATAATAGTTTTGACACTTGGATCATATCCCTGACACTCAGATTAGCTCTAATCCCAGTTTGCAATTTATAAATCTTCCATCTCAATCAATTTCTAGACAAGTACTTGTTTACATCATTTATTTATATTTTTAAAAATTTCAAACTAGGTTAATTATATTAGAAATCAGTAATTATATTTATTACCTATTTCTACCCTAATTAACTATACTTAGACCCTTTAATAACTTAGGGCTTAAACTCCTTAAACCCTAAAAAGTTAAATCAGTCAGTTACACATATACTAATGCATAATATAGGTTAAAGGTATAACATATACCTCCCCTTCATGCCAATATTGTCCTCAATGTTGACAACTTTTGGATGTTATTGTAGAAAAATGTTTCATCCTTCCATATCTCATCTTCAATAGCTAGATTATTCCACTTGATTAGATACTTTGTATCACCATCATCTGCAATATCTTAATGCATGTTTGATTTATTCCCTCAAGTTATAAAATTATTCTTCACACCTAATCAATCTCTACTAACTCTATTTGGGTTAAAATTATTTGACTAATGACCTTCTTCAAAAAAGAAACTTGGAAGACCAAATGCATTTTTTCTGAGTGAGTTAACTCTGGTTTGTATGCTACACTATCAACCTTCTACAAGAATTGATCAAGGTCGCAATACTTAAGTGAATAATTTTTATCCTATCTCTATTATTTAAAGGAGATTTTCTTATATGGTTGTAAATACACAAATACCAAGTCTCCAACTTTGAAATGTCTTTCACTTTAGTGTTGGTCAGCTTGTTACTTCATGTGGTTCTATGTCAATGCCAAGTTCTCTTTTAGATTATACAATACCTTCTAGTGGTTTGGAATGTGTTATTTTAATGATCAAACCTTTAGTTTGACCCTCATATATGAGGTGATGAATGGTACCCATACAGTGCCAAAAATAGATGCATTTTGGATGTGGTATGGGAAGAAGTGTTATACCACCATTTTTCTAGTGTCAACTATTGAACACAGCGCTCCCATTTATTTAAATTAAAACAACAAAGATAAATCTCCACGCACTTGTTGACCACCTTAGTCTCCCCATCATTTTTGGGATGATAATATGAGTTGAGACCCAGATAGGTACCAAAACATGAAAATAACTTAGTCCAAAGATTACTAGTAAATATAGGATCACGATCACTTACTATGATCTTTAGTGTCCCATGGAGTTTTTGAATTATATCCATAAATGTTGTTATTATTGTACTTGCTACAAAAAGATGTGATAATGTGAAAAAATGAGAATATTTGGTAAGTTTATCCACAATAACTATGATACATTTTTCCCTTCAAATTTTGGAAGCCTCATGATGAAATCCATGAAAACCTCCTCCAACCTCTGGTTAGAAATAGAGAGAGATTGCAATAGATCTAGGGTCTTGATTGTCTCAACAAAAAAATTGTTTACACACCATACATTATGCCAAAAAAAATTGGAATTATCCTTTTAACCCTTCCCAAAATAAATCCTTCTTAACTCTATGATAAGTTTTCAAGAAGCTTGAGTCCCCACCTATTTGAGAAGCATAAATTTACGTAAGAACTTTATGGTTCAGGGTTGAATTTTCGTAGAGGTATAACCTATCATTGTACCAAATAGCATCCCATTTCCACACAAAGTTTATTGACATGCTTGGATCTTGTTGGATATTTTGAATAAGATATTATGTAACGACATCATTTTCCCACTCTAATCTTGCTTCATCCACCCAATTGAACTATAATATAGACATGGTGCACAACATTGCCTCTATAGACTCATCCTTATTAGATAGTGTATCATCCAATACATTCTCCTTTCCTTTCTTATATACAATCTCAAATTCATATCCCAACATCTTAATGGCCCATTTTTGTTATTATTATGATGATAACATATATTGCAAGAAGTATTTTAGACTATCATGCCCTATCTTCACTTTAAAGTGTCTTCCCATCAGATATAGTCTTCATTGTTTTTATATGTGAAGGATGGCCATCATTTTTTTCTCATAAATAATATTTAGTAAATTATTACCCTTGAGTTGGAGAATCTCAAATGCAATGGATCATGCTTCTTGCATGAGTACCACTCTCATGCCATACCCTGAAGCATCACATTCCATAATGCATGTTTTGGAGAAGTATATAGAAGCTAGAGTTGGGCTAGTGCACATGGCCTTATTGAGCTTCTCAAATTTTCAGGTGGCTACCTCATTCCAATGGAATTTTTTTTTCAATAAGGTTGTGAGTGGTTTTACTATGTTTCCATAAGTTTTTACAAAATGATGGTAGTAACCTATGAGCCCAAAGAATCCTCAAAGGTTTTGAGGGTTTTAGATACTTTTCATTTTACCATAACCGTGTTCTTATGTTGATCCACCTTGACACCCTCATGTGAAACACTATGGCACAAATACTCGGTGTCCTTGAATCGAAAAGCACATTGGGAAGGCTTGCATAAATTTGGTAGTATTCAAGAAAAATCAAAATTTAATTCACATGATGCAAGTGTTTCACCCATGTTTTGATGTATATTAAAATATCATTAAAGAACACCAAGATAAATTTACACATAAATGGTCAAAATATATATTTCATCAAACTCTTAAACATAGATGGTGTATTAGTGAGGCCAAAAGGCATCACTAAAATTTCATAGTGGCCCTCATGGGTTCTAAAAGTTTTCTTACGAATATACTTATCTCTAATTATGATTGGATGATATCAAGAATGAAGATCAAGTTTTGTAAAATAAACATCACTATGCAATCCATCTATAAAATAATCAATTATAGAAATAGGGAACTTATCTTTGATGGGGTACTTGTCGAGTTTCTTACAATCATAACACATGCATTAGGTGTCATCTTTATTATGCACCTTCACCACTAGAAATGAATAAACACTCTAATTATGACTAATAATACATGCTTCTAGCATCTCTTGTACCATCTTCTCAAACTCACTCTTTTGGACATATGGGTAATTGTAAGACATGATGTTGGATGGTTGACACCTTCGCACTAGTTGAATGGCATGATCATGATCAACTTTAGGAGGAATTCCTTTTGGCATATCACCAAAAACTACTAAATGCTCCTCCATAATAACTTGTAGATTTGGAAGTGTATACCCTTTGGTGATTGCGTCTTTATTGAAAACAATTGAGCCACAAACCCATCCACTCCCTTATTTGTAATCTTTTACATCTTATGAGAACTCATCAATTATGTGGAATCTACAAATATCCCACCCAGTTTAAAGTTGACGGAATTAAAATGGAAATGCATGAATAGATATTGGAAATTCAACTCAATCATTCCCAAGGTACTTAGCCATTGGATTCCCAACATAATGTTTTCACCACCCATACGAATGGAAAACATAGAGCTATCTAGTAAATATTCTCCATGGAGAGTTTAATACTATGACATTTCCTATAACAATTGATTATGCCACCATTTTCAATTATGACTTAAAACTATGGAGTTGGATAGATAAAATAGTTCAAGTGCATAGCCAATTTGTTTTTGATGAAGTCGTGAGTATTGCCTAAGTCAATCAATATTGTCACCTTTTATTTTTCATAAAACCCACTACTATGAGGGTTTGTGGAGTGTTAATGCTAGAAAGTGCATGGAAATAAATAGTTGCTTGGGTTTCTTCTAATTCCTCCCCTGGTTCATCGCTAGCCTCCCCTGCTACTTCATCATCATCTTCTTATTCATTTGCAACTCCAATGTAGAACAATTTATTATCTGCACACTTATGTCTTTGATTTCACTTGCTATCATTGTTAAAACATAACCCATTTTCCATCTTCTCTTCAATTTGTTAAGGAGGCATTCTGGTAGGCTGAGGAAATGACTATTTTGGAGTGGTCATATCTCTTATACTTATGAATGGTTTTCTTTTGTTAACTATTTCCCTCTTCTGCAATCTATGTGCCATGAAAATAACCTTAGAGATAGAACTCACATTAAACATGTGATCGTCATGTTGAATCTGATCTTTGAGCCTACCAAGAAATAATTCATTCAAATTTTTAATTTGTGATTGTCTTCTCCCGCAAGGATAGATTATGGAATTATAGAATATAATCCATAAAAAATTGTATTGTCACAACATTGCTAAGTAGCTAAAGTAATTATCCATCATATTGTTGTGGTAGTATAACTATAATTCATCAATAAAAATTAACTAATTGAAACCAAGACCCTTCTTATTTTGAGCATAAATCCATCAATACCAAACGAATTGCTTAGGTTCCAAATATAAAATTTCCATTGTTCGCACCAGATTTGATGTACCTCAAAAAAAAATCTCCATTTGGTTGATTCAAGCGACTGGATCCTTCCCATAAAACTTACACATTTCCACTTTTGGCACTATGTTTCATGACTCCAAATGGGAACTAGCCAAAGGTAGATCTTGAGTTGTATGATGGCTTGCATTGGGCTAACCCAAAGATCCACATTGATTGATCTGAGTAGTAATGAATTGCGACTAATTTTTAAAAATCATTTAAAAATTTAAAATGTTATCATGTCTTTGTTTGAGTTCATCTAATTGGTGATTGATGTTGGTCATATCAGACTATATGATTTCAACATTATACTCAAGCAGGGTCACCTTGTGATCTATCAAAGAAAAACCTAGGATAAAAGATTCACTAATTCTTGTTTCTGACTCCATCTCCTCTTTATTATGATTTTTACAAACCTTTCTTCGGCCCCTAGTTTGTAGTCTTACCATACCAAGATTTGACAATGCTAAATTTGATTTTCACCTTTGACCAAACTTGGACCAAGAGGTTTTTGACCTATGCCTATCTCAAATCAAATAATACAAATAATAGACCCCTATTATAGTTTTGCCAACTTTCTAAAATGTAAATAAATTATAAAAAATCATTAAAATGTGATATGTGTGGTGAAATTATGAAATTCCTATAACCGCAATAACTCTCTCAAAAATGATCACCAAACCCTTATGTTTTTACTATAATGTCCTTGATGTTAGGTTGTGGAGCTAAAAGCTTCAACTTGTTGCAGACAAAGAAAAGGAGGTTGTTGAAGACCTAGAAGAACCAGCGTCGGTCATTACCAGTGTAGAAGGCAACCAGCGTCGACAGGAAGTCGGCCGACGTCGGCAGCACCAGGCAAGCAGGGACCGGCGTCGGTTGCCTGTGTGTTCCAAAACTGTTCGTTGCACGAACAGTTAGTTTAGTGAACGAAGTGTTTGCATGTAAAGGCTATTGTGAGTCTTGAGCTGCGTGGATAATTATAGTAAACTAAGAGTCTAAGTTATTGTTTAAGTCTGGGATCTATTTATAGACCCATTGGCATGTATTGTAAAGTGTGCTAGTGAAGAGAACAAAGTGTGTGTTTCTCCTAGTTTCATTATGAGCTAGAAAGGAAGGCAAAGAAGATCCTTCCATTGTAAGTATGGTCTATTGAATTGCAGGTTGCAGGTTTATGGGAGATCTACTTGAAGTAATATAGAGTGCTTGGTGTACTGGCAGGGTTATTACTGACTGGTTGGAGAGGTGAACACCAATTCTGTGTGTGAGTTGTGTGTTGAGACCATTTTTTTTGGTAGGAGAGTGTTTTTGAAGAAGAATTACTGTACACTTGAGGTGTGGGAAGCCTCTGTAAGGTGGAAGAGTGTGGCGGCTCTTTATTGTATTCTTTTCTATACAAGTATTAATATATAAGAGTGTATATTGTCTCTCATATTTTGTGCTATTGGTGAATTCTAGTTACTTATATTTTTGGTATATTTTTGCATGTTTAATTGCTTAAGTTTGGTAATCATATTGTGCTCTTTTTGAGGAGCAAGATCCTAACAAGTAGGATCAGAACAACTGTGTTTGTTTTTGGATTCCCCGACAACTGGTATCAGAGCATGTTTGTTGTTCTAGGTACCTGACAACTGGTATCAGAGCTTTTGGTTGGGATACTAACAGGTTGGTTCAGATCTGGTTAGTGTGTTTTGATTACAGGTTACTCACAAAGGGTTTCTATTTGAGTGGGAGTAGAGCAATGGCAGAAGACAGTAAGCTACGAATGGAAAAGTTTAATAGCAGGAGGTCCAAGTTCAGGTATGGCAGAATAACCTGTTGGAGATATGGAAAGAAAGAGTAGAGAAAAGAAGATTGTTGGTTGGTAGCAGATCAACATGAAGGACATGAAGAAGAAGCAGATGTTGCAGAGTTCGTTGCACAGTATGCTCTGGTATGTTCTTTAGATAAAGTAAAATCTTGGGTTTTAGATTTTGGTGCCTCTTTTCATGCATCCCCAAATAGGGTATTTTTTCATGAGTATGCCTAGGGAGACTTTGGAGAAATTTGTTTAGGGGATGGAAAGCCTTGTCAGATGGTTGGCAAAGGGAAAGTGAAGCTAAAATTGCAGACAAGTAACACATGGGTGTTAAAGGAGGTCATGCAGGTCCCAGTCTTGGAGATGTGGCTAATTGCTTCAAGAAAGTTGGGTGATGAGAGATGCAAAAGAACTCTCACAGTGGATGCACTTGAATTAGCGGGTGGTAAGAAAGCAGGTACTCTTTATCTACTTGTTTATATTACTGATTCTTCTTCTGTTGCGAAGACGTGGCTTTGTAGGCTTGGTCACATGAGTAAGAAGGAGATGCATGTTCTTGAGTCAAAGGGTATAAATCGATATTTCTGTATGCAAAAAAAGAAGATAACATTTTTTGAGGAATCCGATGTTCGTGACAAGAGCAGAAAAGCCTTGGTTTTCAAAGAGAATGTGACGGACAGAGTTCAGCACGAGGGGCAGAAGAATTCTGAGCAGAGCAAGGGTGACTTGGACAAGGGTTTGATCCAAAAAGAGCTCACAAAAAAAAGTCAGTTCTCACAAGAAAAACATAAAGACCGACGTTGGCAGAAAAACTGGCGTCAACGTCCAGACAGGGACTGACATCAGTTATGTGAAGACCGACGTCAGTGACTCAGGGCAGATAAACACCGACGTCGGTCAGGGGAGAACTGACGTCAGCGATGAGGCAGTCGCATGGAATCGACGTCGGTCGGGTGCAGACTGGAATGTGACCGGCATCGGTCACTGAGACAAATTTTGGGTTGACAGCAAGTTGTCAAGGAGTCTCAAGCGCCCATTTGGAGGAATTAAAGGGTAGGTAAGCCTCAAATTCATCATTTCCCTTCTTTACACTACTTGTTGCTCACTTATGGTAAAGAACCAGGAAGTTATTAAAGAAGTAGAACAGGTAGATCCAAGAAATAGTGGGAGCTTGGCGTGGATGAGGATGTGATTCCTTGGAGAAGAACTAAACAGAGATTTGTTGGTAGAGTTGTCAGCTGGAAGGAAGCACTGAGAGACGAATGGATGTTCAGGATGAAGAAGAGCGGAAATGGATACGTGAGATGGAAGATTAGGGTAGATGGTCTTGAGTAAGCTGCAGGGTAATGGAGGTTTGATCATTGTGTCTCTTTATCAGGTTGGATAATATTAGCTACATTATCCTATTACTGTATGATGTGCTTGTTGCAGGGTTACATATATAGGGTATTGCTGAACTAAAGGTAAAGCTAGTTCAGGGGTGTGTCATGGAGAATCTAGGAGCAGCAAGATTCTTTGGCATGAGTGTGTTCTAGGAACATGGAAGGTCACAGGTTGACTTTGTTTCAGGATGATTGTGTGAGACCGGTTAGCACGCCGATGGTTGGACAGTTCACAGAACAGTGTCTTGATTCACATAATGAGGTTAAGTGCATGGTATGTACTAGACCTGAGTTTTTCCAAGCAGTGGGAGTTGTCACAAGTTTGGAGCCAATCCAGGAAAGAAGCATTGGAGGGTAGTTCAGTGGATTCTTAGAGGGACCAGCAGCAGGTGCACATGCTATGCAGGTTCAAGTTATTTTCTACATGGTTTGTAAATGTGGATGTGGCAGGTAATTTGGATGACAGGGTTTGCACTACAGGTTTTTTGGTGGGTAGTCTTCAGGTGTGATCTTGAAGAGGGATACAGAGCCAAAGAAACAAACTAGATGGTGTACAGGTAAAAGTACATTTGCAATTGTTTATCTCCAAGTGGGAGATTGTTAGGTTGTGGAGCTAAAAGCTTCAACTTGTTGCAGACAAAGAAAAGGAGGTTGCTGAAGACCCAGAAGAACCGGCGTCAGCAGCATGACTGGCGTCGGTCATTACCAGTGCAAAAGGCAACCGACGTCGGTAGAAAATCAGCTGACATCGGCAACACCAGGCAAGAAGGGACCGGCGTCAGTCGCCTGTGTGTTCTAAAACTGTTCGTTGCACGAACAGTTAGTTTAGTGAATAGAGTGTTTGCATGTAAAGGCTATTGCGAGTCTTGAGCTGCGTAGATAATTATAGTAAACTAAGAGTCTAAGTTATTGTTTAAGTCTGGGATCTATTTATAGACCCATTGGCATGTATTGTAAAGTGTGCTAGTGAAGAGAACAAAGTGTGTGTTTCTCCTAGTTCCATTATGAGCTAGAAAGGAAGGCAAAGAATATCCTTCCATTGTAAGTATGGTCTATTGAATTGCAGGTTGCAGGTTCATGGGAGATCTACTTGAAGTACTATAGAGTGCTTGGTGTACTAGCAGGGTTATTACTGACTGGTTGGAGAGGTGAACACCAATTCTGTGTGTGAGTTGTGTGTTGGGACCATTTTTTTTGGTAGGAGAGTGTTTTTGAAGAAGAATTACTATACACTTGAGGTGTAGAAAGCCTCTGTAAGGTGGAAGAGTGTGGCGGCTCTTTATTGTATTCTTTTCTGTACAATTATTAATATATAAGAGTGTATATTGTCTCTCATATTATGTGCTATTGGTGAATTCTAGTTACTTGTATTTCTAGTATATTTTCGCATGTTTAATTGCTTAAGTTTGGTAATCATATTGTGCTCTTTCTGAGGAGCAAGATCCTAACAAGTGGGATCAAAACAACGGTGTTTGTTCTTGGATTCCCCGACAACTGGTATCAGAGCATGTTTGTTGTTCTAGATACCTGACACTTGAATGGTTCTCCAACCCCAGTGAAAATTTTATATAAAAATTCAAAATGGATTTTCAGATATAGGGGACTCCCCAAAATTAGGGTTTTGCCCACATTTTTGCTTAAATCGAAAGCTCTAAAACCACTTGTAATGATATTTCTTCACATAAAAACTAGAATCACGATAATAGATCACAAAATGACCGAATTAGAGTGGAATATATGAATAAATGATAATCCACTTCGAGTGGGCAACCTCCAAAACCATACAATAAGAACAAAAACTATAATATAATGATAAAATACTAACCACTACCTCTTATCTATAACGCAACTATGTTATAGAAATAACCTAGGCCCACCTTACTACTAATATGAATCTGTAAAGAAAGATTATATAACCTAATTAAAGGTTATGATAGCCACAATTCAGATACACATATCCCAATACATGTTATACTTTAAGAGCATAACAATATGACAAAGAAGGCTGAAATCTCACACCCACGTTTGTTGTATTAGAAATATGGAACTAGATCTAAGTTTTGTAAAGGAATGTGTAGGGATATGTCAAATCTAACTATCAAACTCTAAAAGGATGGAGTTAATGCTTTCCTTGTAACTGCTAAATGTGTAGTGGGCAGATTTAGCAAGGCGCCAAATCCGTACACATGTAACCGATGAATATGTCTTTAGTCACCAAATCTAATCTTAGCTCTGTTTTGGGTTCTATATTTTTCTGTATAGGTGCACTATTAGATGTACAATACATGTGCTACAATTCAGAAATGTCAAGCAAAATGTGTTAAATTGTCCTCATTTCACTACTTGACTTAACCCTTGAAACTAACAAAAGATAAGTATATGCAAATTTAGTTGACTAGGGCTACCTCTTGAGGAGTTGCATTTACATATCTTGTACACTTGGAATCAAAATCAACGCAGTTCTCTTGTGCACGTGAGTGAAATTTCAAGTCAAAGCTTCACCTCCTCTCCCTAGTGAAATGCAATGCAAATACATGAATATTCATCTAAATCTTTTTTTTTGGTACAAGTAGTTGATGTCACAAAGCTTGAAGAAGATTGAAGTATTAAGGTGCAAAATTCATTGCTAGTGTAAAAAAGTATTTGATTAATGAAGGCTCTAACTTGAATAATAGAGAAGGATTCACAATTGGTAAAATGATTTGTGATACTCGACACTTGGTAAAATGAATATAAATAATTTGAATAAATATGGATCTCTGTGACAAGACATGTGAAGGATGATCATGGAGAATTTAAGAAGCTAAAGTCATTGCATTTGAAATCAAGCCAAGATGAGAAGAAGCCACAAAAACACGGAGGATGGATTCAACAAGTCACCGAATTTGGTCTTCGAGAAATAGATGCTGGGGGATGAAGACAAAATACTTAGAAAATGGATAATTAAGAATTGAAAGTTGAACCCAAATAAATTTAATAAAGTGTTGGAGACATTTAAGGGGCTTAAATATTGGAGATAGTCTAATGGAGTCAATAAAGTGTCCAAAAATAATTAATTATATACAAGTGGATTAAATGTGACAAAACTTTTTTTTAAAAAAATTGTACTAAAATTAAGTGCTTATAATATATAACATATTTATTTAAAAATTTAACATGTTTTTAATATAATATTTTGTTTAGGTGCTTAAGTGATGAGAAACTTATAATTTAAATTACATTATTTATTTATTTATTTAAAATATATTAAAAAAAGAGTTAGCTAATTCATATACATATTGCTATCTAATATTATAGATTAATAATCATTAATTATAAATTTAAATATTATAATTAATTATTTTACATTATTATTAATTAAAAATTAATCAAATATTAATTATTATTTATATATATAAACTGAAAGTTGTGATTTTTTTAAATATTTTAAACTATATATTATAAACCATATATTACATTTAAATATGCTAGAGTGTTATTATTTACAATGTAAAAAATGAAGAGTCAGCAAGGATTTTAAACTTTGCTTCTAATATATGACTAATAAAATACTACCATTTAAGTTAAATATTGAATTTCTATTTTTAGAAACATACTTGTAAATTCTTATACAAGTAGCCTGTCAATAAATTCTTCTTGTAAATTCTTATACAAGTAGCCTGTCAATAAATTCTAATTTGACATGCGGAGTTAATTTGAAATTCCTGGCCTGCCTGGTCCCTTTTCCTATTTAACCACTGATGTCTTCCGCTGTGATTATTAAAACTCAAGATAATAGTTTAAAACATTCCATCAATGCTACTCATTATGCCAGTGGTCGTGATGGGGCGTGCAGTAAAATAATAATAAAACCTAGTCAGTGATGGTCTTGATGGGACGTGCAAAATATTAATAATAAAAGCCTAGCCCATGGTGGTGCCATGCAGACCTTCCCATCGCGCTGCATTTGTTATCATCTCATTTGTTACTACTTTAATAGCCTTGTGTAATATGATTCTCCTCCTGGAAGGAGTTTCAAGAAGACGTTTTCCAAGGAAAGACCAAAAACTAAGAGTTCTATTTGCTCCAGGAACAGGGTAGGCCTAGGCCTGTAAGGATTTTAAGTTATAATGGACGGACATGACAAGTTTTACTAACGCAACTTTTTGTTTCATGATTCCAGCTATAAATCTACAATCCGGTACAAAATACAACAGATCATAACTTCTTTCATTGCTTTTCTTTTCTTCTATAAAGGGTAGAGTGTTTTGTCAGAGCTCCATTGTACCGTGAAGTACATTTATGGGACATCATCTTTTATAAGCTTCATTAGATGGAATTTCATTAACTCATCTTTAATCAAAATCTGCGAGTTCACACCTATTGGGACCAGTATCAGCATGACCAAAACCGCCACCATCTCCTACAGTTAAGGGAAGGGTTGTAGAGAGTGACTTTAATGACTTTTATGTCAATCAAAATCCCAGAGTTCACTTTTAAGGACCAGTATCAGGACGATCAAAACTGCCACCATTTCACTGTAACAGTTAGGAGAGGGCTGCAGACAAAGTGACTTCAATTGCTTTTATGTCCATTATGATATTTCTCAATGTAAGGGATCAATATATCTTCTCTTGAAGCGTGATGCCATTCCCTTAAATCAGAATGCAGTTAACTTGGGCCTAAACATATCGTTTTCTTAGCGGGTACATTTGCACTTTTTGTCATCAATGGTTATCAAGAATTGGCTTCTGGTAAATATAAATGTAAAACTCGTATTCACAAACCATTTATACTCATCACTAATAAATTCATAGAAGCTAACCAGTTATGTGTTGCTGAACTATCAATGGATGTTCGATTGATTTATACCCCAGAGAATAATTGTAAGCTATTATTGGGGCTGAAGAATAGAGAACACAATCAAGTTTAAAAGAAGCTGTAAAAGCATAGAAAGATATAAAAATAGGCATAAATGATGTATAGACTTTTGCTTCAGTACAGCCAACATTTCAACAATGCATTACAGCTCCTTGGGATATGTACTTAAGAACAGAAGAAACACATTTGCAGATTGTACTGCGAACTCCAAGATCTATACATTTTTACAAATACTCCAATAAGCACTGTCCAAAATCATAACTGTATAGGAACAAGTTGAAGGATGATCTGCCGGGTTCATCGGCGCGATTTTTTCCATAAGATCAACAGAGTTTTTGGTTTCCTCTATTAGCCATTAGAGGTTTTGCTAATTCATATCCCACAGAAACTTGGGGGTGATGGTGGTTTGCTTTCCACTACTATAAAAAAAGTTTCAGGTAACAGTAAGCACCTGCAATATACTAGAAGAAAATATATTCTCTGACCATCAATGCAAAATCAGAATTTACTACACAATGTAATTCTACATGGTTTCAGACAATTAATATCGATATATTATACTGAAAGCAAAACCAGCCCATTTGGCCATTGAAGCATTTTCAGAGCATTATCAACCAGCATGATTTATGATAATGTTCTGAAAACCAGTTTAGAACCTGAACACCCTTAGCAAAATTAGCAAGCCAGATAGGCTTTGCTCCTTTGAACTCCATGGAGATATCGGAGCAAACCTATTGATATGCAGGGAATGTGTTCTGAAAACTGCATAAGCCTCTGATTATATATGAGGATATCCTTCTGGTTCTTTCACTAATGGAAAATCAAAATCATGGAAAACTTCAATTGCAGGTGTACTACTGACAGGGCTGGATGTAAAGCGCTGTGATAGATATTCAGAGTCCTTGGAGATGTTGGTATCTGCAAGAAATGGTATCAGTACAATTCTCTTTCAAGTCCATATGATTCAAACTTAGAGATCAATCTGAATCCACACAATGTTATGTTTGAAATTATGGTTACCCCTCTATCTCCATAATTTCAAGCATACCAGAGTGTTGATTGACCCCAACTTACAACAGCATGAAATCAGGCACATACATACGAAAACAAATTAGTTAAGCTTAGAGCTTACCAGTGATTCCATTAGATTGCTTGCAATGGGCAATGGCTGCTTGAACAGCACTTTGAAGGTCGTCACTATGGAAGCTGGTTAAGAATCCATGGTGGTTGGGAGATGAATCCATGGAAGGTGGGCAGCTTCGATAGCCCAAATTTCTGAAACCCGTCTTCAAGCCACCAGAAAATGAAATATTAGCTCGTCTTCCTGATTCGCCTACAATACAGGGCCACCCACATTCGTCCTCCACCTGTAGTTGCTGGTCATCGGCACTATCATCACGCTTCTGAGATATTCTGTGCTTCACCATCCTCAAATATTTCTGAAGCACATGCTTTGCACTAGTACTAATTGATGAATTATCTGTGTTTTTCTTAGATTTAGAGCTGTGATTCTTAGTAAAGAATTGCACAGGAGTCTTCATGGACTTGAATTTGATTGTAAACCTGGGATGCTTGGTAGGAGGAGGAGAATAGTCTGTAGAATAATGATCATCCATACCCACTTTTGAAGACTTCCTGAATCCAAACAAGGAGACCTTAAATTTGGTGGCAGACTTGAATATGGAGTGAGATTGGGTCTCAGTTTTAGCAGAGTTTATTCCTGCCTCCTTGCAGCTAATAGGTCTCTTGTTAAAATCCTCATAACCAGAAGAAACATTGCTATCAGTATCCAAATCTTCATGCCTCATTAGGGTGCTCACACTTCTATCAGAGGGCACATACGTAGCTTCAGATTCCCTGGACATGGAGAGATTTCTCACCATCTGCAAGCGTGGGGGAAGATGCAGTGGAAGCAGCTGGCCTTTGTAAAACAAATCATCTGCAGGAGAAACATCATCAGGAGATTCTTCTGATAGAAGATGAGCCTTGTTCCTAGCAGAGACAGAGATACTGAACTCAAATTCTTTAGAATCTCCGTTGTCCTCCTCCAAAGGGCTTGTGCTGAAATCCATATCAATATAAGGCCCATCATCAATTTCAAAGCAACTGACTGTGAAATTATCACCGCTCTCATTACAACACTTATCCATGGTTTTCTCTACTGAGAGTGCTTTCTTCGTATGGTTAACCATGAAACATTACGGTGGCGAAAATACAGATATAAGAGCTTGTGGGCATTTATAAAAACTGCCAAAAAGAGCTTGGGGTTGTTGAAACACAATTTGGGTGTTCAGTGAAGTGTACTATATGGAGTAGTGGGTGTTGGAAAATGGTGGATATTAGTTTATGGGTGTTCAGTGAATTTTGGAATCTTGCTGATAAGGGCTTGTGGAGATTGGGAGGTGGTGGAACCTGCTTGTGGGTGGTTAAGAAATAGGAAGTTATACAACTGATTTGCATTCAGAAATAGCAGATTGTTTTTAAAATTAGAAAATACAGAGGCCTCAGGTTGTTTGCAGAGAAAGAGGTTAACTATCTGGAAGGGAAGGAATTAATGATAAGGAGGACAGGTGAAGGGCGTGTAAAGGGCATGACAAGCGTGGGAAAGGGGGGAACTTGCAATGAATGAATGAGAGACCGGACGGAGGGATCAGCTTGCAATCGTGGGGGAGGCATAAATAAAAATGCTAAAAAAACAGCAGCAGCATTTCCCATGAAAGTAGGACAAAATTTTGAAATAGATGAGTGCCCCACAGTACACCATTCCTTTTTCAATAAAGATTTTGGAGGAAAAGAATAAAAATTTGGATCACAAATAAACAAAGTAAGCGGTTCAGGGCCCAATCGAAAATTGTTAGATGTCATGGAAAGGTGGAGGGGACGATAGTCAGGATATATTAAAAAAGGTTGGGGTTCAGTTCGAATTTTATGGAAATTTGTTGGATTAAATATTTATAATATTTTTGGTATCAAATTAAATAAGGTTGATTATTAGTAAAATTCAATCTCTAATGAAGAACAAGACAAATTGAAATTTGTACTATTCAATTGTTTGTTTTAATCCAATTATTGGTAAATGATTTTGTTCTTGGATTAAGAGCATGCATTTGTCTAATTCTTACTTTTAAAGCACAAATCACTGTATTGTCTCTCTTTTTCTTCCTATTGAGATGTCACTTGATGGTACTATGAATGAGTTTCATTTGGAAGCATGCAAACAATTTTTCCCAATTTTCATTTGGAAGTATGTATATATATTAAAAGGATTGGGACTTGGAGGCCATCCCAAGGCTATGCATAGTGGATGATACCTTCACACTATTTTATATTTTTTGACTTCTAATTTGTCTTGTGGGTAAGAAGCTTCCATCAACATGTAGTCTCTAGTAGTTTTTGGATAAAAAATAATTTCTACATTTTCCAACAATGTATATTAAAGGCAAGCAAATAGGATATATTTTGAATTATTGTTTCAAATTGTTGGTGGAGATTGCAAGATTTTGGAATGTTAGTTCATGGGGCTTTGCAAGTGTTCGAATGTGATCTAAAACGAATGTTGAAATGAAGATGATTAGTTTACATTCAAATTATCCTAAAAGAGGGGTGTACTCATATTTTTAGACTTTTGGGAGGTTTTAATATTTTTCTTTACATGCGTTTTGTTGTATTAATTTTTAAATGGTATAAAAGGAATGATATGCCTCTCAATAGTGTCTTTTATTCAAATCCCATCAATTTAATATAACGGTTTTATTGTAATAATACAAGTAATAACATAATATGGTGATTCACTTTCATCATAAGAAGATAAGATGCCATTTTAAAAAGAAATCTATATAAATCATGTACTCAATCTTATTCTAACAATATTTATATAAATATTTTTCTCAATTTTATTATAAAGATGTTATACTCAATCTTATAGTAATAGGACTTGTAATGCGATAGAGTCCCTATAAATTCATATTATGAAAAGGGGGGAATTATTCTTTAAAACATACTGCACCATGTCATTTCTTGAGAAGTGAAATTATTTTGTTGTAATTTGTTAAATCACATACTATCCCTAGCAGATAGAACACATTTTAAATAGTTGGTCAAACTATTGATTTGTTAGATTACTAATTTATGTGGAATAATTAGATTGTATTTAGTTATAATTACTTTACATGGACTACTGATTAGATGTTAGACTATTGTTTAATTACCACTGTGAATCGTTAAATAACATTGTTAACATTATAAATCTGGATTCATAGCATTATAGTGCCTATGAGATTACATGTCGATGTGATTATATCTTCATTTATGATATATTTGCCATAGTCTTTTAATTTTTTTCCTTATATTCATTTTTTCATCTGTTTTATAATTATATTAGACTAACTACCTTTTCTAGGTAAGATGGATGCAAGATAGTTGTAACCCCTGCAAAAAATATTTTGGAGGGAGAGCATCATAGGGGAGAGGGTGGCATATCATGACAACAAGGGGCAGTCAAAATAAGAAGAGAACATTCACACACTCAGTATTGTTTGGTTGTTATTATGTGGTTTACACTCTAATCCTAATTGTGATTACTTGGATTTTATTTCAGTGTGGATGGTAACTGTTACATAGTAGTATAATGTCCATAGTAAATTATGTCTTTTAAATGACTTGGTGAGATGAGGAGATTGTGCTAACTCAATCATGTTAATTTTTGATGTCATAGTTGGTTTTCTATAGCAGTCTAGCTTCACTCTTATCCCAAAAGGATCTTGCATGTTTTATTCAAACTTGGGAGTGAGCCTGTAGTTCAACAGTTAGTTCCCTAAATAGGTACCTTACACATAGGGTTATGTCATCACTTAGTTGCAAATTAAAAGAAGGAACATTTGCTACCCTCCTTAGTTCATGTAGAGTAAAAAAGAATCTACATTTTATTTTGAGTTTCAGTTGTGTGCTCCAAGTTTTGTCCCTACGCATTTTAGTTTCAAGGCAATGAAGTTTTTGACACAGTGCGTAAGAGCGAGTTTCATTTTTGCCTAAATTTTGTCTAAAAGTATAAAAGTCACACGGAACATGCTAAGTGTCGTCTGTCGGGACACATTATACTTTGTTTCTAAAAGCAGCGAAATGTGCCACGTGTCCCGTGATAACTCAACGGAGTGCGACAAGTGTCGGCATCCGCGTTTCAAGTTTCTTATGAGTTTCAAAGGATTCTTTCGATAAGCTTTTCTCAATGCGTACAGAGGGCACCAAGTGGCAACTACGAAAGGTTTCAATATGTTTTTCTAAAAGCAGCGGAAGCTGCCACGTGTTCCTAGCTAAAGCTCAGTGAAAGCCGCCACGTGTTCCTAGCTAAAGTTCAATGGAAGCTAACAAGTGTCAACATCTGTAGGTTCTTCATTTTGTTTCATTGTTGAGTAAAGAATGTGGTGGGCCCCAGGTTTTGTTTCTAAAGTAAACAGAAGCCACCAAGTGTCATCGTCTCTATGAATCTAAAATGAGCCCCAAACGTTTCTATAGTATAGCTTGAGCCCCGCAGAGATCGCCAAGTGTCATCTTTCGCAGGACTTTCTAGAGTAGCCAGAGCCCCACGGAGACCGCCACGGGTCACCTTCTGTAGGTTTCTCAAAAAGTATCTAAAGTTTCTATAGACAAGCAGAAGCTGCCACATGTCATTTGTTAAAGATCAGCGAAAAGTGCCACCTGTTCCCGTTCCTCTTTTGAAGCTGCTCAGACAAGAAGTGTTGTGGGTCCCATTTTCGGTAAGTTGATAAAATTTTAGAGAAACAGACTATGACAGATGTCAAAGATGAAACACTCCTGATACAAAGACACAATAAAGAGTATAAGTTACGCAGAAAGTGTCTTGTGTCTTATGTAAGTGCCATGGAAGCTGCCAAGTGTCATTTTCTGGTGCCTTCTGAATAATGAGACGATGTTAAAGTGAGGCAAGTGAAAGTCGACAAGTGTCCTCACCTATTTCACAATGGGAAGCGTCATGTGTATCTAATTCAGCCAATGAACTTGCAGGGAGACTAAACATTTCAAATCCAAGAAATATATTCTATTAGACACTTCCAGTTAAGTTCTAGTTTAGTTAGGCCGTTGGGATTTGATTGTGCAGGAGACTAAACGTTTCAGATCTAAAGAATATCTTTTGTTAAACACTTCCAGTTCAGTTAGAATTCAGTTAGACCGTTGGGTTGGGAATGTGCGGGCAATCTAGAGCTAGTCTGATGATATAAATATGGGTGCAGGGATCATTAGAAAGGATCAACAGATAATAGAGAGAGAATTTTATATGAGAGATTGTTATCAAGAAGTTTTATACTTTCTTGCTGTGGCCAGTAATATCATTTGCCTTTGTTCTATTTTCTTGATTTAGAAAGTTTGTATAACTGTGCATGTATCTGTGTCTTTTATGTAACTGGAAAATTAATAAGAAGACTGAGTTCTGTGACTTTGTTGATATTTTATGTATTACTACAAAAATAGTCTAAGTTGTGAGCCTCTTCTTGGGTGAATATTTTGTCGTCAACTAACTGATGACAAAATGGGTATATCAACCACAACATAGAGAGATTTACACCACGAGAAGTGTGGGTTTACCAGATCTAGACGAGGTAAATCTCTCCTCTCATCAAGGGGAGGTTCCATATCAATATTTATACGCTGGATATATATATATATATATATATATATATAATTAAGCAAAAAATAACACATGGGGTGGTATAACAGCATCTACCTCTCTTTTTTTAGAGGTAATGTATAAAGAACAAAAGAAGGAAGTCCTGGTCCTTAGCTAACAACATTCCTCTTCTTTCAGGAATGGTATTCACCGCGAAGCAAAAAATCACCTGAAGTAACAAAATTCACAAGAAAACTCACGTAAGCACAAAGTCTTCTGTAGTCTCCTTCACCGATCCGAAACAAGCGTAACCGTAGAATGAAACGAAGTGCAAAGTCTCTGCCTGAAACTACAAAAGATAACAGAATCACAAAGATAAAAGTAGCTCAAAGTCTCTCTTCTACCTTTTAGAAATTCCCTTAGATAATATTAACACATCCACTTTGCTTATTAAATCAGATAAACAAGAGATTATCAGGAAAGAGGACATAAGAATTGTTTCCTAAATAACACAGATAATTTCAACACAAAGTCTGAAATAAACTTGCTTCTTATTCATTTAACAAAATATGATTTACAAGTTGAGCACAAAGTCTCAAAAAGTGTTTCAATTTCGACAGAGTTTTTGCTCTCAATTATCCAAGATCTTTTACAAAAAGAGGTCTCCACTATATATAGGGAGAAACTCTCAAAATTTAGAAAATAATAAAATACAAAAATATCTTAGTCAAAGATGACTCATCTTTGACTTTGAGATATTTTTTGAACTTTTTACATGTAATTACATATTACAAAATTGCATGCACTTTTCACAAGACAAAAGTGCATAAAGAAAGAAGAAGAGAGAAGGAGAAAAAGCTTCAGCTCTTGCCGCCATATTTCTTTAGATGAGCATCGTACATAGTAATAAATGCCTAAATTTCTATGTTGTCTGACGTAACTGTGTTCTTCGAGATGACTCTGGCTCTGATTAAAGAATCCTTCAATGGTGTGATTGCTTTAACATGACTAGTTAACCTGGATTTTAGATTTTCCAGAGTCAGCTGAGTATCCAAGATATTGTCCACAAAAGACATTGAGAAGGCTTTTTCTTCAAAGTCTCTTTGAATCATCCCCTTGAAACTTTGGATCATTTCTTCAGCTGAGAGAAATTGATTATCTCTAAAAGTGAGGTTGCAGGGTAGTTCTTCCATTTTATTGAGCAGGCCTGTGTCGCTCTTCTCACTAGCATCCTTGGAAGCTTTGAAATCCTCAATTAAATCCTTGAGTACCTGTGTTCTGTATATCAGTGACTCCTTGATCTCAACATAAGAGTCCTTACTAGAGATGACACTGATAGATATCAAGGTGATTTTCTTTAGATCCTTCATCTCCCTCCATTTGCTAAGATATTTTTTTGAACTATCAACCTCCTGAGAGATAAGAGAGACTAGGTCATCTAATTCTGGCCTCACCTTTCTCATTTTGTCTATCTTTTTAGCAACCTTTGTAAGTAATGAAACTCCCTGAGTATGCATTTTTTCAACGTAGTCCTCCAAGACTTTTCCCTTTAAGTAAGTTTTCTCTGCCTTTTGAATGACAAGGTCGTCTATAGAGAAAGCCTTTGGGGTTGCCGCTTCAGGGGAAAGAGTGAACCTCCTTATTACTATCGTCAGATGTGCTATCTTGGCCTTGTAATAATCTTTCATCTCTTTTTCTCGATCAAATTTCTGGACCATGATGTCCATAGCAGACTGAAAATCGCTTTTCGCACCTTCGTGAGTAACTTTGCCAAGTTCAACACGAGAGATGGAATAGCTGCTCATTTCAAAACCCTCAAGGGTTGCGTCCTGCGGAGGCTTAGCTATTTTTAAGAATTTTTGCCCTTTTTCTTTGACTAATTTTGAGAGGATCCTTGGCCTCTTAGGAGCCTTAGCTTTTATCGGCACTATTTTGCCAAAATTGAAGTCATTTGGAGAGATGATTAACTTCTTTCTTTTGGGTGTGAAAGCTGACATCCATGGCAGGAGAGAAGAAGTACCTATCTTGGCAATGGTTCCCTCAGCTGGCGTTATAGTGGCAGCTTCTACACTGCTAGTGGTGACAGTGGTCGCAGTTGGAGTAACAGGCAAAACTGTATCGGCCATTGATTCTGGCTCTTGTGCAGAACTTTCTCCCAGATTGAAAGGAGATGACAAAATAGGAATGGACCCAGAGGAGTGAGGAGTGCCTCCAAAAGCACCCTAAGGATCACCAAATATAACTTTGGAAGGAGAGGCAGCTCTAGAAGAAGGAACATTGATAGGGGAGAGAGGAGAAGGAGATGCCACATGAGACTGAGGCAGAGAAGGAGAGACACTTTTGAGTGGTTGTTCCCCTTCCTGAGAAGGTAGAGGCTCAGTCTTTTGATGTTTTGACGGTCAGTCGTATGTTTCCATTGGTTGGATTGCTTGTTCCTGAGAGCTCTATTCTGTAATTCCTTTAGCCACCACTTTTGGCTCTTCAGTAGTCTTTGATTTTTTAGAAATAAAGATGATTCTAGGTTTGTGAGGCCTAGATGGAGAAGAAACATCACCTTTGTTCTTAGTTCTATTTTCTACTTTCTTCTTCATCTCTGCTTGAAACTCAGCCTCGGATCCCATAATAAATTCTTTCAGTACGATCCCTTTGGCTGCTAACCAATCATTGGTGTTAGCCAATATCGGTTCAAATCTTTTCCTTAGAGAAGTTAGTTCCTTCTGAGACCACTGAGTTGGAGGAAGAGGGGAGCCAACAATATTTTTAGCTAGGTACCTGCTATTGATAATGCTCCCATCATCAGCTAGATTAGAGGGAATCTCTGCAAGCCCCAAATACTCAATTTGCTCTAAGGTCAGCCTGCAATAGTCCATCCTTCTGATTTCTTCAGCTATCTTTAGGTCTATCTAGATGTCCTCGATCATGGGCTCATGGAATTGAGTCTTCTACCTGATCTTGTCCTTGACTCCCCTGTAGTCAAATTTGTCTCTTCTCTTGAATTGTTTTAGAGTGACCAACTGCATCTCCATTTCCATGACCTTGGCTTTGGCTGCTGTCACAATAGAATACCTAAAAATTTCAACTAGAAATCTAAAACTTGGCTTTTTTAGCTCTATTTGCCTAGTATGCATGACAACCAGTTGTCGGCAAAGCTCTATCAGAACTAATTTGTTAGAAGGGAACCTGGAGAGTATATAGGGATAACCTTAGAAAAAGCCAACCCGAAGATAGCAGAAGGTGGGAAATTAGAGGAACATACACCTGTAGTCGTTGAATACCATCCAAGCCTCATCTAATACTCTCTTCTGCTCAAGCTGAGGGTCGAAGAGGCATAAAAATATAGCAAATAAAGCATCATTTACCCTTTTGAAATGGAAGATTGACCCTTGAAGTGTCAGCTGGGGGTAATATGAGTAGATCAGGGTGGTATTTCTATCTCCTTCAGTCGTTAAACCTAGGAAGGTTTGCATCAAAGTAGCTATGTACACAAGGTACAAAGTCATATAAAACTTGGAAGAGGTCTGTACCTTAGTTAGCTACTCGTGGAGGGCATTGCTGATCTGCTCACCCCAAAATATGACCTGCTTATCCTGGAGAATGATCTTGATGAATGGGTACATCCACTCATGAAATTGTGAAGAAGATGGGAGGCCTTGCACTCTGCTGAGAAGGGTGATCAAGTCACCAACTTCTTCAATGAAGTCACTCCTCAGGAAGTTTTGTAGCCATCTGGATAGACTGGACTTGGGTGTCTTCAACCACCTATTATTCATCACTTTCTTTGCCCTTTCAGGGTCCTTGTCATACTCCTTTTAGGCTTCTGTGAAGTCAATCTTTAGCACTTCAGTAGCGAGAGGGCAGATGAAGACTTTGTCGATGAACTCGAGATCCAATCAAATTATCACATTACCACTAGCATCTGAGACTGACCTTGTCTTTTTATTGTAGAAGCGAGCACATTGGAGGATGAACTTCGTATGATGTGCTGCCACTAGGAAAGTGGCAACTAAGTGGATGTTACTTTCAATGATCCTTCTCATTTTAGAACTCGAGTTCGTCACCTTCGTTTGAGCTATGAACTCAGCCATATCTACGTGGCCAATTTCAGTGTCCCTGATGTCATCGACGTTGGAGGTAACTGAAGTGACTAGAAATATGCCTTGGTATTTATACTTCATCATCTTCACCTTTTTGGGAGACGTTTTAGACATTAGAACTGGTCTCAATTAGACGGGTGTTGATGAGCAAGAGCCTTCAAAAAGAACTGCAGCCATGATCACGTAATTAGGGAAAAGAGAGAGAGTTAGAGAATTCACATATCAAGTGATCATGACCACGGGAGGATACTTTAAAAAGGCTGGGTCAGAAAAAGGGGTGAAAAATGAGGAAGGAAGGGAAAGAAAGGAAAAAATGAAAAATCCTCTAGAGTTAGAAAAATCTGGAGGAGGAATGCATGGGCAGCAAAAATCGTCGCCCCTGTAGGAAGAATTGATAGAATGCAAGGGTGGTAAAATTCACCGCCCATGTAGGATCAGTCTGCACAGGCAGTGAATTTTTCCACCTCTACAAGTCAGAGAAAAAAGTAGGGGCGACAAAAATTTATGCCCCTACACTTTGGGCATGCATCGGTGGCAAAATTTGCTACCGATGCAAGTCTTTAGCTAGGGAAATGCACGGGCGGTGAAATTTACCGCCTGAGCACGCAATACTTACGTGGGTGGCAATATTCACTGCCCACGTAGGTAAAAAGCTGGAGAGTCGAGAGGCACGGGCGGAAAAATTCACCGCTCACGTGGGTTTGGTGAGGAAAAAATTGCGGGCAGAGGTGAGGGGCGGTGAAAATTGCCGTCCCAACATGGGAAGAAAGACGAGAAGGGCGACGTGGAGGGGGAAGAAAAAATAAAACAAAAACACCCTTAAAACAAAAACTACTAAAAACAAAGCAAAGAAGGAAGAAGGAAAAGAAAACGAATGCTAAAAATAAGACCTACCTAAAAATCTGCATGCGTAGTAAGCTCAAATCCGTAAAAGCACACTTCAACTTGTTCGCTGGATCGTTTAGATGCAAAAGGTAGGAGGAGAGGAGAGGAAGAAGAATGAAAATAAATGAGGCCCAAATCAGATTATATGGGGTGAAAAATGACCCTAACAACCTACCACACATGGCAATAAATGCCGCACACAAAAATTAAGGGCATGCAGCGGCGAAAAAATTTGCCGCCCTTGCAGGTTGGTTGAAGGTCGGACGCATGGGCGGCAAAAATTGTCGCCCTTGCAAGAAAAAATGTAGGGGTGGAAAAAATTACTGCCCTTGCATTTCAAAAGTAAAAATGCATTGGTGGCAAATTTTGCCGCTCGTGCATGAAAATGGAAGAAAAGACACCAACTCTAAAAGAGGTAGTTTTTTGGTCATCTGAACACATCGAGACCGTAATGATTTTGACATGGAAAATGGGATGAAAAGACATTACTAATTTTGAAAGGTATCAGTTGGACCAAAATGAGAACGAGGAAAACCCGTCTCGAAAACAAACTTAGAGAGACGAAATGGACAAGTTTCATAGGGGGTGTTCCCAAAATCAAGCTAAGCTAATTTTGGAAACAATAGCTGGCTCTTATTGGGGAACTTCTGTTAATCAAATTGATCAATGAGAGTAAAAACCAGTCTCTAAGTGCCTTCATCCAAGCTATTGGGCTATGGAGTCAAGCCAAAAATGAAAGAAAAATAAACAAAATATAAAAATTGTACATATATACAAACGGACTTATCCAAGCTTCAAGGATTGAACAGCTTCAGATGTTGCCCGCTGTGAGGTAGTGCAAATGACATTCCATCTTGGTACTCCAACAAGAAGCTAGCCTCACCAAAGAGTTGTCAAATGGTGAATGGGCCTCTCCATAGGGAGTCAAATTTGCCATGCATCCCTTTTGGTTCTCACCTCTTGTCCCACAATAAGACTTGATCTCCGATTTGGAATTCGTGAACTTTAGCTTTTTTATCAAAAAGTGCCTTCACCCAGTTCTGGTGCTCCATAATTTGATCCACTACCATGGCTCGTCGCTCATTCAACTCGGTCAGACACATGATCCTTTTATTGACTGAGCTTTTAAAGGTTGAGTCTTTGATTGCTTTAGTTAACCTGAGCACTGGTAGTTCAAGGGTGATGAGAATTTCTACATTCAATCCATATAGAAGTTGTAAATGCGACATATCTATAACCCTTTTGGGTGTTATTCTATCTACCCATAAAGCATCATACAATGCTTTGTGCCATATTCTCTAATTGTCGTCCACCAATGTCCTTATAATAGTGACCAGGTTCTTGTTACTCGACTCTGCTTGGTCATTTCCTTGAGAAAAATAATCTGAAGTGTGGGATAGGGTAATCTCATAATAAAAACAAAATTGAGTAATTTCATGTGATGAAAAACAAGCTGCATTATCTGTTACAATCTTGAGTGGAATCCCAAACTGAGAGATGATATTCTCTTTGAGAAAACTGCACACCACTACAAATGTAGTGTGCTTGGTTAGGATGGCCTCTACCCACTTAGTAAAGTAATCCGTTACCGTGAGGACATAATCATGTTTGGCACTGAAAGATGGGTTGACTACGCCAACAAAGTTAATATCTCATTGCTGAAATGGTTCCTCGATTACTACTGGCTTAAGAGGCAACGCAGCCAGTTTAGGCTTTCCAACAAACTGTTGACACAATTCGCACATACGCACCTATTTTTAGGCATCCTGGAACAGTGTTGGCCAATAATACCTTGCTCATAGAATTTTGTGCGCTATCATCGGTGCAAAAAAATGCCCTCCATAGGCCAAATTGTGGAAAGACTCTAAGAGTTTTTCTTGTTGCGTCTTATCAACACAACGAAGAAATGCCCCATCCAGGTTTCTCTTGTAAAGACCATTATCCCATAGAACATAAACAACTACTTTTAATTTAACATTCCATTTCTATTTATAAGAAAGATGAGCGAGACACTCACCATATGTCAAAAAATGAGCAATGTCAGAATACCACTCATCAGTAGTTGCAACAAAGAGGACCATATGCACGCCTTCAATCTCTACTTCTTCATTTTTCGCTTCATTTGGAATGTTGTTGGCGATCAACTGGTAAAGACCCTTTCCCCGTACGAGCTTGGTAGGTTTGATGTCCAAATCAAACTCTCGAGTCTTGGCAATCCAATTACCTCTCTTCGTATCAAACTCCTGATGAGTCAAAATAGATTTTACTATTGTGTCTAGTACGAAAACTTTAGTGTGAGAGTTCAGGATATAAAACCTAAAATGCTTGGCCACTTTGACCACTGCGTATGCATGCTTCTCCATAAGAGAATATTTTAGCTCATGAACCTTGAGTGGGAAACTCATGAAAGAGATAGGAGATTCTACACCTTCTTGATTTTTTTGGACTAAAATGACCGATAGTGTATGCTCAGAAGCATAACTGTGTATTTTGAAACTTTTAGTATAATTTGGACAAACCAAGACTAGTGCACGAGCAATTGCTTCTTTGATTTCTTTGAATGTTGATTTGCCCTCAGCAGTCCACCTAAATGTAGCATTGCCTTTCATCATGTTGATGATGTGGCAGGTTTTCTCAGCGAACTCGAAGACGGATCTTCGAAGAAAATTCACCTTTCCAAAGAAAGAGTGAACTGTGGTCTTGCTGGTAGGCAGAGTAAGTTCTTGGATGGACTTGACTCTCTTTGAATCAATTTTAATACCTTCTCGAGACATAATGTGTCCAAGAAGTTTTCCTTCAGTTACTCTGAAGAAAGATTTCTTTGGATTTAAAAAAATATCATTTTGATGACAACGTTCTAGTATCCTTTGCAAATAGTGGACATGCTTAGAACGATGCTTTGAAAATACTATCAGATCATCCAGGTATACTACAATAAATTTTCTCATTTCATCTTTGAAAGCGAGATCCATCACCCTTTGAAATGTGGCACCTGCATTTATCATACCAAAAGGCATTCTTCGATAAGTAAAAGTGCCCCAAGGTGTGGTGAATGTTGTCTTATGCTGATCTATTTTTTTGACTTCGACCTAATTGTACCCTAAAAAATTGTCTAGCATTGATAACATTTTTGAACCTATTACCATCTTCAGAACTTGATCCATGATAAGAAGAGGGTAGTTATCTTTTAAAAACAACTGATTTAAGTTTCTAAAATCTATGCAGATTTAAATTTCACCATTCTTCTTTCTGACAGGAACTATGTTGGCAATCCATGTTGAGTGATGGATTAGAAAAATTATCCAGGCATCAAACATTTTTTGTATCTAAGCTAAAATAGTACCTGAGATTTTTGGATTATATTGTCTAGACTTTTATTTGTAAGGTACAGAGTTTGCCTTCAGAGGAATGCCCTGGCGAATGTCATTTGGTCTGAGTGATTTCAGATCATCATAGGAATAGGCTAATACATCTATATATTGGTGAAGTAAACTAGCAAGCTTAAATCTCTCCTCAAGAGTTCAGCATTTCTCAATGTTTACAATCTTAGGATCTTGCTTGGTTCCCAAGTTTATCTGATCAAAATCTTGAGAAGAGTTTGAATATGTTCGTTGTTGTTTAATAAACCTGTCATGGTTATCAAACAACTTCTCCAGAGAAACCAGGCCTTTGGGAATCTTATTCCCCTTAAGCTGTAAGAAATCCTCACCTGTATTCGTATTTGACTTAGGAGTTGATTCACGTCCTTGGAGTTCACTACCTTCAAAATGCAGTTGTTCAAAACTATCCTTTAACTCCAAGAAGGCGATGATTTGATCGTCATTGTTAAATACTTGCTAATGGTCGGCATTATCAGGTACACTTGGCTGAAAAACTAGTTCAATAGTGTAATTATCTCCCTTAAAGTCTGGGTGAAGAACTAAGAGAGTAGCAAAGATAGCCAATGCATTCGCCCGGTCAGTGAATTCCCTTGGAACGACGGAGATGTTGAAAGTATCAAAATTTTCAATTTGATCCCAGACTAGATTGTGATAGTGACACAACCTTTCATTTTTTGTCTGATAGAGGTTCCTCACCTGGTAGACTACCAACTCAGTGTCCCCTTTAACATGGAGTAGCCTAATGCCTTTTTCTCTGGCAGCCTGTAATCCAAGCAACAGGGATTCATACTCAGCCGTGTTATTGGTATTATTGAACTACAATTTGTAGGATAAAGAAATAATATCTTTTTGAGGAGATACCATCACAACCTTGGCTCCCAAACTAGTAAAAAAACAACTACCATCAAATTTTAAGGTCCATACCTCATTAAATGCTACTTTTTCTTTGAAAACTCCTTCGTTTGGGGAAAGAGGTTCTTCCATGCGTTCATTTTGATTTGTCAATTTTTTCGCTGTGTCAGCTGAACACAATCTCAAGTTATCACTCGTAAGAGTTTCATTAGATGCCCCATGGATTTCATCCATAGATAAGAAGTAGTTGCCCATGCCTGAGGTGTAATATCCCCAACCAATTGGAAATATAGAAAAAATAAAGCTCTGAACAAAGATACAAATTTTGCCAAAATAATTTCTAAATAAATAAATAAATCACAATATAGTCTCTCAATGGCAAATCACAGATCTTATCACTTGTTCTTCTAGATGATTACACAATTGAGTCTCTGTCATACAAATAAAATAATATGAAATATTCTGTCTTAAAACCCTAGGATTGGCAAATCTAGGAATTGAACTTGAATCTGGAAATTCTCTCTTGGCCTGCTGTGTCAAACACACAGTGACCGGCGTCGGTCGATATACTACCGACATCGATCTCTGTCAGTCCTTCTCTATCGACGTCGGTCTTCAGTCGGCCGATGTCGGTCACTAGGGATCTCTGCCTGCCGATGTCAGTTTCTGTGTGAATCTATACGAATCTATACAAACTCCGTATGGCTGCCAATTAAGCACAACCTGTCTGTTTTCAACCCTGGATCTGAAGATATCTGGCTCTAATACAAAATATCTATATCTGTATAACTTATTGAATCAAAACTAAATAAAGAAAAATACCTGGAAAGCTCTGTGACAACTTCTGTATGAAGTTACCTTTCAAATCTGTAAACCTCTGTGATAACTTTTGGATGAAGCTATCTCTCAATTTTGGCAATAGATCAGCTGATATTTCACAGCCTCTGAATCGCACACAATGAAGAGTTGACATTCTCCACTGCAATGGAATCCTGGAACCCTTGGCTCAGTCTTCACAGAAGAATTCTTTAGTATCAAGATCAATAATCATATGCATAATCAATAATGGCCTCCATGAGAAACCCTTATACCCTTAAAAGATATGCTTGCCCTAATTAGGGTTTTATTAAATTAGCATTAGGGTTTCTAATTTAAAATTAGACCAAATAATTAATATTTGATTAAATCAATCAAATATTAATATCTCCCTCAATACCTGTCCAATCGAGCCCAAACGAAAGCCCACTAGAAAAGTTCTGCTAAACGAAGCCACGCCAATCTCCATCAAGACCCTCTAACCATCCTATTAGCCTACGAGGGTCACATTATAGGCTAACCATGAACTTAGAACATGTCAACTGAAAAGGGGACATGACAATCCGCCCCTCCTGAAATTGCTTGCCCTCAAGCAATCACTGCATGATACACCCATCAATCCACCTGGATCCCAAATGTAGTCATGATCTGCCCTGCTGTCAATCAATGCAAACTCCATGCCATGTCCATCCCTAGTACTAAGATAAGCACCCCAACATCCAATCCATAAATGAAAATCAACAAGCAACTCAAGCAAACTCCGTACCTGAATAATATCTAAATCTGGATTGTGAAGGCTAGAAAGAGTCATATCAACCTGTGACCCGACTGTAACAGCAAGCTGAGTCCCTACCACATGTGATAACTCCTGAACTACACTCACCTCAAGACCAAGCTCATCCACCTATCTCTCCTATGTTGGTGCCAATGTGCACTCGTCATCGCACTCTATCATGTCATGTCGTATGAGCCTCTCCATCCGATGAAAAAACATATATCTGAAGCTGCTGCCCCGTATTGCCTTAAGAATGTGTGTCTTCCCATCAACATCAAAGAGAACCTCCATGTCCTTGAGACGAAGAGTAACTTCCTCAAATGAATGAATCCACTTCATACCCAAGACTAAGTCTATATCCCCCATGTATACCACATAATAATCAGCCTTGAACTCATAGTTGTTCAAGCGCAATGGGAGGTCTCTAATCATACGCTCACACCTAAGAGTGTGACCATCGACTACCTTAAATCTGATGCCCTCAAAATCTTCGATAGTGAGTCCATGCTTCTCCATAAATCTAGCATCTATGAAATTATGTGTGGCTCCTGTATCCAGAAGGGTGATAACCTTCTGCCCTGCCAAAACTCCACGGAGTCTGAATGACTCATCTGACTGAATGCTAGATAGGCGTGCCTCCTGTATGTGAAGCTCTAACTCTGCCTCTACCTTAGGCCTTGAAGCTTCTGCCTCTACCCCCTCAGAACTATTCTGCTGTTCAGAATCCTCTAAATCAGAATCCTCATAATATGCCCACATCACACGATTTGCCTTGCCCTTAGGCCTTAAAGGGCAATCGTGATGGATATCATATGGACCTTTGCAGTATAAGCAAATTTTCTTCCTACGTAGATCATTAAGCGCCTCATGATCCAAAGGTGGTGCTGCTAGATTGGCCTTTGAGTCATTCTTTACACCTGATTTATCTATGTTAAAATCTGGTTCTTTGTATCTGTGTTGGAGCACTTATGGTCTCTAGATGAAGAAGTACCTTTGAAGTTAAATTTATGGGATGGGGCTTCCATCTCCATACTACGCGCCTTCTTTATAGCTACCTGTAATGAAGGAGGATCAAAGGCTTTGATCCAACCTCTCAATGGCTCTGTCAATCCCTCCATGAAGAGAACTACCAATCTACGCTCGGAAATATTGGGCACCATCACTGCCAATCTCTGAAACTCCCCAATGAAGGACTCCAAGTTACCTATTTGTCTCAACTGTGCCAGATCTCGAAAGTAAACCTCGGGATCCTTCCTGTAAAACCGCTCAACCAATCTATCCACAAAGTCATGGTACTCTGTCACCTGGTTATGCTGAAGTGTTACCATACCATGGTACCACCAATCATGTGCTACTCCATCCAAGTGTAAAGTGACATATTTGATGGCCTCTATCTCTGACATTGGTCTCAATTCCAAAAAGGTGTCAAGCTTATGAACCCAAGCTTGAGCTGTCATCTTGCCACTACCGTCAAAAGTAGTCAAAGAAAGCTTACCAGTAGCCTTCTTCAGCTCACTAAATTGAACTCTAGGCCTCTTGTCCTGTCTAACTAATCTGTAGTGCTCTCTCCTCAGAGTAACAAAACGATCAAAGGACATCTTCTCCTAAACATGAGGATCTAATAAGTTCCACTCATCAGTTGCAACCATGAGGGTATCTGTAAATAGGAAATCCCCTGCCATCTCTTTTGTTGGAGCCTCTGGTTTGTCCTGTATAAACGTAGGCCGTGTAGGTCTATCAGTGGTCCTAGAATGGGTCTGCTGGGGTCTCTGATTAATAGTAGCACTCCTGTTATCTCCTTGTTCACCATTCTATCTATCAGGTGCATTCATCCCCCTTATCATAGTCATAAGTGCCTGTAGTGTCTGATTCATCTGCTACTGGCTTGTCATCATAGCACAGTGAAATTCTCTGGTGTCCTGATTAGTATCATACCTGTGGCCCCTGGGTGGGCTACCCTCACGTCTGTCACTCATGATAATCCGCTGCTATTCTAACAACTGGGTACCTTCAAGCAAGGCTCTACTATGTGTGTTATACCTGTGCGGTCCCAACTCTTGTGGCTGCATAAGATTGTCACACCCTCAAGATGGCAGGGTTTAGCTCTGATGTGCCCAACAGGATGGCAGGAATTTGGCTCTAATACCACTGTAATATCCCCAACCAATTGGAAATATAGAAAAAATAAAGCTCTGAACAAAGATACAAATTTTGCCAAAATAATTTCCAAATAAATAAATAAATAAATCACAATATAGTCTCTCAATGGCAAATCACAGATCTTATCACTTGTTCTTCTAGATGATTACACAATTGAGTCTCTGTCATACAAATAAAATAATATGAAATATTCTGTCTTAAAACCCTAGGATTTGGCAAATCTAGAAATTGAACTTGAATCTAGAAATTTTGTCTCGGCCTGCTGTGTCGAACACACAGTCACCGACGTCGATCGATATACTGCCGACATCGGTCTCTGTCAGTCCTTCTCTACCGACATCGGTCTTCAGTCGGCCGATGTCGATCACTGGGGATCTCTGCCTGCTGATGTCAGTTTTTGTGCAAATCTATACAGATCTGTATAGACTCCATACGGCCGCCAATTAAGCACAACCTGTTTGTTTTCAACCCTGGATCTGAAGATATCTGGCTCTAATACATAAGATCTATATCTGTATAACTTATTGAATCAAAACTAAATAAAGAAAAATACCTAGAAAGCTCTGTGACAACTTTTGTATGAAGTTACCTCTCAAATCTGTAAACCTCTATGATAACTTCTGGATGAAGCTATCTCTCAATTTTGGCAATAGATCAGCTGATATTTCATAGCCTCTGAATCGCACACAATGAAGAGTTGACGTTCTCCACTGTAATGGAATCTTGGAACCCTTGGCTCAGTCTTCACATAAGAATTCTTCAGTATCAAGATCAATAATCATATGCATAATCAATAATGGCCTCCATGAGAAACCCTTATACCCTCAAAAGATATGCTTTCCCTAATTAGGGTTTTCTTAAATTAACATTAGGGTTTCTAATTTAAAATTAGATCAAATAATTAATATTTGATTAAATCAATCAAATATTAATATCTCCCTCAATACATGTCCAATCGAGCCCAAACGAAAGCCCACTAGAAAAATTCTGCTAAACGAAGCCACGCCAATCTCCATCAAGACCCTCTAACCATCCTATCAGCCTACGAGGGTCGCATAATAGGCTAACCATGAACTCAGAACATGTCAACTAAAAAGGGGACATGACATGAGGACTCAAATAAAATTTGAGCTTCCGATGCCGACGATTGGGTAACTACATACCTTGCTTCTATTTTAGGAAGTAACTTCTTTATGACACCTTGAATTGGGATTCTTGCTTCTGACAAGTCCATACTTAGCTCACCTCCAACATATTTGCAAAAATTTCACTTGAGCAAGATGTCGTAAGATGCTAGAATATCGGGCACTAAAATTGTCATTTTTATCCACTTTTCTGGAAAAGCTGTGAAAGCAAATTGAGCGTCTTTTATTTGACCAAAGAGGGGAACTTGCTTATTTTTCATAGAAAAACACCTCTCAAAAGTTTTGATCAAGGTTAGGCCAAGAGAATCTGCCACATTCACGGGCATGACATTATCTGAGGCTCCAAAGTCTATAATACAATTACTCAGCTTATAACCATTTATTAGTAGGGAAACATAAAAAGGTTCTATTTTCCCGAGAGCAACAAGAGGAGTCACAAGATTGTTTTGGACTGGTTTATCTTTAGGAGGATCATGAATGGCCTTCAAAGAATCTTGTCCTATGGGGACGGCTTTGTTTTTCACATATTCTGCTAACTTATCAAATTGTTCTGGGTTAGCCCTCAAATATTCAATTTCTGTCATTTGAATTTTAGTCTTTTTAGTATGATCAATTATATCAAATAATTGAAAAGAACTTAAAACAGAGGAAGAAAGTCCATCATCTAGAACTTTAGTAGGTATGGCATTGGTCTGAGCAACAGAAGTGGAAGGTATCGGGTGGTTGGAGGTACTTACTTTTTTATGAATTACCTGATCTTTTGATTGTGGAGGCAATGGAGTCCCTCGTTTAGCGATAGAAACTACTGGTCGGGGTTCTCCCTCTGCCTTTCCTTTGTCAGTCTATGAATCTGACTGATTTTGAGACTTGGTGAAAATAGTGTAGGATCCATCCAAACCCTCTCTTTTACTTCCAGCTTCATTCTGGTAATCCAAGAAACCGATATTAGAGTCGTCAGCTAATTCTTCTTCCTACTCATCGAAGAGATTAGCATCATCTTGTTGGTCCAACTAAGGTTGGAATGAATAGTCATGTTCAGCCTCTAGGTAATTGACTGCTGAATTGGCAGGTGCTGCTTCAATGGCCAATTTCCCTAGAGGGGGAGGTAGGTGATTTGGTTGCCCTTGGCTCTGAGTAATATTACCCTAATACTGCTAATTTTGGAACATTCTTCTGGGCATATCTCGATAGGTAGGGGCAGACGTACCTTAGGCTATTTGCCTCTTCAAAGCTATCAGTTCATTTGTCAATTTTTTCACCATAAGATTTGTAGTGCCTGTAAAAGAGCTTTTAGTAGATGAAGATAATCTATTTTTACTAGGGTCTTTTCTGATCTCACCTACCAAGATAAGATCGTCTTCAATTTTAGTAGCCAAATTTTGAGCCAATGCTAGATCCAAGGGCCAACTCACCTCAATAGAAAACTTACTTTGGGAAGCTGTGAGTTGATGAAAAAGCACTTGAGATTCTTCGGCGTGGGTTGAGCAACAGTTGGAATCCAGTTCCTCAACTTGTTGAATTTAGCTATGAAATCCCTCATGGGTTCCTGGGATTCTTTTTTCATATGTGTTAGCTATGCTAACAAGGTGTGTGCATCTTTAGCAAGCTTAAACCTAGCTTCGAATTTGGCTTTGAGTGTATCCCAGTCAGTTACTGATCTGACCTGCAGATGATAGAACCAATCTATGGCAGCTCCTTGCAGGGTTTCTATAAAAAGTCTCACTGCTACATCCTCAAATTCCACACTGATTACACTGCATGCTATAGAGAAAGTGGCAATATACTCATCGAGATGAACCTTTCCATCACCAAAAAACTTAAGATTTTTTTTCTAAAACTATGAGGTAGTTCATGTAAAGGTGCAATCAAATTAAGAGGACCAAAGAAATTGCCCCACGGGCCTTGATCCATTATGATAGGATGATTAAGTGGTGGAATAACAAACCTTAGTGGAGTGTTTATAGGCATGGCTTGATTAACAGTAGGAAAACAAGCTCTACCTTGCATTGGTGACTTGATAGGGTCAGGAGGGAAACTCCTAGACTGTTGATGGGAAGGTGGTGGAGAAAATAGATCAAAATTGCTCTGTTGTGCCAACTCAAACACAGGGTCAAAAACACCCTTGGCTCTTTGGCTTCTTGTGTAATATGGAGTTTCCAGATTTTTAATGAAAAAGGGACTGAAACTGCTTCAAGTTGAAGCTTGAGGCTTCAAAATGCACGTTCGTAATCCCCAATGGAGTCACCAAAAACTGTTGGGTGAATATTTTATCGTCAACTAACTGATGACAAAATGGGTATATCAACCACAATATAGAGAGATTTACACCACGAAAAGTGTGGGTTTACCAGATCTAGATGAAGTAAATCTCTCCTCTCATCAAGGGGAGATTCCCTATCAATATTTATACGCTGGATATATATATATATATATATATATATAATTAAACAAAAAATAATACATGGGGTGGTATAACAGCATCTACCTCTCTTTTTTCAGAGGTAATGCATAAAAAACAAAAGAAGAAAGTCCTGCTCCTTAGCTAACAACATTCCTCTTCTTTTAGGAATGGTATTCACAGTGAAGCAGAAAATCACCTGAAGTAACAAAGTTCACAAGAAAACTCACGTAAGCACAAAGTCTTCTGTAGTCTCCTTCACCGATTCAGAACAAGCGCAACCATAGAATGAAACGAAGCACAAAGTCTCCACCTGAAACTACAAAAGATAACAGAATCACAAAGATAAAATTAGCTCAAAGTCTCTCTTCTACCTTTTAGAAACACCCTTAGATAATATTAATACATCCACTTTGCTTATTAAATCAGATAAATAAGAGATTATTAGAAAAGAGGACATAAGAACTGTTTCCTAAATAACACAGATAATTTCAATACAAAGTCTGAAATAAACCTGCTTCTCATGCATTTAACAAAATATGATTTACAAGTTGAGCACAAAGTCTCAAAAAGTGTTTCAATTTCAGTAGATTTTTTGCTCTCAATTATCCAAGATCTTTTACAAAAAGAGGTCTCCACTATATATAGGGAGAAACTCTCAAAATTTAGAAAATAATAAAATACAAAAATATCTTAGTCAAAGATGACTCATATTTGACTTTGAGATATTTTTCCAAACTTTTTACATGTAATTACATATTACAAAATTGCATGCACTTTTCACAAGACAAAAGTGCATAAGGAAAGAAGAAGAGAGAAGGAGAAAAAGCTTCAGCTCTTGCCACCAGATTTCTTTAGATGAGCATTGTACATAGTAATGGCTGCCTGAATTCTTATGCTGTCTGGCACAACTATATTCTTCGAGATGACTCTGGCTCTGATTAAAGAATCCTTCAATGGTGTGATTGCTTTAACATGACTAGTTAACTTAGATTTTAGATTGTCCAGAGTCAGCTGAGTATCCAAGATATTGTCCACAGAAGACATTGAGAAGGCCTTTTCTTCAAAGTCTCTTTGAATCATCCCCTTGAAACTTTGGATCATTTCTTCAGCTGAGAGAAATTGGTTATCTCTAAAAGTGAGGTTGTAGGGTAGTTCTTTCAGTTTATTGAGTAGGCATGTGTCGCTCTTCTCACTAGCATCTCTAGAAGCTTTGAGATCCTCAATAAAATTATGGAGTACCTATATTCTGTACATCAGTGACTCCTTGATCTCAACATAAGAGTCCTTGCTGGAGATGACACCGATAGATATCAAGGTGCTTTTTTTTAGATACTTCATCTCCCTCCATTTGCTAAGATATTTTTCTGAACTATCAACCTCCTGAGAGATAAGAGAGACTAGGTCGTCTAATTCTACCTTCACCTTTTTCATTTTGTCCATCTTTTCAACAACCTCTGTAAGCAATGAAACTCCCTGAGTATGCATTTTTTCAACGTAGTCCTCCAGGACTTTTCTCTTTAAGTAAGTTTTCTCTGCCTTTTGAATGATAGAGTCATCTATAGAGAAAGCCTCTGGGGTTGCTACTTCAGGGGGAAGAGTGAACCTCCTTATTAATGCCGTCAACTGCTCTGTTTGGGCCTTGTAATAATCTTTCATCTCCTTTTTTCAGTCAAATTTCTGGACCATGATGTCCATAGCAGACTGAAGATCGCTTTTTACACTTTCATGAGTAACTTTGCCAAGTTTAACATGAGAGATGGAATAACTACTCATTTCAAAACCCTCAAGGGTTGCATCCTGCGGAGGCTTAGCTATTTCCAAGAATTTCTACCCTTTTTTTTTGACTTATTTTTAGAGGATCTTTGGCCTCTTAGGAGCCTTAGATTTTACCGGCACTATTTTGCCAAAATCAAAGTCATTTGGAGAGATGGCTAACTTCTTTATTTTGGGTGTGAAAGCTGACATCCATGGCAGGATAGAAGAAGTACCTGTCGTGGCAATGGTTCCCTCAATCGGCATTATAGTGGTAGCTCTACACTGCTAGTGGTGACAGTGGTCACAATTAGAGTAACAGGCGAAACTATACCAGCCATTGATTCTAATTCTTGTGCAGAACTTTCTCCCAGATTGAAAGAAGGAGATGAAAAACTAAGAATGGACCCAGAGGAGTGAGGAGTGCCTCCAAAAGCACCTTGAGGATCTCCAAATATAACTCTAGAAGGAGAGGCGGCTCTAGAAGAAGGAACACTGATAGGGGAGAGAGGAGAAGGAGATGCCATAGGAGACTGAGGCAGAGAAGAAGAGATGCTTTTGAGTGGTTGTACCCCTTCCTGGGAAGGTAGAGGCTCAGTCTTTTGCTGTTTTGATGGTTAGTCATCTGTTTCCATTATTTGGGTTGCTTATTCTTGAGAGCTTTATTCTATAATTCTTGTTGACCCAATTTTTCCCCTCAGGCAAAATCTTAGTCACCTCCTACATCTGCTTTGCATGGCCAGTCATTTCGAGTTGCAAGGTCTACCTTCAGGGTTCGATAGCTCCATTTTAGAGCATTGGTTCATCGGCCTCGTTCGTTGGCGTTCACGGTAGCAAAAGACAGAGTCTTCAAACGCTCACGCAAAGAGAGAAGAGAAAAAAAAACTGGGGCATTTAACACGGAAAAAATAAGGGTAGACAAAATGTAGAGGGCAGCGAAATCGCCGCCCACAACACGGGTGGGTAAAAAGAGACCCCCTACGTGCAATGCAGAGGGCAGAAAATTCACCGCCCACAACGTCGACGGAGAAAAAGAGGCCACTAACATCGATCGACGTCGGCAAAACTGCCACCGTCGACAGCTTACATAAGCTAACATCGGCAAAACTGCCGCGGTCGACAGCTTATTGGTCGATGTCGGCAGAAGTCCTACATGCAATCCACTGCAGCGGGTGGCAAATTCGCCGCCCACAACATGAGGCGACAAAAAACACTTGCAGAACATAGGAAAAAACCCACCCAACCGCCGAAGGAGAAGACCAGCACGCAAAATGAGGCAACAAACATGGTCTTGGCAGACTTATGACATCATCAATAGTGTATTTTCACTCTTACCAATGAGACTCCTCTTGGCTTTTCTCTATAAATAGGCAGACTTGTTCATTTATCAGGATCTTCCCCACTTTTGTAAAGAGCTTTGCTCTCCAAATTTTCCACTTGAATCAATAAAAGATAGTTTTTTACCTCTATTTGGATGGATTGTGCAGAGTATGCCTTGAATGTTAATCTGTGTCTAGTCATTGTCTCTTGATGCTCTCACAGGTTCAACACCAGCAAACCTGTGATCTACAAAGCACCACTGTCTGCTGCTGCCAGGAGTAGAGTTCTATTTTGGAGGTATAGAACAGGGGAGGTCACTTACAGTGTGTATTTCTTAGCACCTTGGTGAGTCCTTGTTTCTTGTGCTTTCCATAAGAACCTCCCTGTCATCCTAGAGACCTGGTCTTTTCTGCCAAATCTGAGTGTATGTATGTTTTGTTTGGTCCTGAGTGTAGATGTGGGAAGGTCACTTTGATTTTTGGTGTATCACCTCTTTAGAGTAGGCTGTTTGTTTTTATGCTTTTTCTCTCTCTCTTTTCATCCCCCCCAATATATCTATATTTTTTCGCTGCCTGAAACAAACAAGATACATCAGAGGGAACTAGCCCATATCTAGAGACTCTCCTCTCCTACTTCACCGTCCCACAGGTGAGAGAGGGGTTTCCATGTTGTGGAGAGAGGGAAAGAATCTATTTTCCTGCCAACTGGGTGCACTTTCTAGCGTCAACAATTCCTTTAGCCGCCACTTTTGGGTCTTCAGTAGTCTTTGATTTTTTAGAAACAAAGATGATTCTAGGTTTGTGAGGCTTAGATGGGGAAGAAACATCACCTTTGTTCTTGGTTCTATTTTTTTCTTTCTTCTTCATCTCTGCTTGAACCTCAGTCTCGAATCTCATGATAAATTCTTTCAGTATGATCCCTTTGGCTGCTAACCAATCATTGGTATTAGCTAATATCGGTTCAAATCTTTTCCTCAGAGAAGTTAGTTCCTTCTGAGACCACTGAGTTGGAGGAAGAGGGGAGCCAACAATATTTTCAGCCAGGTACCTACTATTGATAATGCTCTCATCATCAACCAAATTGGGGGGAATCTCTGCAAGCCCCAAATACTCAATTTACTCTAGAGTCAACTTTCAATAGTCCATCCTTCTGATTTCTTTAGCTATCCTTAGGTCTATCCAGATGTCCTCGATCATGGGCTCATAGAATTGAGTCTTTCACCTAATCTTGTCTTTGACTCCTCTATAGTCAAATTTATCTCTTCTCTTGAATTATTTTAGAGTGACCAGTTGCATCTCCATTTCTATGACCTTGGCTTTGGCTGCTATCGCAATAGAATACCTGCCAATTTTGACTGAAAACTTGAAACCTGGCTTTTTTAGCTCCATTTTCCTAGTATGCACGACAATTAGTTATCGACAAAGCTCCATCAGAACTAATTTGTCAGAAAGGAACCTGGGGAGCATATAGGGATAGCCTTGGAAAAAGCCAACCCAAAGATAGCAGAAGGTGGGAAATTGGAGGAACATACACCTGTAGTCATTGACTACTATCCAAGCCTCATCTAATACTCTCTTCTGCTCAAGCTGAGGGTTAAAGAGGGGTAAAAATATATCAAAGAAAGCATCATTTACCCTTTTGAAATGGCGGATTGACCCTTAAAGCGTTAGCTGGGGGTAATATGAGTAGAATGAGGTGGTCTTTCTATCCCCTTCAGTTGTTAAACCTGGGAAGGTTCGCATTAAAGCAGCTATATACACAAGGTACGAAGTCATATAGAACTTGGAAGAAGTCTGTACCTTTGTTAGCTGCTCATGGAGGGCATTGCTAATCTGCTCACCCCAAAAGATGACTTGCTTACTCTGGAGGATGATCTTGATGAACGGATACATCTACTCATGGAACTATGAGGAAGATGGAAGGCCTCACACTCTACTGAGAAGGGTGATCAAGTCACTAACTTCTTCAATGAAGTCACTCCTTGAGAAGTTCTACGGCCATCTAGATAGACTAAACTTGGGCATCTTCAACCACATGTTATTCATCACTTTCTTTGCCCTTTTAGGGTCCTTGTTGTACTCCTTCTGGGATTCTGTGAAGTCAATCTTTAACACTTCAGTAGCGGGAGGGCACATAAAGACTTTGTCGATGAACTTGGGATTCAGCTGAATTATCACATTATCACTGGCATCTGAGACTAACCTTGTCTGTTTGTTGTAGAAGCGGGCACCTTGGAGGATGAACTCCATATGATGTGCTACCACTGGGAAAGTGGCAACCAAGTGGATATTGCTTTCAATGATCCTTCTCATTTCAGAACTCAAGTTCATCACCTTCATTTGAGCCACAAACTCAACCATATCTACGTGGCCAATTTTGGTGTCCCTGATGTCATCGACATTGGAGGTAATTAAAGTGACTGAAAAGATGCCCTAGTATTTATACTTCATCATCTTCACCTTTTTGGGAGACATTTCAGACATTGGAATTGGTCTCGATCGGATGGGTGTTGATGAGCAAGAGCCTTCAGAAAGAACTATAGTCATGATCACGTAATTAGGGAAAAGGGAGAGAGTTGGAGAATTTGCATATCAAGTGATCATGACCATGGAAGGATACTTTAAAAAGGCCAGGTTGGAAAAAAGGGTAGAAAACGAGGAAGAGAAATAAATAAAAAGATAAAAAATTCTCCAGAGTTAAAAAAATCTAGAGGAATGCATGGGCGGCAAAAATTACTGCCCCTGTAGGAGGAATTGATAGAATGCAAGGGCAGTGAAATTCACCGCTCATGCAGAATCAGCCTGCATAGGTGGAAAATTTTATCACCTTTGTAGGTCAAGGAAAAAAAGTAGGGGTGGCAAAAATTGCCACCCCTGCACTTTAGGCATGCATCGGTGGCAAAATTTGCCACCGATGTAAGTCTTTAGCCAGGGGAATGCGTGGGCAGCAAAATTCACTGCCTGAGCACGCAAGACTTGTGTGGATGGTAATATTCGTTGCCTGCATAGGTAAAAATATGGGGAGCTGAGAGGCATGGGTGGCAAAATTTGCCGCCCACGTGGGTTTGGTGAGGAAAAAATCATGGGCAGAGGTGAGGGGCGGCGAAAATTGCCGTCCCAACATGGGAAGAAAGACGGGAAGACTGACGTGGAGGGGGAAGAAAAAATAAAACAAAAACACCCTTAAAACAACAACCACAAAAAACAAAGCAAAGGAGGAAGGGAAAGAAAACAAATGCTAAAAACAAGACCTACCTGGAAAGCTGCATTCGTAGTAAGCTCAAATCCACAAAAGTGCACTTCAACTCGTTCGCTGGATCATCCAAATGCAAAAGGTAGGAGGAGAGGAGAAAGAATGAAAAGAATTGAGGCCCAAATTGGATTATATGGGGTGAAAAATGACCCCAACAACTCGTTGTGTGTAGTAATAAATGATACGCATAGAAATTGAGGGCATGCAGGGGCGAAAAAATTTGCCACCCTTGTAGGTTGGTTGAAGGTCAGACGCAAAAAAATTGTAGGGGCAGAAAAAATTCCTGCCCTTGCAATAAAAAATGTAGGGGTGGCAAAAATTGCACCCTTGCATTTCAAAGGTAAAAATGCACTGGCGGCAAATTTTGCCGCCTGTGCACGAAAACAGAAGAAAAAACACCAACTCTGAAAGAGGTAGTTTTTTGATTGTCTGAACACATCGAGATCGTAATGATTTCGACGTGGAAAATGGGATGAAAAGACATTACTAATTTCAAAAGGTATCAGTTGAACCAAAATGAGAATGAGGAAAACCCATCTCGAAAATAAACTTAGAGAGATGAAAGACGAAACAAACAAGTTTCATAGGGGGTGTTCCCAAAATCAAGCTAAGTTGATTTTGGAAACAACACCTCTAATTTTATTTGTTTTTATCTTTTACATTGATCATGCATTGATTTCTCTTTAATGTAATTGAATCCTAAAGATAGCTTCACTGTGCTTAGTATTAAGGATCAAATTAAACTCAGGTGCATTGCCACAGTTAAAATTTTCTCTAGTTACATTTGTGTTTTTATTTAATTTCTATCCCTTTTCCTACAATAATTTTTAAGATAAAGAAGAGCCAAATTCTTTAAAATATGGAGGTCATTTAAGGTCGCAAGTCCCACATTCTTGAAACTTCCCATTATTGGTGTTGGAAATAGTGCAATTCTAAGCATCAACAATTTTTGGCACCCCTGGTGGGACAACTATATCTTGAAGTTTCTTTCAAGACTGTATGAACTAGAGAGTTACAAGGAGTCAGAGTTATGGACCAGTAACAAGATTTCAATCTATTGTGAACCTAGGTATTCTTTTACCACCTTTGATAACTAATTCAAGAAGGGTCAATTAGTTTTCAGCAATACCAATAGCAAACATGGGAGCACCTGTAGCCCCCAGGAATTATGCAAGTTGGAACACTGGTAGTCCTCTGATTCTCCCAATACCACTAGCCACTTGGGATCCTATTCTAGTAAATGCTTTGAAAGATATGCCCAAATTAAGTGGGAAATATTTCAAAACACCTGAAGAGCATCTTCAAGATGTGTCTGATGTCTGTGCAATACATGTGGTCACACAGCAAAATGTGGCTATAAGATTGTTAGCAGCTACTTTTAAAGGGAAGGATCTAGAATGGTATAGATATTTGACCTCAAATACACTATCTACATGGGATCAGCTTGGAGATATTTTCTTTGAAAGATTTGAAGAAAAGGGTGATAATGATTTGGGCACCAATTTAGGTGATAATTCGGGTGACAGTTCCACCCCAATTGATGATTAAAATTTCAGGAGCCATAACTTTTGCATTGTAGCTCTAATTGACTCACCATTTGAATCGTTAGAAAGATAAGAATGAGGAGAATGTCATGAAACTTCATCGAGCTCCAATGATCTAGGCACCAATTTAGGCAACAATTTGGGTGACAGTTCCACCCCAATTGATGACGGAACTTCTAGGAGCCATAACTTTTGCACCGTAGCTCCAATTGACTCACCATTTGAACCGTTGGAAAGATAAGAATGAGGAAAATGTCATGAGATATTTTAAATGAATTTTGAACCTAAAAAACCCAAATTAAGTGCCTCAAATTTCAATTTTAGTAATGCAGTCTAAAAATAGTAAGTTTCTAAAAATAATAATTCCTCAAATTTTGTATTGTTTTAAATCTTGGAAGTTGAACCACTTAATCTCCCTTGAGATTGGTGACCTTACAGATCCTCCCCATGCTTTCAAAATGTGTATAAATGAAGAGGTAACCTGAAATGTGAAGATAGACATCTCTTCCCAGAGATAATCATATATTTGTATTGCGATCTTGAGTAATACTACATCTCTTCTCAGAGAATTCATTGTTACTATGTTATTTCTATGCTATTGATATATTTATCAACCAAAACTTCTAAGTTTTGGATAAGTGGTATCAGAGCAATTTGTTTTGAGAGTGTATGATTCGAGGATGAGGTTAGGCTACAAGAAGCTTGGGTGGGAAACAATAGAGCTTCCAAATTTTCCACCTATTCACTCCAAATGACTTCAAATGGTGGACAACACCAAGACATTTGATCCTTTTAAGGAAATGGTGAATGAAGCCCTCCAATGGCAATAAGCGCACATGCTACAAAAATTTGCCCAAATTCTTCAAACACTTTTGATGGGAAATCCTGGCTCTGCGGCTCCACTTCTTGGCTCCTCATCCAGGGAATGTCCTTTTAGTGCCCCAACACCCTTCAAGGTTCAGGTAAATTTTGATATTCCTACATTTGAAGGCAAAATCAATGCTGATGCAGTAGAAAATTGGTTAGATCAACTGTCTTCCTACTTCTCTATAAATAAGTTCACCGATAGAGAAAATATTACTTTTGCTCTTTTGAAATCATCAATGCCTATGAAAAATTGGTGAAAAGTGTACAAAAAGAGGTTCAGTATAGATGACATTGGCCTTGAGGTGGAACCTACCTAGGATGATTTTGTGGAAGTGGTGAAAGAAGAATACTATCTCATTGGAACATATGATGATTTGTACATACAGTGGCAACAACTTCACCAAGGTAAGGACCAATATGTTCAAGATTACACAACTTTTCATTCTTTATCTGCAAGATTGGGCATTCAAGAAAGTGAGAAACATAAGACTCTCAAATATCGTGGTGGAATACAATGGTACATATAGGGGGAATGGAACTCTTCAATTTGGAAACCCTCAGTGAGGCATACAAATTCGTAGTGAAGATTAAACATAAGCATGGTAGAAAGAATATGAAGAGTCAACCCTCAAAATGGAAAAGTGATAAGGAAGTTCAAACACGAGGCCAAAATTGGAAGCAAAAGGAGTTTTAGGATAAAAAATCTCAAAAGGGGAATGCTAGAAAATAGTGTGATTACCACAAAACTAGAACTCACTCCAAAGAAGAATGTTGAGCCATCAAGTCACTACTTTCTGAGTCACAATACTCAACATCTACTACTCTGCCTCATACGCAACCCATAGTCAAAGAGGATGAAGAAGAAATTGTAGATGATGAGCCTGAAACCATTGTCTCTTCATCATAGACCCATGAGGAAAGACCAGATGATAAGGAAAGATTGTTTCACTCCAAATTATGGGTAAAAGGTAAGCCTCTGCATTTCATTCTTAATAGTGGGAGTCAAAAGAATTTAATCTCTGCTAAAGTTGTGAAAATTCTAAATCTATCCATGAAGCCTCATCCAAAGCCCTACAGTATTGGATGGTTGAGCCCAAGGAGAGACCTCCATGTCACCCATCAATGTCTTCTTTTATATTCTATAAACCCATTCCAAGATGAAGTCTTGTGTGATGTGGTCAATTTAGATGTTTGTGATGTACTCCTTGGTCAGTCATTCATGTATGAGTGACATGGCATCTATGAATCATGAACCTAAATGATCACCCTCACTCTTGGAACATGGTACTATAGGGTACCAGAGGTACCACCTCCCACATTTGTCTCCCTGATCAGTGCTAAGCAATGCAAGATATTAGTGGAGAAAATAAAGCAATTTGTTCTCATGGTGGTCAAACCACAGAAATCCAAGAAGGCTGATGTTACAGTCCTGACTACATAATCAACACAACAACAGAAGCAGATAAGATGAATCATAGAAGAATATGATGACTTATTCAAGTCACCCAAAGGAGTTCCACTACATTTCTAGGTAAAACATTATATCGATTTGATCCTAGGATCACCTTTGCCTAACAGTCCTATGTATCGCAGATCAATTTTGAAAAATGATGAGATAAAAATATAGATTTAAGAATTGATCCAAAAGGGTCACATCAGTCCAAGTTCTTCACCTTGTGGTAGCCCAATTGTCTTGGCACCGAAGAAAGATGGAACATGGAGGGTTTGCATTGACTACCGAGCCATGAATAAAATATTTGTGAAGAATCACTATCCTCTCCCCAGGATTGATGACCTGCTGGACTAGCTCCATGGTGCAAAGTTATTCACCAAAATTGATCTCAAATTTGGTTATCACCAAATTCCCATTGATCCCACTGATGTCTAGAAGACTGCATTCAAATCTAAGGAGGGGCTCTTTGAATGGTTGGTTATGCCTTTTGGCTTAACTACCGCACCTACAACCTTCATGAGGATGATGGATGACATCCTATGACCCTTCACCAACTCATTTGTGGTTGTCTACTTAGATGACATACTCATCTATAGTAGAACATGGGAAAAACATTTGCAACATGTTCGTAAGGTGCTTCAAACTCTTCAAGAGCACAAGTTGTATGCAAATCTTGACAAATGCACATTCAGAATGACAACAATTCAGTACCTCAGGTATGTTGTGAAGGAGGAAGGGGTCCATGTTGATCCAAAAATTATTTAGGTTATTTGAGAATGGCCCACACCAAGTACCCTCATAGAGCTTCACATCTTTTTGGGTCTTGCAAATTTATACTAAAGGTTTGTTCTTGGATTTTCACATGTTGCTTGGTCACTAACCCAAGTAACTAAAGGAGGAGCTAAAGCTAAATTTTAGTGGGGTGAAATACAACAAAGGGCATTTGAGAATTTGAAAAATAGACTCTGCTTAGCCCCTATTCTTGCCTTGCCAGATTTGCATCAACCTTTTGAGTTGATGACAGATGCATCTGAATATGCCATGGGAGCTGTCATCATGCAACATGGCCAGCCTGTTGCATATCACAGTGAAAATTTCACTAATACAGTCAAGAAATATCCATCATATGATAAGGAGCTCTATGCCATTATGCAAGCCTGCAAACAATGGAAACACTACATCTTGGGGAAAGAAATGGTCATCCACACTGACCATAGACTATTGGTATTCATCCAGATGTAAAGCAAACTATGAAATGAGAGGCACCAAAAGTGGGCCACATATCTTCAACAATTCCACCTGATAATCAAACACAAAAAGGGGAGCTCAAATATAACTACAGATTGTCTGAGCCGCCCACCAATTACTACACTCACAATAGTTCTTGACCTATACGGACATGAGACTGCCACTTGGGGTGCTCTGTATGAAGCAGATCCTACCTTTGCTGATACATATCAAGCACTTCAAAAAGGTAAACATGTTTCTGATTTCTATTTTCAAGATAATGTCCTCTTTCATATGGGGCACATCTGTGTTCTAGTTATAGAGCAACAAAAGATGATATGGGAAGCACACTTTAGTAGGATAGCTGGACACTTCGGTATTGAAAAGACATTGGCGGTTCTTCAAAAACACTTCTACTAGCCCTATATGTGAAAGGATGTAGAAAGATATCTCAAATCTTGCACTCCATGTGTGATAGCCAAGCCAACAAATAAGGAGCAAGGATTGTACACACCATTTCCAGAACCAACCAAGCCTTGGGAATCTGTCTCAATGGATTTTCTCTTAGGTTTGCCCACTTCAAAACATGGTAAGGACTATATTTTTGTGGTATTTGATCATTTTTCAAAAATATCTATCATGATTGCTTGTAAGAAAAATTTATCTGCTGAGGAAACTACTCAACTATATTTTAGTCACGTATGGCTCCATTTTGGTCTCCCCAAGTCCATTGTCTCAGATTGAGATAGCAGGTTCTTGAGCATCTTCTGGTCCACTCTATGGAAGATGATGGATACTAAGCTGATGAAGTCCATAGCCTTCCATCCACAAACTAATGGTCAAATAGAGGTGGTAAAACACTCGATTGTTCACATGATTTAGATGTATCACTCCAAACATCCACGCACATGGGATGAGGGACTTTTTTTCATACAACATGGATAAATCGAGTGTTGCATAGCTCGACCAAGCATAATCCATTCCAAGTATGTTTTGGGTTCCAACCCATGGCACCAATTGATATAATTGTTCCATTTTCCACCATGGAATACACACCTCATGGAATATTTGAGGCAACAAAAGCAACAAAGTTTATTGAACAAATGCAACACATCCAACAACAAGTTCATGACATCTTGGAGAAGATGAATCAGAAGTATAAGCAATGCCATGACAAACATAGGATTACACACCATTTTGCTGTGGGTGATAAGGTTTGGTTGTAGCTTCAGAAGGAATGACTTGCAAGCCCACACAGAAATATTTGGCCTCTGTGATATGGTCCCTACACCATCACTAGAAGAGTTGGAGAAAATGATTTTGAGTTGAACCTACTAGCCTACCTTGGTCTGCATCCAATATTCAATGTGGAACTCCTCAAACCATATCACCCACTTCTATTAGACACTTCAATTATAGTAGAACAACTAGACATTGATGAGCTTGATCCATAGAGTTTTTCTCTAGTGGAAGAGGATTAGATTGTGGATACCTGGATAAATACAACAAGAGGATGCTCTATTTTGCTTTATCGAGTGGTCAAAAGGGGCCAGCTTAGCCATCAAGGTGAGTGGCTCATAGAGAATAAAATCAAGAAACAACTACCATACCTAACGGGGAACATTGATGCAATGGGTACCATTACTTTTCAAGGAGGGAGGAATGATCTAGGCACCAATTTAGGCGACAATTCGGATGACAGTTCCACCCCAATTGATGATGGAACTTTTGGGAGCCATAACTTTTGCACCATAGCTCCAATTGACTTGCCATTTAAACTATTGGAAAGATAAGAATGAGGAGAGCATCATGAAATGGCATGGAAATTTTATCAATGAAGTTTGACCCCTAAAAAACCAATAGGAGTGCCATAAATTTCAATTTTAGTAGTGCAGTCTAAAAATAGTAAGTTTCTAAAAAATAGTAATTCCTCAAATTCTGTATTATTTTAAATCTTGGAAGTCGAATGACTTAATCTCTGTTAAGATTGGTGACCTTTCAGATCTTCTCCATGCTTTCAAAATATGTATAAATGAAGAGGTAACCTAAAATGTGAAGACAGACATCTCTTCCTAGAGATAAGCATATATTTGTATTGCGATCTTGAGTAATACATCTCTTCTCAGATAATTCATTGTTACTATGTTATTTCTATGCTATTGAGATATTTATCAACCAGAACTTCTAATTTTTGGATCAGATAAATCTTCTTTGTTACAACAATTGATTACTATAAAAAGGGCACCACAAGAAGCAATGACTGATTTCAATTCAAGATTTCAAAAGACATGGGAAAGAATTCCTACTAAAACAAGACCATTACCAGGTATGGCTATAGTATTTTATCTTAAATCTTTAAATTTATATATATCAGTAATGATTTTGTCACTTGGAGGTCAGACTCTACCAAAAGCCTATGACTATGCAGTCAGAGCTGAAAATAGCTTAATAGATACTAGAAAGTTGCTCCCAAGGCCTCCCATGCCCATGTTTCTAGAGATTACCTTACCTTTGCCTTAAAAAACTCCTAATTCCATAGCCCCACCTGTGTCTATGTATACATATCCTCAACCACCTGCTAAATAACTTGTCCCTATCTAGTCATCTGAGATGGATGATATCAAGAACATCTTAAGGACATTTTATAATGAGTTAATTAACATAAAAAGAAAGCAAAATCCTTATCTTAGACCCCAATATCAAGGCTACCAAGGAAATAAACCTTCATAATAGCCAAATTAGTATCAAGGTCCTCAAAATCAAACTAACCCTCAGCTAGCAAACCAATTAGTTGCAGTCTTTACACCCTCACAGACTGTTCCCCATAATCCAAATAGGGAGATTGTTTAAGGGTAGAATAATTATGTAGATGGCACTAATGCCTGGTGTTTCCCTTGTAATAATGCTCATATGCCCAGAGATTGTCCCATCGGTAATCTATAATAAAAGGTATCAGAGCAAAGAAGAATGGATGGACAATTTGCAAATACTTCTGACAGTCAAGCCTACCAATCCTCTGGTATGCAAAATTCAGTCTTAATGGCTCAAATGCAAGGGATGTCCTTACAACAAGAAGAAAAAATAGCCCCTAAGCATGCTTTTTTTTCATGGGTTGAAGATGAAGAGTCAATATTCTTAAATAAAGCTTCTACTTCCAAGAATCCAATAGTATAATCAAATTACTACACCAGATCAAAGAGAAGAATAATGGAACAACATGAAGTTACAAATAATGAAGCTATGGGGAATCCTCCATTTAAAAGTCATCAAAACATAGCTGCTAGACAAGAAATAACTCAGCTAGTGCATAATCAAGTTTTTTTTGGACAAGTTCAAGAAAAAGCAAGGAACCCTTATTATCCAAGAACCCAAACACTAGGACCGATGAATGTGGTGGATAAACTAAAGAGGACTCTAGGACAAGTGTCAATATGGGACATATTAGCTATTCCTTAGAAAAAGACATAGTTACAAGAAGCTCTGCAAGGCCAAGCAATGCCTAAACATACTGGTACCAAAGAATGACCTATTGAGATAGAAAAGCTCAAAGACATGGTTCCTCTGCAGACAACAACCCTTTTGAACAATGCACCAAAGGTAAGTAAATCCAAACCAGAGCCCTTCTATTTGACTTTGATAGTTGGAAAGAAACTATTACATAATGCAATGATAGACTCAGGGGCCAGTACTATAGTAATGCCTAAGCAAATAGCAGATGCTTTAAAAATAAAGTATGAGCCACTTACTAAAGGAGTTATGCAGCTAGATGGCAAATCGGTGCAAATAATAGGGAAAATTAAACAACTCCCATTGCAATTATATACTTGCCCTAATATAATTGTCAACCAAGATGTGGTAGTCATAGATATACCCTCTATATTTGGCCTATGTTTATCTAGAGATTTCACAGCCAAGATAAGAGGTTATATGTCACTTGATTGGTCTCACCTCATCCTAAAAACCAAATATGGTTCAAAAATGAAAATACTATCTGAGTCACTATCTAAGGATCACATCACAAATGAACCAACCCCAAAATTAGAGAAGCTCATGCTATGCTGAATAAGGAAGAAAGGGTCTTTGTTGAAGAGTTAGGTGACTAGACTGAACATGACCAAGAAGAGGAAAATAACCATTTGTTAGATATGATGCAAAGTGACCCATATGGAAATTATGACTCTACTAGTCTGGGAACTTAGGTCATATTTGATGAAGATCATGAAATTCCAAATGTTTAAAGGGAAGAAACGCCAACTACTCAAGAATCTAAAAAAGATTCAGAAATTTAGACCTTAAATTTTGATGGGGCTAGAAGTAAAAATGGTGCTGGAGCAGGAATTTGTCTTGTTGCTCTAAATGGTGAGAAAATTTTAAGAGCTATCTATTTCCAATTTGCCTGTACTAATAATGATGCTGAATATGAATTCTTAGTACATGGGCTCATGTTAGCCAAGAAAAAGGGAGTAAAGAATTTGATAGTGAAAGGAGATTCAAAACTAGTGGTGAAACAAATAAGAGAAAAGGCAATAGCCAAAAATGTAAGGATGAGATCCTATAGACACAAAATTTGGGACTTAATAGAAGATTTTGAAGCTTTCAATATTGAAGTAGTTCTTAGAACCCAAAATTTTGAAGCAGATAGGATGGCACAGATTGGCTCACAGTTTGACCTAGCAACTAGTCTATTAGTCAAAAATGAGTCAATCAAAGTTATAGTAAGGCTAACTATCCTAGATAATGATGAAAATTGACAAGTCTTTGAAAATGATTCTCAAGTACTCTCATTTTTGAAATAGTTAGAGAAATTTACTGATCAATTGTAACCCAAAATTGAAGAAGCATATGGAGACCAAATTATTCAATTAAAGATAAATAATATTCTTAAAGGCTTGATTACTTTAGAAAACCTATTTGATCTAGAAGATCTAAGCCTAGAGAAGAAAATTTTTCAAGCAAATAAACCAGATTATTCTAAGATAGGAGTGAAGGGAGAAAACTAAAGATTGGAAATTTTTTAACCCAAGAGGAAAGGGAAAGACTAATTGACTTGTGTCAAAGGTATGATAGAGTAATAGCCTGGACCTATGAATACCTTCATGGATATAAAAGAGATATCATTCAGCACACAATAGAATTGACTGAAGGATCTAAGCCAGTTAGACAGAAACAAAGGCTAGTGAATCCAAGGATTGAACCTCTAATGGTGGATGAGTTACAGAGACTCTTAGATTTTAAAATAATTTTTCCAATCAAACACTCAACTTGGGTATCCAATCTAGTACTAGTAAAAAAAAATAATGGTGACATAAGGCTCTGTGTGGATTTCAGAGACTTGAATAGAGCATATCTGAAAGATCACTATCCCCTGCCCTCTATGGAACAAATTTTATAGACTGTGGCTGGATCAGAGATTTTCCTTGCTAGATGGTTTCTCTGGATACAATTAGATTTGGTTGGCTGATGAAGACCAACACAAGACTACTTTTACTACCAAATGGGGAACATTTGCATATGCTAAGATGCCATTTGGCCTATCAAATGCTGGAGTCAATTTTTAAATGGAAATGGATGTAGCATTTGGAGAACTCATAAATACAATCATTCTGATTTATCTTGATGATCTTACTATTTTTTTCAAGAATTGATCATCTGGAATCTATTTTTAAAAAATATCAAGAGTTTGGAATATCCTTGAATCCCAAGAAGTGTATCTTTATGGTACCTCAAGACAAATTACTGGGACATATAGTATCCAAAGAAGGAGTTTCTATAGATCCAGAGAGAATCACAACTATAATGAACTTGTCCCTACCAGTAAATAAGAAGGTAGTTCAGTATTTTCTGGGAAAGATTAATTTTGTCAATCAGTTCATATCAAACTTTGCAGGCCTAGTAAGACAAGTGACACTCTTGTCGAAGAAAGACCTAGTGTTCAAGTGGACTATAGAAGGAAGACAAGCCTTTGAGGAGGTCAAGAAAGCAATTTCAACAACCCCAGTACTTATTAACCCAGATTTCTCTAAGCCTTTTATAATGTATGTTTATGGAGGAGAGTTTAGCATTGCTGCTGTCCTAATATAGAAAGATGATCAACAAGAGGGAGAAAACCCAATAGCCTTTTTCTCAAGGACTCTTAGGGAGTATGAAACTAGATACAACTTTGTGGAGAAATAGACATATACTATGGTAAAAGCCCTCAAGAAATTCAGGCATATAGTGATAGGAAGTAAAATTATGATACTTGTAGCTCATCTTAGTGTCAGAGAATACATTATGAAAGGTGAAATTATTGAAAAAAGAGCAAAATAGATAACAAAGATATTTGAATATGATGTAGAAGTCAGACCCACTAAGTTAGTCAGAGGTAGGGGTTTGTGTCAATACATGACTCAAGATCTTGTAAAGATGATACCTAAAGAAATAGAAAAGGAAAGCGTATTGAGGATATAAAAAATTGATCAGAACTCTTGGGTCATAAACATGATTTATTTTATGAAACATGGGATTTACCCAAAACAACTCTCTCAAGACAAGAGGAGATACTATAGGTAGTAAGGGGTCCATTTTATTTTAATTGAACAAGTTCTTTTCAAAAGAAATACTGATGGCAAACTTTTAAGATGCATAGAGAAAGATGAGGCTAAGAAAATACTACATGAAATGCACCATGGAGTTTCAAGTGGACATTTTTTTCCAAGAACCATAGCTATAAAGATAAGTGAGGTAGGTTATTTTTGGCCCACTTTATTTACAGACTGTTATCAACTAGTCAAAAAGTGCCAATCTTGTTAGTATTATGTGGGGATGAGAAGAAATGTAGCAATGCCCCTTAGTCCTATAATTGTTGATGAACCCTTTATTTAATGGGGTCTTGACTTTATTGGAATGATAAATCTGGTGTCAAGTATGGGGCACAAATGGATTCTAACTACCATAGATTATTTCACCAGATGGACTGAGGTAGTGCCACTCAAAGAAGCAATAGAAAATGTGATCCTAGACTTTCTAGGGAGTATCACTACTCGCTTTGGGGATCCTCATACCATAATTTTAGATAATGCTAAAGCATTTTTAGGGTCTAAAATCTCTGAATTTACACTAAAGCATGGAATCTATCTAAAAATTTCCTCTAATTATTATCCTCAGGGTAATGGTTTGGGAGAATCAACCAACAAGAACCTGATTAGACTTATTAAGAGAATATGGGCTGATCATCACAAAGAGTGGCATAAAGTGCTTAATATAGCACTGTGGGCTGATAGAATTACACCTAAGTAGGTGACAAAAATGTCTCCATATGAATTGGTCTATGGTAAGCCTACTGTAATGCCCCTGAGCTTGGAGATTCCTGCTCTCTAATTGTTAAAACTGATTGAAATTGAAGAAAATGGCCCTATGTAGGTCATACTTGCTGAACTCTTGGAAGTTCAAGAAAAGAGGGATGCAACACATGATTCATTAATGAAGCATCAGAAAATAATCAAAGACTACTTCGATAAGAAGACTTCAAATCCCCATTTTGAAGTAGGCTTAGTTGTTTTGAAATGGGATGCGAGAGCTACCAAGCTGGGTCGACACACTAAATTTGAGGCATTATGGACTAGACCCTATAAGATTCATGCATATAAATAGAAAAATTCATTTGAGATAGAAACGATGGAAGGCAAACTTGAAGAGATTTCTATGAATGGGATCTACCTAAAACATTTCAAATAAGCTATATCTCCCATGTATTATAGTTAGATAGTTTCCTTTTTCGTGTTACTCTATTTTCCCATTTTTATTTCCTACTTTTTATTTTATATAAGTGTTATATGAACTCGTGGATGCGGCTCAGAGTTTTGTTTCAAAAATTTTGAAACTCTTAAATTCATTAAATCTCTCTCAAATTCTAACATTCCCCAAGGTACCTTTACACAGCCATTTCATGACGTGTCTGTCTCACTATCCCACGTAGATTTGGTAAGATTTACCAATGGTTATCCAATTTTAATGCCATTTTTGAGACTTGATGGGTCATTAAATACCTCATAACAAGCGTTAAAGCTTAACAGTGTCTCAAACATTCTTGTGTTTGCTAAAAAATCCTTGTTATCTACAAATTTTTAGTTCATAACAAAACCTGCTTAGTGAAAGTGCTTTCCCTATTGCAAAGCTCCATACCTGTTACATAAGTTCACTAATTCGAAGTATAGACATAAATATGGAGGATGCACAGTCTTCAAAATAGGGGTCTAGGATTTACGAATCCATTAATAAGCTTCTCACAAGCAAATCATATGCTTTGGCCCCTACACAACCCTTAAAGACCTATCCGTGGACTAGAGTCCCTGAAGTTGGTTATGCAAATGACCTAGCAAAGGTGAAAATTTTTGTAGAAGGAATCATAGACCCAATCCTTCAAAAGTTTGGCAAAGCTCTAAGAGAAGGGGCACATCAAAGATGTATTTAGAGGGCCAAGGCTGGACAATATGAAACATTCACAATGAGGATATGGACTTCCCAACTGGCATAATTCATTGTCCTAGGTGTACATCTGTGCCCTGACTTGGTTGAAATATGTGTTGAATTGTTTCATGCGTCCTCGAATACCATACAACAAGGTCCATTCATGGTGCAAATTACACCAAATGCCATCAAGAACATGTTGGCCATGTATCATGACAAAATAGCCATGTTTCCTACCATTGCCAAAATGTAGAAAATGTGGGCAAATGTCAATAATCAATTGAGGTTTTTGAGATTAGAGTTGTAATTAGGGGAAGATGATACCACTGTGCTAGTGTTGCCAACAGGAAGGGCACAAATTACACAGGCTAGTCAAGAAGCATTTTCCATGATGGCATTCATTTTTGGAATGAAAGAGGATATAACTGTCTATGAAGAACAAATGGCCATTCTCTTCAGATTGAAAATTGTTGACAAGTCTCAGGACTATCAGTTGGACTTCTCTGAGTAGATTGCATACTCAATGGTTGACCAACTCACCCATTTCAAGTCTAAAGGGGTTTTCAGGTATTCTTCTTATCTATTTTACCTTATGTTATATCAAAACTCTGACATCTTTTTTAAATTCATGCATTTGAATATGTATGACCCAAGCTTCAATCATAATAGGACCATTCTTGTGTCTGCATGGACACATATCTTGTCCAAAATAAGTGACCCACATGAATTTTGGGAATTTTTTGTTGCCCCTACCTTTTGTCATCTAAACCCAGAGCCGATCGAAAATAGATTGACTCCAAGTGTCTCAGGCCTTATGACAAATTGCACTATTCCTTATGATTACTTTTTTGGATCCCATCATACTATTATTAGATTCCATGGTTTTAGTGGAGAACCAGTGTTGCTACCTAAGATTTTGACCCTTACGTTAACATTCTTAGAGGTCACTTGGCAAGTGTCTATGGTGGATGATGAATATGGCACCAGGAAGAAAAAGAAGAAAATGTATGATATTCCATGGGTAACGAACAACATGGCCCTAGAAGTCAGAGATGCTAAACACGTGTTGTTGAGAAAACTAGCCTTCTTGGGTTTCTATTTGATTGAAGATAAATGGGGATATGACCCAAATAGTTTCATAACTTCATGGGTCAAGAATAATAGGGTTGCCACTAGAATTATGCATGAGGGCCATCCTTTTTGGGAAAATAGAAGAAACCCTAAAGAAGATATTCCTGATTTATATGTAGAATTAACAGATTTGCCCCTTCAGGAGGCCAGGCCATGGGAAAATTTTTATGTTAAGCAAAAGGATTTTGATCCTAAAATCAGAATGACTTCTGGTTTAAGAAGGGCATTGAAGAACAAAGACTGGAAATCTGAGAAAATAGAAGCCTATTGGAAGTATAGGCAGGAGATTTATGAGATAACTCACTCTTTTGGAAATGTAGATTCAGATGAGAAATAGGAGGAAATCTAGGATGAATGTCATCTATCTCTAGTCTCTAGCCCTGATATAGTGCAGGCCTCAGGATAAACCTCATCTACAGTCGCTATGACTATTTGGCCCCAATCTCTCAGTACCATTGAAAAACAAAAGAGTGTGGTATCCTCACCACCCAAAGCTTCTCCATCAGTGTCAGCCTTCGGGGTTCCTAGTTTAGTACAATCACCACTAGCAATAGTTGTAAATGTTTAAGAGAAGGAAACACAGCCAGAAGAAGAAATGCCAAAGAAACATAAGAGGCTAAAGCTTTAGCCTGATTCAGAGGAGGAGGTAGAACCCTCACAACACCAACCACTGAGTACATTGGTTGCTCCTTAGGTACGTGTTGTTTCTCCTTCTTCTTAGTCTCTCTCTTCTTCTATAGGGGTGACAATCTCATTTGGCCAAATAATATCCCCTACCACCTCTACTATGCCCATTTCTCATTTTGCCCCACCTATTAATACTCATACCACATCATTGCCTCAATTTTCCCCCTCTATCCCAAAGAGAGTACCTCCTCAGATTCCCCCTATCCAACATTTGGCTATTCCCTATGGCTTGCCACAGGGTTATCCTTTTTTAGGTGGACATATTGCCTCTCCCTCTACCTTTCAAATTCAAGCAGATACTACTAAGAAGGCTAGAGAAGTCCAGATGGAGAAAAAGAAGATGAAAGATAATAAAGCTCTGGCTACACCAAATATGAGGTCACGATTTGACCCAATCCAACAACAACTAATGGTGACCCATTTGTCACCTAATGTAGTCAAGCCAAATAAGAAGATGCAACCCAAAAATTATATAATGAATGCAATGGATATAGATATGTCACTTTTCAGACCACAAGATAGGGTTGAGCTGCTAAATGAATCCACTTCTGCTGTAGCTAATGATTATTTGAAAGTATAAAAAAAGCTATAGAAGATGGAGGTTATTTTAGCTCGAGAGAAAGCAAATTATAGTAGTTCGATTATATAAATCAAAACCAAGAATAATGAAATATAAAGTCTTAATAAACATTTGAAACATACTATTTCTTTTCAGACTTACCAGGTTATTCAAGCCTAAAATGATTCTTTGAAAGAAGAGTTGACATAGGAGAAAGCTGTAGTGATAGCCTTAAGGTGGGAAAAGGCAATATTACAAGAAAAATGTGCAACAGGTTGCTCAGTTCCAATAGAAGCTGCTGGATGAGCAGAACAATACCATTGCCATATGGGCCCAACTTCAAGCTGAGAAACAAATAACAGAACAATTGACACTTGAGTTGGCTAATATGCTAAATAATGTAGGAGTTTTGAATCTAGTCAAGGAGCTCTATGTATCAATATGGAAAAGAATCTTTGAGGAGATTATTCAGCTCAGACCCTCTCTAACCTTTTTGCTAAATGCACAAAAATTATGTGAAAAGGTGGAGACTTCAGTTGAAGCCACTCTGTCCATTATCTCTTTGAGAGTTTCTGATTCTCAAATGCTACTGTACAAGCTATATGATGCAACTAATGGAACATTATTAGCAGTAGGGATTGGTGACAGAATGATTGCTGTAAAAAGGGTCAATAAAGTTCTCAGTTGTAACTCTATAGAAATTAATTTCAAAGAGCTTCTAAATGTGGTGAAAGAGGGAATCAAAGACATGAAACAACATATTGAAGATCTGGTGCAATTGGGCCTTCCCTCCCCTTTTTATGATAGCAACACTATGTTGATGGTTGATGAGATTAAACCTTTGTTGTTATCCAGGCAAAATGATCAATCAATTTTCCAGAGTTTAACAGATGATTCATCAGTACTAGAAGTTGAAGCTATTTTGATTCCCATGTCCCAGCTTGAATTTCAATTAAAGGTTGTAGTTCATATTTTGTAGATTTTTTCACACAAGGATATCATCAACCTTGATTTACCCTTCCATGAATTGCAAAATAAGTAGGGATTATTTGATGCTAAGTGGTCTATTTATCAGACGGCCTTACTGAAGTTGTGATTTTTGCCACATTTGATCATGCGAGAGATTGTGGATTTTTTTTTTTGAGTAGGCTCAAAAGTCCTCGAGGTTGCCAAGAACTATAGAGTAAAATATAATCTACATTTTATTTTGAGTTTTAGTTGTGCACTCCAAATTTTGTCTCTATGCATTTTAGTTTCGAGGTAGTGAAGTTTTTGACACAACGCACAAGTGCTAGTGTCATTTTTGCCTAAATTTTGTCTAAGTATCAAAGTCACACAGAACATGCCAAGTGTCATCTACTGGGACACATTATACTTTGTTTCTAAAAGCAACAAAATGTGTCACATGTCCCGTGATAACTCAACAGAGCGTGACAAGTGTCGGCATCCATGTTTCAAGTTTCTTATGAGTTTTAAAGGCTTCTTTTGATGAGCTTTTCTCAGTGCACGTGGAGGGTGCTAAGTGGAAACTACGGAAGGTTTCAATATGTTTTTATAAAAGCAACAAAATCCACCATGTGTTCCTAGCTAAAGCTCAGTGGAAGCCACCACGTGTTCTTAGCCAAAGCTCAATGGAAGCTGACAAGTGTCAACATCCGTAATTTCTTCTTTTTGTTTCATTGTTGAGTAAAGACTATGGTGGGACCCAGGTTTTGTTTCTAAAGTAAATGGAAGCTGTCGAGTGTCATCATTTGTATGAATCTGAAATGATCCCCAAATGTTTCTATAGTATAGCTAGAGCCCCACGGAGATCGCCAAGTGTCATCTTTTGTAGGACTTTCATAGAGTAGCCAGAGCCCCACGGAGACCGCCACAGGTCACCTTCCTCAGGTTTCTCAAAAAGTATCTAAAGTTTATATAGATAAGCAGAAGCCACCATGTGTCATTTGTTAAAGATCAGTGGAAAGTGCCACCTGTCCCCATTCCTCTTTTGAAGCTACTTGGGCAAGAAGTGTTATGGGTCCCATTTTTGATAAGTTGATAAAATTTCAGAGCAGTGGACTGTGACAGATGTCAAAGATGGAACACTCTTGATAAAAAGACACAGTAAAGAGTATAAGTTATGCAAAAAGTGCCGTGTGTCTTTTGTAAGTACTGTGGAAGCTACCAAGTGTCATTTTCTAGTGCTTTCTGAATAATGAGACAGTTTTCAAGTGAGGCAAGTGGAAGCCACCAAGTGTCCTTGCCTGTTTCACAATGGGAAGCATCATGTGTATCTAATTCAACCAATGAACTTACAGAGAGACTAAACATTTCAGATCTAAGAAATATCTTCTGTTAGACACTTATAATTAAGTTTTAGTTCAGTTAGGCCATTGGGATTTGATTGTGCAAGAGACTAAACATTTGAGATCTAAAGAATATCTTTTGTTAAACACTTGTAGTTCAGTTAGAGTTCAGTTAGACCACTGGGTTGGGAACGTGTGGGCAATCTAGAGCTAGTCTAATGTTATAAATATGGGTGCAGGGATCATCAGAGAATAGAGAGAGAATTTTCTATGAGAGATTGTTATCAAGAAGTTTTAGACTTTCTTGCTGTGGCCAGTAATATCATTTGCCTTTGTTCTATTTTCTTGATTTAGAAAGTTTGTATAAATGTGCATGTATCTGTGCCTTTTATGTGACTAGAAAATTAATAAGAAGACTGAGTTCTATGCCTTTGTTGATATTTTCTATGTTACTGCAAAAATAGTCTAAGTTGTGAGCCTCTGATTCTATTTGTTTTCATCTTTTACATTGATCATGCATTGATTTCTCTTTAATGCAATTTAATCCTAAAGATAGCTTCACCGTACTTAATATTAAGGATCAAATTAAACTTAGGTGCATCGCCACAATTAAATTTTTTTTAAGTTGCATTTGTGTTTTTGTTTAATTTTTATCCCTTTTCCTATAATACTTTTTGAGATAAAGAAGAGCTAGCTTCTTTAAAATCTGGAGGTCGTTTCAGGTTGCAAGTCCCACATTCTTGAAACTTTGCATTGTTGGTGTTAGAAACAACACAATTATAAGCATCAATAGTTCAAAAAAGGATCATTAAAAAAAGATATTTTGGATGTTAAAATAATTGAGACTATTGTTTAATTACCATTATGTTTAGTTAAATGACATTGTTAACATTATAAATATGGATTTATAGCATTATAGTGACTCTGAGATTAAATTTTGGTGCAATCATATCTTTGTTTATGATATATTTACCACAATAATTTAATATTTTTCCTTATTTTCATAATGTCAACTGGTGGAGATTGTAAGAATTTGGAATATTAGTTCACGGGCCTTTGCAAGTGTCCTCATGTGATCTAGAAGGAATGTTGAAATGATGACAATTAGTTTAAATTCAAATTCTTCTAAAAAAAGGGGTGGACTTTTATTTTGATAATTTTGTGAAGCTCTAATTTTTTTTATCACATACGTTTTATCATATTAACTTTTGAATGGTATAAGGGGAATGATATGCCACTTAATGGCAAAAGGTAGGTGTGTTATAAATAATGTGTCCCTTGTTCAAATCTCATCACATGTAGTAATTTAATATGATAACTCTAATGTAATAGGAGGACAAGTAGTAGGTTAATATGTTAAATCCACTTTGAAAAGAATTTATATAAATCATGTACTCAATCTTATTATAACAATATCTATATAAGTATTTTTTCAAAATTTTATTATAAAGATGTGCTCAATCTTATAATAGTAAGACTTGTAGGGTGATTGAGTCCCTATAAATCTAGATTATGAAAAAAGGGGAATTATTCTTTAAAACATATAACACTGAGTTATTTCTTGAGAAGTGAAATTATTTCATTGTAGTTTGTTACATCATGTCTTATCCATAGTAAATAGAACATATTTTAAATAGTTGGTTGAAGTATTTATTTATTAAATTACTAATTTGTGTGGAATAATTAGATTGTATTTGATTGTGATTGCTTTACATGGACTACTAATTAGATTTTATATTGTTATTTAATTACCACTATGATTAATTAAATGACATTGTTAACATTATAAATCTAGATTTACAACATTTTAGTGATTGTAAGATTAAATGTTGATGTGATTATCATTGACTACTTTCTACCCTCAAGCCTAGAAAGGAGTCAAATTATGTCTTGAATACCCTATTCCACCTAATACCTCACCCTTCTCATACCTCTTGATATGTCAAGGTGGTTTAAGGAAGATCACTAAGTATCTTGTCTAGGTAATAGTTTCAAAGTGTTTATCATGTCAAAAAAACACCATGGTGGTTGTCTTTACTCCTTTTTGAACTTGTGTCAAGAGCTCTCCTTGTGTCAATTATGTGTGTAAATCTATAACAAGTCTTGGAATGGTCCTAATAGTTTGAATTTACTCATGAGGAAGATGACCCACTATTACAACTTATAACTCATCATGAGTCCATCCAGTATGTTGAACATCTACAAGGTATGGCTTAATTAGAAGGTCTAAGAGTGTTATAAGGAATATATGGTAACCTAATTTAGGTCTTTGGAATGTTATATGGTCTTTGAACAATTATTGAAGTAGCCTCCATTTTCACCTTCACTTTAAATTAAAGTGTTTGACCATAAGTTGATACCACTTTGACCTCAAAAGGCCACTAAAACCATCAACCACATCTTCAAGGGCCTCCATGACCACCATATTACCATAATCAAATGGTCTTAAATGTAAAGGGTGTCTTCTCACAAGTCAAAGACATTTATTTGCCACTAAATGGGCCCCACATGTGTGAAATTTTATCCTTTTAGCTTCCCCAATTGTACCATTTGTTTTGAAATGCATTTTGACCCGTATTTTCCTTCTTCCTACCTATAAATGATGATTTATGGTCTGAAAACATGATAAAATACATGAAAGTTATAAGTTGCAAGAGTTTTTAGATAACTATAGATCCGTATGGTATGGATATGATCAGATGAAGTTAGGGATCTATAGGGGGAATTCAACATAGGCATCAAATGAGAGAATCTAGGTGTTTCAAGCCAAAAAGAGACAAAATTTGATCCACTTCTTCCATCAATCTCTTTGGCATCCATGGATAACACTTTAGGTTTTTTATTAGTCCATATATGAGAGAGAAGATGGTGAATTTAGCTCTTGGCCATAAGAAAGGGGTCTAATGGCCTTCCAATCCTTGGCATTGGTTTTTATATTGATCCCCTGTGCTTTATGAATAAAGGTTAAGAACTTAAGGCAGTCAATTATTCTCCTATATCCACACAAGGCCAAAGATGGGAATGGTTTCAATGCATTATTAGCTTGTTTGATGAAACTAATGGTTTTTCATGTCTTCTCTAGTGCTTAAAGATACTACCATGCCATCCTTCACCCCTGGTTCACATGTGTGAGCATATGGAATCAAGAAACACCTAATCTACCACTATCTGCAGACTATAAGCAAGGTTTCATTGATGAAAAAGGATATTTAGTGCACATGTTTGATAATGAATAATGGTTTGAGGTTTGTTGATGGCTCTTTAAAGTTTTTCATGTATTTTTGCATCCTTATTATAAGTGAAATGGTTAGAGAGACCTCAACTATCACAAGATCTCACCTCCAAATGAGACTACTTACATATTGAGATTCATGACAAATGAGAACCAAGTATTCCATAAAGGTAGTTATTGGAAGTCATAAGGACACCTTAGAGAGGCAACATAGGTGTTAGAGTCAAGTAGAATAACCCCCTTCTCATAAGATCCAAACTTCATTATGGATCTCATAGTTAAAAACCTGCCATCTAGCCCTCCAAAGCCTCCACAAACCTGATTAGCAAAAGTTAAGGTTGTTTAGCAGAAGTTGAGTTATTTAGAGAGTCTTAGGTTTCCATTTATTGCTACATATGCTTGATTGTTGAACTCCAAATGTTATACTCTATCAAGTATGTGAGTAGGAATGTCTAGGGTCTTTGTATGCCATCTTGAGTATGGGTCAATAGTCCTTTTGACATCTCTAAAAGACCCTCTACCATTTGATTATCTCATCAAGCATATGTAACTCCTAATGGACTCTGAGTTCCAAGATAAAACTACATAAAGCCTTTTGACTGCCATTTACAAGTTTGAACCCTTATACCCATGATTAAGTGTTGAGAGTAAGACCAGATCTTGTATAAAACCATGAGAATCCATTAAGACTATAAAAAAGGGCATATCTAGGTGTAAGTATTATTGATAAGCATGATGGCCACCTATAGTAACACAACTCATAACTAGCTCTCAAAGGTTTCCAAGACCATCATAGGCAGTTGAGTCTCAAGATGCAAAGAAGGAGAACATACGTTGTAGAGATGGCCATTTTAAAGGGATATGGTTTGGATTCAAGGAAATTAACTAGAGTTTAAAACATAATATTGGATCCCTCTTGTTGCCCAATTCATCCGATGGTCAGGCTCCATTGACAATCACACTAAAACTTCACCAAGCTGAGAATTGTAGGTAGTCTACCATCAATATTAATTGTAAGGTTTTATGGGCACATAAAGGAGAGGTATACAAAGTAAATAAAAACATAAATATCATATTACCAAGGGTAATGAAACCTTTAGTTGTTCATAAATGAGCTAAGTTAGACACATATAATAAGCCAAGGTTACCTAATTAGTGAGGGTGAAAAATTGATGAGAATGGCAATGTAAGTAGACATGTAAAGGAGAAATCCAAGATGATGATGACATACATACTCCTAAATATCACACATTATTGTGTGATAAAGTTAGTGACTATTTGGTCTAGGTTTTAGATCTAGGACATGTAGGCTATGATGTATGACTATGCAAATGGGTATTGATAGCTGGTATAGGGGAGGGTAAGCCCTAAGTCTATGGTCAACTCTTGATAACATGTCACTTGAAACCTAATTCCATAAATATAAGGAGATAAAAAGGATACTTGGATCTTCACCACTAACTATTACAATCATCTACACTAGATAGTTGTTGGGTGAATATTTTGTCGTCAACTAACTGATGACAAAATGGGTATATCAACCACAATACAAGGAGATTTATACAGCAAAAAGTGTGGGTTTACCACATCCTAATGAGATAAATCTCTCCTTTCATCAAGGGGAGGTTCCATATGAATCACTTATATGCTATATATGTATATAAATAAGAAGAAAATAATACTCAGGGTAGGATAACACCATCCATCTCTCTTTTTTTAGAGATGATGTTCATAGAGCAAAAGAGAGAGATCCTAGTTGATGACCGAAAGCATTCCTCTTCTTTAGAAATGGTATTCAACAAATAGTAGAAAATCTCCTAGAGTAGTAACTAGGTCCACAAGAAAACCCACGAAAGCACAAAGTCTTTCGTTGCCTCCTTCATTGATTTGAAGCGTATGTAACCGTAGAGTGAAGTAAAGCTCAAAGTCCTCACCTAAAACTACAACAGATAAAAGGATCACAAGGATAAAATCAGCTCAAAGTCTTTCTGATATCCTTTCGAATGTATTTAGATAATTCCCATGCACACACTTTGCTTATTCATCAAATAGATTAGAGATTGTTAGGAAAGAGAACATAAGAACTATTTCCTAAGTAACACAAATTATTTCAACACAAAGTCTGAAATTAACCTACTTCTCATTCATTCAACAAAATATGATTTACAAGTTGAGCTCAAAGTCTCAAGAAGTATCTCAATTTCAGCAGAGTTTTTGCTCTCAATTATCCAAAGATCTTTTACAAAAGAGGCTCCCTCTATATATATAGGGAAAAAACCTTCAAAATTGGACAAAGACTTAAATATTGAAAACCTAGTCAAAGATGAGTCAACGTTGACTTTGGGACATTTTCCATATTTTTACATGTAATTACATATTACAAAAGTGCATGTATTTAAACATGACAAAAGCACATGTGCAAATGTCCCAAGTCAATTACAAAGTACATGAGAAGAATGAAGAAGAGAGTATGGAGGAATAGTTCAACTCTTGCCACTGGACTTCTTCAGATGAGCATCGTACATGGTGATAGATGCTTATAGCCTGATATTATCTAGTGCAATAGTATTTCTTAAAATCACCTTAGCTCTGATTGTAGCATCTTTCACTGCTGTGATTGCTTTTGCATGACTAGTTAACCTGATCTTCAGATTATCCAGGGTTAACTGATTATCTAAAATATTATCCATAGAAGTCATTGAGAATGCTCTCTCTTTGAATTCCCTTTGGATCATACCTTTGAATTCTTGAATCATTTCCTCTACTGAAAGGAATTGATTGTCTCGAGAGGTGAGTCTGCAAGGTAATTCCTCCAATCTGTTTAGTAGGTTGGTGTCACTTTCTTCGCTAGCATCCTTAGAAGATTCAAGGTCATTGATTAGCTCCTTAAGTACCTAGATCATGTATATTAGTGATTCTTTGATTTCAATATAAGAATCTTTGTTGGAAATGACACCAATTGATACTAAGGTACATTTCTTCAGCACTTTCATCTCTATCCATTTGTCAAGATATTTGTTTGTGCTGTCAACATCTTGAGAAATAATAGAGATAAGGTCTTCTAACTCTATTCTCATTTTCTTCATTTTACCTATCTTCTCAGCCACCTCTGTAAGCAAGGAAATTCCTTGTGCATGCATCTTATATATGTAATCTTCAAGTACTTTTCCTTTTAGGTAGGTCTTCTCTGCTTTTTGGATAACATGATCATCTACAAAGAAGGCCTCTGGAGTTGCTGCTTCAGGGGTAAAAGTGAATCTCTTGAGCACTGCAGTTAACTATTCTACCTTTGCCTTGTAATAATCCTTCATCTCTCTATCTTTGTCAAATTTTTGGACCATGATATCCATTGCAGACTGAAAATCACTCTTGGCACCCTTGTGAGTTATTTTCCCCAACTCAACTTGAGAAATGGAGTAATTGCTCATATAAAAATTTTCTAGGATTACATCTTGCAGGGGTTTGGATATCTCCAAAAATTTGTGACCCTTATCTCCAATAATTTTTGAAAGGATCCTTGGCTTCTTGGGGGTCTTAGCTTTCACTGGTACTATTTTGCCAAAGTCAAATTCATCTGGAGAGATGGCTTGCTTTTTCCTTTTAGGTGTGAAAGTTGATAACCAAGGTGGGAGAACAAAAGCATTTACAGTAGCAACAGTCCCTGTAGCTGGTGTCACTAGGGTAACATCTGCACTATTGGTGAGAACACAGGTGTAGTGGGTGTAGTAGGGATAGTATCAAGCAAAACTATATCAGCTGCTGACTGGTTGATGGTGGAAGTATCTCTGATGTTGAAAGAAGGAGATGAAAGACTAGGGATGGATCCTGATGATTGAAGAACATCTCGAGAAGTGCCTTGAGGGTCACCAAAAATAAATCTAAAAGGAGAGGTGGCTCCAAAGGAAGGAATACTGATGGGAGAAATGGGTGAAAGAGCTGTAACAGGGGATTGGGGTGAATAAGAAGAAACTCCTGCAACTGGTTGTGCCCCCTCTTATGGAGATAGAGTTTCTATCCCCTATTGATTTGTAGGCCTGTCATCTATTTCCATCTATTTTGTCACTTGTTCTTGAGTGATTTTTTCCTCAACCCCCATATCTGTTGGCTTTGGCTCTTTCTCGACAACCTTTGATTTTTTTGACACAAAGATGATACTAGGCTTGTGGGGCCTGGAAGGGGAAGGAATGTCACTTTTACTCTTAGTTTTATTTTTTGATCTCTTTCTTGTCTCCTCTTGGAATTTAGCCTCTGATCCTGTGATGAATTCTTTCAATGTGATCCCTTTGTTTGCTAGCCAGTTATTGGTGTTAGCCAATATTGGTTCGAATCTCATCCTCAAAGAGGTCAACTCTTTTTGAGACCATTTAATTGGGGGAAGAGGAGAGTTAGAATTTTTTTTAGCTAGGTATCTTCTATTAATCAAATCTTTGTCATCTACTAGGTTTGGAGGGATATCAACGAGCCCTAGATATTTAATTTGCTCCAGAGACAGTCTACTATAGTCCATTTTTTTGATATCTTCTGCTATCCTCAAATCTATCCAAACATCTTTGATCATGGGCTCATGAAACTGAGTCTTCCTTCTGATCATATCCTTAACACCCTTATAGTCAAAATTGGGCCTTCTTTTAAACTGCTTCATGGTGACCAGTTGGATTTTGATTTCCATTACCCTTGCTTTGGTGGCAGTCAAAACTAAGTATCTACCAATTTCTATTGGGAATGTGAAGCCTAGTTTCTTAAGTTCCATTTATTTATTTTGCACAACAATAATGTATCTACACAGCTCCATTAGGACCAATTTGTCAGAAGGAAATCTAAGGAACATGTAGGGATAGCCTTGGAAAAAGCCAACCCGTAGATAACAAGAGGTAGGGAATTATAAAAACATGTAGCTGAAATCATTGACGATAGTCCAGGCTTCATCTGATACTCTCTTTTGTTCCAATTGAGGATCAAAAAGACATAAAAATATTGCAAAGAAGGCATCATTTACCCTCCTAGAGTGATGGATTGATCCCTTTAGTGTTAGCTGAGGGTAATATTGATAAACATGGGTGTTTCTTCTATCTCCTTTTGATGTCAAACCTAGAAAGGTTTGCATTGAAGTTGTGATGTATACCAAGTCCGAAGTCATATAGAACTTTGAAGTAGTATACACTTTTGTCAATTTCTCATGAAGAGCATTGCTGATCTGTTCACCCCAGAAGATGACTTATTTCTCTTAGAGAATTATCTTGATAAAGGGATACATCATTTCATGAAATTGAGAGGAAGATGGTATACCTCGTACTCTACTGAGAAGATTAATTAAGTCAACAACTTCCTCTATAAAGTCACTCAAAAAATTTCATGGCCATCTGGACAAGTTGGTTATGGGAGTCTTGAGCCATCTGTTGTTGATCACTTTCTTCACCTTCTCAAGATCTTTGTCATATTCCTTCTGTGCCTCGATGAAGTTGATCTTTAATATGTCAGTAGCAAGAGGGCACATGAAAACTTTATCAATAAATTTGGGGTCTAGTCAAATTATTACATTGCCGCTAGCATCTGACACTACCCTAATCTCTTTTTTATAAAATTGGGCGCACTGGAGGATGAACTCAGTGTGATGTGCCATCATAGGAAAAGAGGAGACAAGGTGAATATTTCTCTCAATTATTCTTTTCATTTTTGAGCTCAAGTTTTTTGCCTTGATTCTCTCCATGAACTCAGCCATATCAATATGGCTGATCTCTGTGTCCCTAATGTCGTCAACATTAGAAGTGATCGAGGTGATTGGGAAAACACCTTGATACTGATACTTTATTGCCTTCGACTTCTTTAGAGAAGTTTCAGTCATCGAGATGAGCCTTTGTTGAGAGTATGTTGATGAAGGAGGATCTCTGGGAGGAACTGCATTAAGAGTCATGATCACGTAATTAGGGAAAAAATGGCAATCTAGGAAAATTACACGTCATGTGATCATGACCAGGGAAGTGCACTTGAGAGGACCGATGTACAAGTAGGTCAAAAAGTGAGAAAAGGGGAGTGAGCACAAAAAATGGAAAAAATGAAAATTCCCTAGAGTTAGAGAAAAATGAAGAAAAGGGATACATGGGTAGAAAAAATTACCGCCCCTACATGTGGAATGGGTCTGCGTGCATAGGCAGCAAAAATTGCCGCTTGTGCATGTTAGGGTGAAAAGGAAATGCATTAGTGGTAATTTTTGCCACCGATGCATGTTGGAGGGGTGAAAAATGTAAGGGTGGAAAAAATCACTACCCTTGCACTTGATATAAAATTCAAGTGTAATGGCAGTGATTTTTGCCACCCTTACACCTATTTTGGGTCGGGTCACATTGGTGGTAAAAATTGCCATCAGTACATGTCATAAAATAATAGATCTGTGTTAGGGTGGTGAAAATTTCCACCCTTATATGGGTAAGTATTCGAGAGGGAAATGAGAGGGTGATGAAATTCACTGCCCTAACATGGGAGGAAAGGGGCTGAATGAGAAGAAAGGGAAGAGGAGGGTCGAGGCAAGGTGGAGGGAAAGAAACACCTCATTTGATGGGAAAAGAGAGAAAAAACAAATAAAAACCTAATAAGGAGAGAGAACAAGAAAGAGAAAATAAAAACAAAACTAAAATCAAAAAGAAAGACCTACCTAAAAAACAATGTGTGACGAGGGCTTGAATCTGATGAAAATATGCTTCCTCGTACTTGCTTGATCATCTAGAGGCAGAGGGGAGGAGGAGGAATGGAAGAAATAGATCAAAAAGGGGAAAAATAGATTAAATGGGGGAAAAAATACCCCCAACCACTCGATGCATGTGGCCATAAATGTCGTGCATGAAAATTGAGGTAGTGCAGGGGTGGCAAAAATCGCCACCCTTGCACAGGAGGTCAGAAACATATGCAGGGGCAGCAAAAATCACCGCTCCTGCATGGAACGAAACAAGAAGATGCAAGGTCAAAAAATTTCACTACTCTTGATGAAGGATGCAAGGGTAGAAAAAAATTCCACCTTTGCATAGATAAAATAAAACATATGCAATGGCAGCAAAAATTTTTGCCCTTGCATGGAAACACTTAGAAAAATATTAACTCTGGGAAATGGAAAATTTGTCCCCTGGTCGCATTGAGATTGTAACGATTTTCAAATTTTGGGGAAAATGCAATAAGGGAATGTTATGAAATTTTAATGATGTTAGTTGAGAAAATATGAGAGAAAGAAAAACTTGTCTCAAAAAATGAACCTTAGAGAGAAAAACATGAAACAAGTTTTGTAAGGGTTGTTCCAAAAACAAGGGTAGCTAATTTTGGGAACAACAATAGTAATGGTTAAGGCAGACCTAAGAGAGGGGATTGAGATGATGGTATGAACAAATAAGATCAAATATTTAGGGTGGAAGCCAAAGAGAGGAGGGTATACTAATGATGTTGGATCCACATACACACATACAAGTTCCCTAAAGTCCTAAAACCTAGTCTAAACCTACAAGGTCTAAAGACACATTCAGGTCTTAAGACCCCACCTACACCTCAGTAGCATATCTAAAACCCAAAATCAAACTTAAGGAAATGAATAAGTGCATAAATATTTTTTAGACCTTGAATGAGGTGTTTAAATCAAGGGAATACAAATAAATGGTCAAATTCAATCTTAAACACCTTCTCTAGCTCCATTGCCTTAAATAGCCATGTCGATTTGCTAATTTCAAAACTCACATCTTTCATAAAAAAGGACTTAGACCTAATGATCTTAGGGGGAGTTGGACACCCATATGCACTCAAGATATATGAAGGAGAGAGTGGGATTTATAATCCCAACTCTATGAACAAACCTTAACATTTTAGCCTACATAAATTATCTAATAAGGAGCTTAAAGTACACCATCTTTCATTCATATCTCATTGTACAGTCTGCATGGGACCTAGGGATATTCAAGATATTTTAAGGGGTGTGTGGACTATATGTTCATGGAATGATATTTTATTTTATAAGTTTGTACTCTATGAACCATTGTTAAGATGTTGGACTTCCAAAACCCTCTCTAAACCCTGACCATGAATCGATGAGTGAGTTATACCCTCAAACACCTTTAGATGGAAAAATTGGGCTATGAAATAGTCCTAATGGTATTACTAAGTCACCTAATCACCCAAATGGTCTATTTTTTAGCATGTGCATGGTATGTCTTATACAGATCAGGCCTAAAATAACTAATCCAAGCCTACATATAAGAGAATAGATTAACTCTATATATCTTATGTGTTTATAAGGAGAGAGAGGAATCCAAAGGTCTCAAATAAATTCTTAGTGCCCCATACAAGAGTCTATATGTCCAAAAGTCATTTGCAGACCTACTTAGGTGCCTACATGAAGGACTGTATGCATACAAAGAGGAGGTAAGTGGCTTAATAAAGCTAATACAGGTGATCTGAGGGCCCCAAGGAGTGAATTTCATGTGAATAAAGGTTTCCAAGTGCCTCATAACTCCATTTTGGGGTTAAGATGCAACAAATCTACCTTTAAGACTATTGGCCTAGCACCTTCCTCAAAGCAATGCTACTTGAAGTCTAAAACAAAAGACTCATGGAGATTACATAACAACTCAAACCTATACGAATATGTTTTTCAAGGAGTTTCAAGTGTGTGAGTAGCATTGGTTTGTAGAGGAGAGGTTGGAGTTGATCACTTTGACTTGAAAGTGTCTTAAGACTACTCAAAATGCATATTGCTCACTCGAAGGGCAAGATGATAAGCTCATAACTATATATAAAATTTTAATGGGGAGATGAACACTTTGGGAGAGTTGAGGGGCCTTGTCTAGAAGATATTAGTAGAATTTGGTTTATAGGTTAAGGTCCTAACCTTTATGAACCATTGGTAAGAGTCTAAAACCCCCTTAAACCTACTAAAAACCCTAATAAGGACCCAATTGAGAAAATATTGGATAAAATGCATCCAAATTCATTGGGATGGCTTTATAAACACTTGAAATCCATATTAAACTCTCAGGGGATCCCATCCATAGTACTAGTTTGTATGGACTATTATACAAACCCCCCAAAAATTGTAGGTTTTCAAGGTTTTGAGAAGAATCCAAGGTGAAAAACTTGGTCAAGGGTTTAAAATAATTATAGGAGTTACTATGATACATTTTTCACCTTCTCAAATCATGAAACACTTAAAATTCTACTTGAAAATGTTCATACAGGTTTATACCAAATGAACAATCTAGTTATGCTAAAAGAAGGTGACCTAGTCATCTAACTAAAGTAGAATTTCAGGTGTGAGATGCTTGGGAAGCATGAATAATGATAGGGTATGTCTATTTAGGCTTGTAATAGGCTCACTTAGTCATTTTCAAGGTTTTATTCAACCCTCATGGCCATCTAAATAGTGAACAAGTCAAAAGACCAGGCTACTTGTCTATAGGCCTACTTAATCAATAAGAGGGAGATGTTAATGAACATAGAAGGCTGATATGGAGTTAATACATGATCATGAAACCAATATAAATATCTCCTAAGGTGATCAGGCTCAACATCCATGGCCATTATGGAGGATTTAGGCAGTTTCTTGAACATAATCAACATGCAAGAAAGAGGTGACCACTAAATGCTCCATAAAGGAGGCCTAATTGAACCATTTCAATGATTTTTAAATGTTATAAGGAGAGGAAATTGACCAAGAGTGTTTTGAATATTCTCTTCATGGGTCAACCTTGGCTAAAAATAGACTTTAATGCCCAAAGATGCTCATTCAAAATACCAATCAGCCTAAGCAATGCATAGAAGATGTGGAGGCTACTTATAAATATAAATTGAAGGGATTGTGGTCATTCAAGACCTATTCATGCTATTTCCATGCCTAATTAAATTATCATACTTGTTCATTCTTATATATATTTAGGCCTTAAGTCCATTCTAACCATCCCTCAGTTGGGTGTAATGAAACTCTACCAAATTGTATCTTGAGAACCTATTTAAATCAATAAATAAGGATTGTTTAAATGTTTTTTTACTAAAATTAGTGTTTTATGGTTTGTTTATTTGTATAAAGTGTGATTTGTATCCTCCTTTTTAGGTCCTCTCCTTCACCTAGTTGATAGAATGCCATACTATGCAGGTAATGTGATGTGTTAGAGTATTGGTAGCTATGTTGAAGAGTAAACTAGTTGATAGTCCCTCAACCATACCTATTTTATATGACCTTCAAGTTATAAGCATCTATAATAGCCTTAAAATTAAATATTCATGATTAAGAGTTCATTAAAATTCTTATTTTAGTCATAAATCTTCACATGATTCATTAAGTGTTGATTGAAGATCAGTTAGAGCAGATAGATCAATATTGATGCATCACCTCATTAAGTTAGGTCTATTTCATGCATTCCTCTATCTCTTTTCACCCCAAAAATTGATAGGTCTTATAAAGTGAGATCAAGTTGATGTACCATAGTATATAGCCCCATAAGCTAAAGGTTTGGTCCTCCTATAGGTCACCCCCAGCCTTTACACCAATCCCATGTTACCCCAAACTTGGAAAGAACTAAACCATCATCTCCTAAGGGTGTAGTTTAGAGTGTTCATAGTTTTGGAATGCCCGATGGGACCAAAATTCAAGTGAGTTATATCATGCACTTGTAGACTTAGATGGCATTAGATAGATTTAAACATTTTAGCGACAGATTTGAAGTCAAGTTTTATGCAAAAAGTGGTCACAAAATATTCATCAAAAGGTAAGGAAACTAAGTTTTTTGAGTTATCATTAGAATTTTCTAGGAGAAAGAGATATCTTAGGTCTAATCCCAATCTTAAACCTCCTAATTCTCATAATTCTAATCAACCAAACACTGTTGCAAACCCCACACCTCTAATGGTTAACCTAGACTTCAAGCCTTTGTGCCCTTCAATGGTTGTAACCCCTTAAATATAAATCAATTTGATGACATACCTATTGTTGTAATTAAAATCCATCCCTACTTCATATGAGAAAACTCAACCACCCCTATGAAAAATATTACAGACATAGCCAATTTATGCTCAATTCATAATGTGACCCAAGAGAATGTGGCTATGAGATTGTTGGCCACTTACTTGAAAAGTAAAGCACTCTAATGGTATAAGGGTTTAACACATGCTTCCATCAATACTTGGGATGAATTTGGGGAACATTTGTGCAAACACTTTGAGGATATGAGTGACCATCTATCTTTGGTAGAGAATCTCACCACAATTAAAAGGACTCCCCAAGAGTTTATGGTAGATTTCAATTATAGGTTTCAAAAAACTTGGGATAGGATCCCCATAGTAGTCAATCCCACCCCCAATTATGAATTTTTGTACTACCTAAGGGCCCTAAATTTTGATGTGGGGGTTATGATATAGTCCATGGGGGAAATCACTCTACCAGATGCTTATGAGGTGGCCATAAGGGTATAAAATTGTTTAATCCAAGCATGCAAGCTCATCTTAAGACCCCTCATGCCTTCATTCCCATAGATTCAACCCCTTATGCCTATCATTATTACCTTACCATCACTAAAGAATCATGATCAGGAAAATGACAATCAAGCAAACAAATTGGGCAAGATTAAAGGGCTACTCAAGGCCCAAAACAACATGATAGTGGCTTTGGGGAGGAAACAAATTCCACCCCATAGACCCTACCAAAATCTCTATCAGCCTTACCAATACAATAAACATCCATGTCAGCCTAATCAAAAAGGTCAAGGTCAGATCACTCAGGTAAGGCCCTATAACAAATACAACCCCAATTCTACATGTAGTTCTAGAGCCCTAATTCTAACTAAAAACAACTATGCTGAAGAGGGTCAATGGTCTACTCAATGGGGACAGCTGCATGAGATGTCAATATCTCTAAGTGGTGATGTTTTCCAAGCTTCTTTTATGTAATAAAATTAAGCTCCTCCAACACATGATAGTCAAACTCCTACACAACATAAATAAGGTCTTTCTATGTAATATGGAGACACTCCCTTCATGACTCAAGATGAGATTCCAAATCAACAAAGGACAAGTGGAAGTAAAGCAACATCTAAAACTACCTTTATTAAATTTTAAGAAAGAGAGCATTCCTTTGAACAAGTGGTAGCCAATCAGGGTGGAAATGTAGCCAAGGTAGATAGTCAAGTTGCATCCCATACAAGGTTTACAAGAAGGGTAGGTGGTGATGACATATAATTTATAAGAGTAACCCCTCTGTAGACACTAATATTCCACATGTATATTCCCAAGTGCCACGACCCCTAACACAACCCTTGGATCCTTTTTTTCCTTATTTAGGCCTATCTTCATTAGTTTTAAGCTTAAAATAGCCTTTTAGGCTATTTTGGTAGTTAGCCTCAACCATCAATAGTCAAGCTAATCATCAATAATTAGCCCAACCATCGACGGTCAGGTTTAACTACTTGATATTCTTGCATGCAACTTACATGCAAACCACCACCTTGCTTTTCTAAGTACAATAGTCTAAATCTAGTTGTGAGCCATTTTGCATGGATGACTTATATTTAGAATCCTTATTTAAGTCTAGTTTAGACAACCACTTCCACCTCTGGTTTGTGCCTATAAGAGAGAGAGGTCTGGGAGGTCAAACCATCTATAATTATTATTAGGAGCTTAGGTACTTAGAGTTTTCTCTTTTAGGTCATTTAGTATTATCCAACACTATCATCCCCTCTTTCTAAGAGCCAACTTACTACCACCTCTCAACCAAGTCTCCAAACACTGTTACTCTACCATAATTAAGCTAGATTCCATCCATAAATCAATAACACCTATTACTCACCTAATCCACTCCAGGTAAGATAAGTACTTGTTTATTACCATCTATTTACTTTATTTCCTTTTGCAATCAATTTAGACCTTTCCCAACTCTTGGAATTCATTCTAGAATCTTGACAACCAACTATTGACAAAGTCCAAAATTAGACACAGTCAACTATCGATGGTTAGAGCAACCACCGATGGTCAGGCCTAACACTGATGGTTAACCCAACCATCAACACTCACTTATGGTAGGAAAAGCCAGCAAGATTATTCCACTTCCTTTACCTAATCCAATTCACTTTTATGTATTTTTGACCACTCATAGGCCTTTTTATAGATTCCTTAAATCACACCTTAACCCACTAGCCCTAGTACTAATCAGTTTATCACTAATTAGATCATTTCTAGCATATTTATTTATCAAGCAATTCTTGTTATCAATTTTAGCACTTTTTAATCATTGATGTAAGTAATTTATTTCTATTTTATTAACTTAATTATTCTAAAATAGTGGATTGTCAACCCCTAAGGAAGCTCTCACTTCTAGGATCTATTTAGCTAACACTAGGCAATCCACCTAGCTACTTATCTAACAAATAAATTTTCTTTAGTACTTTATTATATGTAGGTCATCCTCCCTAGCCAAAGAGGAGCTCTTCACAATCTTCTGATTTAACATGTGCAAAAACAAGTAGATATTCCTACTATAACTTGTATTTCCAATTTTATTACCTTCTTCTAAATAATAGCAAAATTTGAGTGAAACATTCTGGCATGCTTAGTGGGACCCATGTCTCTACTTGGGTTTTCTTTTTATTTGCATCTATATGCTTATTTCTTTGTCTATGATTATAATTGAAATCTAAATTTCATTTAGGTCTAAGACATATTGCATCCATTTATTGCCTAATTCTTCTAGCTCACTTAGCTTAATTAACAACATCAAGATTAATCGTAACACACTTATATTACACAGTGAAACCACATAATCAATCAAACATCATAACTCACTTGAGACAAGGTCTGACTAGGATTTCATCACCTAGTGGGTACCTTACCCACTCTTGACAATCCTACTTATAGGTTATTACCAAGAGGAGAACCAACTCAACTCTCTAGTTGAGTATAAACTATAGATATGAATATATATTGGCAAATCACCCAACACCCTTATCATTGTGGGACTGTGAAGTGAGGGGGTAGGCCCCATTACCAAGCCAGGTATTGATTCCAATATAGATTATTTTGAGCACTAAAACTAACTTGAAACTATCCATAGACTACTTATATAGTACCTGATCTATAAGCCAACTTATATCACACATTCTCATAAACTAAGGCACAAGCCAAAAGTGATCTTAACACTAAATTTAGGCTTAAATGTAATCTCTAGTGTGTTCCTTAATTACCTTGACTATTTTATTTGTCTTCTTTCTATTTGAGCGGTGAGTTTATTCTTTTGTATTATCTCCCACTTTTTGTATGGTTATCACTCATCAGTGGCAAAGAGACCTAGTAGAATGAAACTTGTCATTTAAATCAACCTCCTCTGTCTCCTCATCTATGGAGTATGTCTTGGAGGTGGAAGATTACCCTCTTCTATTAGGAAGCCCTACTTTCCCTTGGGTATTTCCCCAAGGAAACCTATATTTTGCCACTTTTTTAGACAATAATCTAGTGGCCCTTCAACAATATCTTAACACCTCTTATCACCATATCCCAATTTCAACTCCACCTCAAGATCCTCCTTACGACATGTCATCCCACCTTATGGAGGGTATCTCTATTACCATGATCACCACTCAACCTTTGATCACTTATATGTCTTCATCTACCAATCCTTTCAATGATATGGTTGAGAACCAACCTATCCAACCAACTGTTACCCTTACACCACCCACCACCACTAATGACTCCTCTTCCTTGGGGATAACCCAACCATCAACCCATCATGTCAAACCTAGCCCATTAGTTAATACTAATTTACCAAGCTTAGGGGTACCTATCCCTTCTACCTCATGATCCATCAACACAATGATCATGACCACCTTCTTGATTACCAATACAAGCATAGCTAAACCTACCTTAGCATCCCAAAAATTACCTACATCATCTAACCTCAATTATACCCCTAATGTGCAAGGGTATATACCTACTACCCAACCACCAACATCCACCTATCCTTATATGTCATCTACCCAACCCCCCATAACTTCTTATTAGTATGGGGCCATCTCCTGATTTCTTATCAACTATAAATATATCCCCCAACCATAATATATGCCTTATAACCCTTCAGGTGCTCCACCTCAAATAGACTTAATGAAAATAATCATGGATAAAATGGAAACTATTGAGTCATCGCTTTCGGGAGCCCATAACATTCTATCTTATGACCAAGTCTATAATGAGCCCATTCACCCTTAGTCCCTATCAGACCTTATCCAAACCAATGGGAGCTTTTAAAATTCACCAAGTTTAATAGTAAAGAAGACCCCTAGCAACACTTAAGAGAATTGAGGCACTCTTGCTACATGATTGCCTATGATGATGCCCTAATTTTGCACACATTTCTTGTCTCTTTCTGGCCTAGTGCTGGACTGGTATAGTGCCATTACCAAACATTCCATTTTTTCCTTTAACCAATTAGCTCAGACCTTATTAGATCACTTCTCAATCAACATAACCAAGAAAGTCTCTATCACTAATCTTTATTCCATTAACCAATTTGAAGATGAGTTTATATCTAATTTTGTGGCTTGTTGGAGAAGCGTGATTAACCGATTATCATTCTCCTTACCTCATCTTGAATTAATTAATTTTTTTTCTCATGCTTATACCAAGCACATATCTTATACATTACATGTCCAAAGATTCAAATTTTTTGATGAATCTTTTACCATGGCACGTAAGTTAGAGAACTGAGATATAGATGAAGGTAAATTGAAGTTATGAAACAAGAACTCTACCTTCAAGACCAACAAAAATTCCTCCTCTAAATAAGGAAATCAAGCTATCTCTAGGGCTAAGAATAAGAGAACTGTGAATGCAATCATACTTAAGGCTTCCCCACCACCTACTGTTAATCAACAAAACTTTCCTAATCCCTCTAACCAGAGCTTGTGGAACCCAAACCAAAACACCCAAAAACTATTTACTCCACTTGAAGAATCTTATGCCTTGATGTTGGAAAAGTTACTAAAAGCAAATCTTATACAACTTCCACCCATCAAACTTCCCCTATAGTTTGAATATTCCCATCTAGAACCTACTTAGTACAATAAAAATGACCTTTGTGCCTTTCATTGAGTGATCATACATGATGTCAACTAATGAAATACTTTCAAGAATGTTGTTCAAAGCCTCATTGATAAGGGGGAACTCACATTGGATAACCCCAATGCCCTTCAAAATCAAGCCCTGGACATATTCAAAAAACCCTTTCCCAACCATGCCCCTATCAAATATGAGGACACATAGGCTGAATGCTTCCATGACACCCACATGATCAACATGGTCTATGACATACCTACACTTGAGGACCCAACCATCCAATCTACCCACTCTTCCCCCACTTCACTTATAAAGGAGGAAGAGTCATCTTCCCCTCTGTCAGAGATTCAGCTTGAGGAGGTTCATTTTTCCATAGCCATGCTTATAGAAGCCTTGGAATCATCGCATTCCACCCCAATAGGCATATCTGAAGAACCAAACATTCCTAATTTTCTACCCCCACCCGATAAAACACTACTCTTATGGATATTGTTCTTGAAGGAGAAACACTTTGACTGATACCTCCCATAGACATGCTATTTATCTCAACCTTACTTCCCTCACCTCTAGAAGTTAACCAACCTATCAACCAACATCCCTAACTTGTAATTCTATCTCTTGCATCCCCTACCCACAATGTAAAACTAGTACACAAACTTTTTTCCACATTAGTGCAGAAATTAGAATTTACCCTAAAACTAGACATGGGTCACGCCACTTTTTGGCAACATTTAGGCCTCCCTTACATCAACAAATCCAAACCTTCTAGCACACCTTTAACCAACCAATATATAATCTTTTTGCCACCTCTCAAACCAATAAAAACATATACCAACCCCTTATGTTCCCCACCAATCGAGGCAATCATACCTCAAGCAAGAAAATCACCACACAAACCTATTACAAATCTTAGTAGTTTACCTATATGGAGTTTGGTCTACCCATCTCTTAAAGTGGAGTTAAACCCATCTAAAACTCCACCTAAACCTCAACCCCAACCAACCAAAAGAGCAAAACCATTGAGTAGCCACATGCTTAGGGTTTTTCCTTCTTATGCCCTACCCTCTATTTTGGGTCCTCATCCATCAACTCTACCTAAAAGGTCAGTCCCTTTTAACATATATCATCCATCACCACTTGTTATGCTAACCCAATTACTATCTAATACACTAGTTTTCTCTAAACTAATGATGGCCAAACTATCAAACTCAAAACCTTTAACCCCTTACATGCCCAAACTAAAACCATTACCTAGAAACATCACCTTACCCAAGCTTTTTCTTACCAAACCCACTAGAAAGAAAGCACCCCACTTACCAACCAAGGCAATAACCACCAAGATTTTTCTACCTCTTGTTGAATCTTATTCATCTATTTTTCAAAGGTTGTTACAATATTTGCACCTCAACTTACCTCTTATCAGACCCTTTGACCCTCTTGGTTTGAAGCTGACTTGGTATGATGATCATCAAATATGTTCTTATCATAGGACACTAGGGCATGACATAGAGAACTATAAATCTCTCCAAGCCATTATTCATTAGCTTTATGATGAGGATGACCTATTACTAGAAGAGCTTCCCCTAACCCTTTTACCAAGGCACCCACTAGCCATTTGCCAATGCATACTAGATCCTCCACTCTCACCTTAGAAATACATAGAACCTACCCAACCTCATATCACATCATTCCCCTCTATCCATACCATCAATGTGATCACATGATCACAACAAAGGGATAAAAGGAAATCCAAGGTGTCCATTCCATGGATATACCTGCCTACTCATCCTAAATCAAACTCAACCCAACCCTCTGCATCCTTAGCTTTGCCCAAAATAACCATCTTAGGCGCCTCTGAGGATAATCCTTATGAATCCATTAGGAGGGTCATTCTTAAGAAAATTCACTAAACTCTAGCTAATATGAGCCTCTATGAGCTCATTTCCACCTCACTTTATGATCACTAGGCCATGATAAAGGCTATGCAGGCCATTAAGGTCCGACCAAGAGACTCACAACCTATAAAGGCCTTCATCAACACTCTCCAACTCTTCACCCTTATCACCTTCAAGGACTTGGAGATACCTTCAATCCATGTTGAATACTTGGATCTACCTCTCTTTATCACTACCCATATCAAACAAAGCCATGTCAAATAGGTTATGATCAATGGGGAAGTAATATCAATATCATCTCTTCCCATGCCTACGACCAAATCAAGTTACTAAATAATGTCATGTCTAAAAATTTAGTTATCCTTATATCCTTTAATGACACTATGACCACTACCCTGGGCACTATTGTCCTTCACATTCATTTAGGTACTCACATGCTCCCTAAACTTTTCTATGTGGTTGAAGGTGAATTCTAGTATAATGTTTTACTAGGGAGACCTTATATCTATGCCATGGATTATTTACCTTCTACCCTCCATCATTGTGTCAAGTTTGAAAATGAAGGTTAGACAATTACCATACAAGATGACCCTATCCCTTTTATATCATGAAACATGACTTACAAAGCTACTGATGTTCTCCTACCTCCATCTAAAGCACCATAAAAGTTGCCACCCATGAAAGCCAAAGCCATTATTTCCCCTCTTATAGAAGCATCTACCAGTTCATCTATTTTTATAGACCAAATACCTAACACTGATCCCTTGGAGTCTACCTTCCAATGCCTTACCCTTGGAGAATACTATCTCTTCACCCTAAATGCCCTCCTTACTCCCTAAGAATATGGGAAACCTAACCACTAATTAGGTTATGACCCCAACATAGGATCCATTTTTCCTTTAGGACCTCCCAACTATCAAACCCACTTTATTTATGGGGGAATTGGCAAGTCACTTAACATTTCCATTTCCCACGCTTCACCTTAACCATTTACCTCTAACTTCTCTTACTTGGACAAACCCAACTTTACCAAACTATACACCTGTAAAGTGGTTTGGTTTTGGATAGTATGAACATGACCCACACACATTGAATTTGATTGAGACCTACAAACCTCATGATAAAAATGGCCTTGGATTCATTCTACCTAATAAGAAGAAGGCCAAACAACCCACCCCTACCATTGTTGAAGAAGAACCCCCTTCCTCTCCAACGTCCCCTCTACCTTTGAGTGAAGATGAGGACATCATCCCACCCATTTTTTCATCAACATGATTACCCTTGGCCCCACAGCTTATGAATGGGAGGGGGAATCCATATTCATCCCTTTGACCCATCTTAAACTCATGGGAGAAGACTCTCCTACCATTAACACTATTCAATGTCAAGATGATGATGATATTCTCACATACCTTGGTGCACTAAATTCCTCCATCCATAAATATTTACCTCTAAAAGCCTCAACCATATTGAATGAATCTACCATGGACATCAACATAGAAACTATAGACAACCCCCATGTCATCAAACTTGGCCAAAATTTCACCCCTAAGGAACTACATGACTACTTGACCTTCTTCTATGAGCATAACATCACATTCACTTAGACTTATGCCGATATTCTTGGTATTGACTTGGCCATTGCCACCCACAACATCATCACCAATCATGAGGCCAAACTTGTTAGATATAAACTTCACCAAATGCATCCTCACATATCCCTCATTTTCAAAGAAGAGATTTAACTCCTCCTTTTGGTTAACTTCATTCAAACCATAGACTATCCCCAATGGGTTTCAAACATCGTACCTATCACTAAAGCCACAGGGGGACTAGATATCTATGTGGACTTTCATGACTTAAACCTCACCTACCCAAAGGATGACTTTTATCTACCTAGCACTGACCAACTTGTCAATCTTATAATAGGCCATGAGATGTTGTCACTCATGAATGGATTTTTAGGTTATAATCAAATCCTGATTACCCTTGAAGATTAACACAAAGCTACCTTCATTACCACATGGGGGAATTTTCATTATAGGGTCACACCCTTCGGCCTTAAGAATTTTGGTGTAACTTACCAATGGGTCATAACATATATTTTTCATGACCTTCTACATATAATCATCAAAGACTATGTGGATGACCTTATTAAGAAGTCTAAGCTTCATAAAGACCATTTATCCATCCTTAAGATTATCTTTATGCAACTTATCCATGATCACATCCACCTTAATCCCAAAAATACATTTTTGGGGTCTTGTTAGGTAAAATTCTTGGCTTCATAATTTCCCTTCAAGGAATTGAAGTTGATCTAGCTAAAATTAAAGCCATCCTCAAGATGCTACCTTTGACCAATATTAAATAATTTCATAACTTACAGGGGAAACTTCAATCCATTCATCACTTCATCTCCCAACTCTCTAATCAGTGTCAACCCTTCCACCACCTCTTGAAAAAGGATGTCTCTTTCAAGTGGAATGTCTATTATCAAAAGGCCTTTGATGCATTCAAAGAGTACCTGCTATCCCCACCTATCCTTACATCTCCTAAGGATGATCAACACTTATACCTCTATATATCTACCATGGACCACTCCTTAGGGGAAATGCTTGCCCATCAAGATGAATAACACAAAGAGTAAGCCATCTATTACATTAGTCAGACACTGGTCAACTATGAGACTCAGTACACATATATCAAAAAATGTGTCTAGCCCCAGTCTTCATGGCCACCAAAATTTTCCACTACCTCCTTAACCACAAGACTTTTATCATCACTAATACTAACCCCCTAAAACACATGCACTCTAAACCATATCAAAACCAATGTATGGTGTAGAGTAAAAAATACTCTACATTTCATTCTAATTTCTAGTTGCACACTACAAAATTTTGTTCCCGCATAATTTGGTTTGTGACGGCAAAGTTTTGAAACAGAACATGGGCTTAATTTCCTTTTGATTGATTTTTGTCTAAGTGTCAAAATCGATCGAAAGCTACCAAGTGTCAACATCTGAGGCACCTTTCATAAATTTTATAAGTTGGTCGGGACATGCCACGTATCTCATAACAACTCAGCGGAATGTGAAAAGTGTCAGCATCTACATTTCATATCGGCATCCGCATTTTAAATATCTATTTAGTGGAAGGTTTTAACAAGCTAAGTATCAAGATCAGGCAGAAAGCACCAAGTGGCAATCACAGAAGGTTTCAATTTGATTTTCTAAAAGTGATGGAAGATGCCACGTATCCTAGGTGAAGAGAGCAAAAGCCACCACGTGTCAAGATCTAAATTATCTTCATTTTGCTTCATCGATAATGAAAATACTATGGTGGATCTCATGTTCTATTTTTGAAGCAAACAGATGCCACCAAGTGTCGCTATCCATGTAAATATGAAATAAGGCCTGATTGTTTCTATAATATAAAAAAAGAGACATGGAGACCAACACGTGTCACCTTCTACAGGTTTCTCAGAAGATGGCTAAAAGCAGTGGAGATTGCCACATATCCCTAGTTAAGTAAAGTGAAGATCACCACGTGTCCTTTGTTGAGTCAAGCGGAGATTGCCACCTATCCCTATGCCCATTTTTAAAGTTGCTTTGGCAAGAAATGCTATGAGTCTTATTTTTGTTAAATTGTTAAAGTTTTGAAGAAGTGGATTGCGACAGGTGTCAAAGGCAGAATGTTCCTGAGCAAAGATATAGTAAGAATATAGGTAAAGTGGAAAGTGCCGCGTGTCTTCGGTAAGTGCTGTGGAACATGCCAAGTTTCATTCTCTATTAATAAGAAGGTTTTCAAGGAATTAACCAAGTGTCCTCTTCCATTTAAAATAAGGGAGCATCTTGTGATCTGTTTTAGCAAGTAAACTACTAGAAGATAGAGCGTTTTAGAATCTAAGAAATATCTTCTATTAGACACTTCCAGTTTGGTTAGATTTCAGTTGGGCCATTAGATTGGGAATAAACAGACAATCTAGAGTGAATCCAAGGTTATAAATAGAGGTGTAGAGATCACCAGAAAGAGTAGGATCAGATACTTAGAGAGAATTTTTTGAGAGAATTATTGTCAAGAGTTTAGACTTTCTAGAGCTGTGATTAGGAATATCATTTGCCTTTGTTCTATTTTATTAAGTTGGAAGGTTTATGTAACTGTGCATGTTTTTGTGCCTCTTATATGACTAGAGAATTAATGAGAAGATTGAATCCTATGCCTTTGTTGATATTTTTTGTGTCATTGCAAAAGTAGTCTAAGCTGTGTTGTCAAGAGTTTTAGACTTTCTAGAGCTGTGATTAGTAATATCATTTGCCTTTGTTCTATTTTCTTGAGTTGGAAGGTTTATGTAACTATGCATGTTTTTTTGACTCTTATGTGACTGGAGAATTAATAAGAATATTGAATCCTATGCCTTTATTGATACTTTTTGTGCCACTACAAAAGTAGTCTAAGTTGTGAGCCTCTGTTTCTATTGTTTTCATCTTTTACATTGATCATGCCTTGTTTGCTCTTAAATGTAATTAAATCTTACATATAGCTTCACTGTGCTCAGATTAAGGATCAAATTACATTTAGGTGCATCACCATAGTTAGATTTTATTTCTTTACATTTGTGTTTCTATTAAAATTCTTATCCCTTTTCCCAGTATATGCTCAATATAAAGAAGAGACTAGCTTCTTAAAAATCTAGAGGTTGTTTCAAGTCACAAGTCCCACATCTTGAAACTTCCCATTGTTGGTGTTAGAAACAAGTGAAATTTTAACCATCAATAGTTTTTGGCATGCCTGGTGGGACAATTTCTTAAAGTTTCTTTCAAGAACATATGAACCAGAGAGCTACAAGGAGTTAGAGCTGTGAACCGGTAACTAGATCACAATCTACTGTAAATCCAGGTATTCTTTTGCCACCTTTGGTAACTAGTCCAAGAAGAAGAGTCAACCAATTTAAACCAATACCAAGAGCAAATATGGGAGCCCATATACCCCCAAGAAATTATGCAAGTTGAAACACTGGTAGTCCTTTGATTTTGACAATACCACTAGCCACTTGGGACCCTATCCCAGTGAATGCCCTGAAAGCTCTGCCCAAATTCAGTGGGCAAGACTTCAAAACACCTAAAGAACATCTAAAAGATGTATCAGATGTCTATGCTATACATGTTGTCACACAACAAAATGTGGCCATAATATTATTAGTAGCTTCTTTTAAAGGGAAGGCTCTAGAATGGTATTGGTCTTTGACCCCAAATACCATATCTACATGGGATCAGCTCAAAGATCTTTTCTTTGAAAGATTTGAAGAGAAGGGTGATAAGTCTTCTTTATTACAACAATTGATTACCATCCAAAGGGCACCACAAGAAGTGATGACTGACTTCAATTCCATATTTCAAAAGACTTTGGAAAGAATCCCTACTATAGCTAGACCATTACCAGGTATGGCTATAGTTTTCTATCTTAAGGTTTTAAATTCAGACATATCTATTATGATTCAGTCACTTAGAGGTCAGGCTCTGCCAGAGTTTTATGACTATGCAGTCAGAGCTGAAAATAATTTGATAAATGCTAGAAAGTTGTCTCCAAGGCCTCCCATGCCCATGTTTCTAGAGATTTCCTTGCCATTACCTCAAGAAGCCCCTAAATCCATAGCCCCACCTGTATCTATGGACACATATCCTCAACCACCTGCTAAAGAAATTAACCCTGCCCAGTCATCTGAGCTAGATGATATCAAGAATATCTTGAGGACATTTTCAAATGAGCTGATTAATATAAAAAGACAACTGAATACTTATACTAAACCCCAATACCAAGGCTATCAAGGAAATAAATTTTCATCTCATCCAAACCAATACCAGGGTCTTCCAAGGCAAAATAACCCTCAGCCAACAAATCAATTAGTTGCAATCCCTACACCCTCATAGACTATTCCTCCTAATTCAAATAGGGAGATTGTTCTAGGGAAAAATAATTATGCACATGGTACCAATGCCTGGTGTTTCCCTTGCAACAATGCTTATATGCCTAGAGATTGTCCCATGGGTAATCTACCACAAAAGGTGGCAGAGCAAAGAAGAATGGATGGACAGTTTACAAGTTCTAGTGACAATCAAGCCTACCAATCTTCTGGTATTCAAAATTCAGTCTTAATGGCTCAGATGCAAGGGATGTCTTTGCAATAAGAGGAAGAAATAGCCCCGAAACATGCCTTGTTCTCATGGGTTGAAGATGAAAAATTAGTTTTCTTGAATGAAGCTTCCACTTCTAAGAAATTAGTGGCTCAATATGATTATTATACTAGATCAAAGAGAAGGATGGTGGAATAGCCTGAAGTTGTAAATAGTCAAGTCTTGGAGAATCCTCCATTTCAAGGACAAAGAAATGCAACTGTCCAAAAAGAAGTGCCTCAGTCGATGCAAAATCAAGCGATTCTTGCATAAATTCAAGAAAAAACAAGATATCCTTATTCTCAAAGAACTCAGACTCTGGGACCAATAAATGTGGTGGATAAATTAAAGAAGACTCCAACACAAGTATCAATATGGGATATATTGGCTATTCCTGAATAGAAGACACTACTACAAGAAGCTCTACAAGGCCAAGCAGTACCCAAAGGTACTGTTATCAAAGGACCTGCTAAAAAAGAAAAGCTCAAAGAAAAAGTTCATCTACAGACAACATCCCTAGTGAACAATGCACCAGAGGTAAGTAAATCGAAACTAGATCCCTTCTATTTAACTTTGATAGTTGGCAAGAAACTGCTGCATAATGCAATGATTGATTCAGGGGCTAGTACTACAATAATGCCTAAGTAGATAGCTGATGCTTTAGAAATAAAGTATGAACCACTCACTAAAGGAGTCATGTAGCTAGATGGCAAAGCAGTACAAACAATAGGGAGAATTAAACAACTCCCATTACAATTATATACTTGTCCCAATATAATTGTAAATCAAGATGTAGTAGTTATAAATATACCTCCTATTTTTGGCTTATGTTTATCAAGATATTTTACAACCAAGATAGGAGGATATATGTCCCTTGATTGGTCTCACCTCATCCTAAGAACCAAATATGGTTCAAAGATGAAGATATTATCTGAGCCATTATATAAGGATCACATCACCAATGAACCAATTGCAAAGTTAGAAGCAACTCATGCTATGATGAATAAAGAAGAAAGGGTTTTTGTTGAGGAGTTAGCTGAATGGACTGAACATGATCAAGAGGAGGAAAATGATCTTTTATTAGATATGATGCAAAGTGACCCATATGAAAATTATGACTCCATGGGTCTGGGTACTTACATCATATTTGAGGAAGATCATAAAATCCCAAATGTTTTAAGGGAAGAAAAGTTAAAAGATACCTCTTCTATTAATCCTTGGGTCTCTCAACATGAATTCCATACTCTGAGTGAGAAGTCACAAGTGTATGCCTTAATCTTTGATGAAGAAGAGATAATTTCTGACTTTCTTCTTACTTTGCAAGATGATGTGGAGGAGCATGGAAATTTTCTTGATCATGATTTGAATGATTTGTTTGAAATCATTGGGTCAGGTTATACTATTTTTCAAGGAGGCTGTGAGCTAGTTTCAGAAGAACAAAACAACATTGAGACTCAATTACATATGCAAAATTATTGCAAACTTTTAGAATTATCCTTTTGAGAGATTGGTAATTTTGAAGTCATTAAAGAGGATGATCATGCAATAAAACTTGATTTTGAGGCAGAAGGAGATATGCAAATAAATGATATAGATCAAAGGGATTTTGTTGATGAGAAAACAGTCATTGTTTTCTTGATAAGACATGCTAGTATCAAGAATAAACATTTGATAAGCTTCCAAAGACAAGAAGAGTTTATATATGTTAGAAGCATGTTTGACTCAGACTCACTCGAATGCAGGCAAATCAATGTGGCATACAAAGAAAGCAAGTCACTAGAGCTATATACAATTCAACCACTTGTCTGGCAATATAAGCCAGTTTGTCATGAAGGAGACTTTATAAATTCTTCTTTTGATCTAGGAGGGAGATAAAGATACTATGTATTATAGTTAGATAGTTTCCCCTTTTTGTATTGTTTTGTTTTCCCATTTTTGTTTTCCCACTTTTATTTTAAATAAGTGTTCTTTGAACACGTAGTCAGCAGCTCAGAGAGTTTTTCAAAATTTTCAAAATTTCTCAATACATTGAATGTCTCCCAAATCTTTAGAAATCCCCAAGGTACCTTGCACTGCCACTTGCATAATGTGTCTATCTCGCTGTCCCATAAAGATTGAGTAAGATTTGCTAATGGTTATTTGATTTTAATGCCATTTTAAGACTTGATAGGTAAATAAATACCTCTTAGCAAGAGTTAAAACTTATAGTTTCTCAAATATTCTTGCATCTGCAAGAAAATATCTTGCTACTTGCATTTTCATTGCCTAGTAAACTTGCTTCAGTGAAAGTGTTTCTATTTTGCAAAAGTTCATACCAAAAAAGATATAGAGTTAGAGGAATCACAGTCTTCACAATAAGGAGCTTGGATGTATGAATCCCTTGACAAGTTTCTTGTGAGCAAGTCATATGCTTCAACTCCCATGCAACCATTGAAGACCCATCCATAGACCAAAATCCCTGAAGTTGGTCAAACAAGTGACCCAGTAAAGATAAAAGATTATGCAGATGGAGTCATGGACCCAATTCTTTAGAGAGCTAGTAGCAAAACTCTTAGAGAAGGGGCACATCAAAGGTGTCTATAGAGGGCCAGAGTAGGGAAATATGAGACATTTGCCATGAGGATATGTAATTCACAACTGGCACAAGTCATTATCCTAGCTGTACATCCATGTCCTGACTTGATCAAACTATGTACAGACTTGTTCCATGCATCCTCAGGCACCATTCAACGGGGTCCATTCATGGTGTAAATCACACTGCAAGATATCAGGGACATGTTATCCCTGTATCATGATAAGATAGCTATGTTTCCCACTATTGCTAAAATGCAAAGAATGTGGGCAAACATCAATACCTAGTTGAGGTTCTTGAGATCTGAATTGCAAATGGGCGATGATGACACTAATGTGAATACACTCCCTATAGTAAAAGCCCAATTTGCACAAGATAGTTAAGATGCACTATCTATGATGGCTTTCATCTTTAGTATGAAAGATGATATGGCAGTTTATGGAGAACAAATGGCTATCCTCTTCAAGCTGAAGACCGTTGACAAAACTCAGGAGTATAGGCTTGACTTTTATAAACAAATTACTTTCTCAATGGTGGAACAATTGGCCTAGTTCAAATCAAAAGGAGTTTTCAAGTACTCTTCTTATTTGTTTCACCTCATGCTATTTTAGAACTCTGACCTCTTTGCCCAACATATGTATCTTGATATGTATGACCCAATTTTTGATCTCCAAAGGACCATTCCTGTGTCTACATGGACACATATTTTGTCAAAGACTAGTGACCCATATGAATTCTGGGAATTATTTATTACCCCTACTTTTTATCACCTCAACCCCAAACTAGTTATGAATAGACTATTCCCAAGTGTTTCAAACCTTTTGGCTAGTTGTCCAATTCCTTGTGATTTCTATTTTGGATCTCACCATACAATTACAAGAGTCCATGGTTTTTGTGGGGAACCAATATTGCTACCTAAGATTTTGACTCTTAGGTTAGCATTCTTAGAGGTCACCAGAAAGGTATCTATAGTTGACAATGAATATGGCTCTGGGAAGAGGAAAAGAAAAATGTATGACCTCCCATGGATGATAAATAGCATGGTACTAGAAACCAGAGATGCCGAAGTTGTGTTGCTAAAAAAGCTAGCCTTTCTAGGTTTCCTTCTAATAGAAGACAAATAGGTATATGAGCCAAATGGTTTCATAACTTCTTGGATAAGGACTATTAGGGTTGTAACCAGAATTGCACATGAAGGCTGTCCCTTTTGGGAGAACAAAAGAAATCCTAGGGAAGACACTCTTGGATTTTATGTTGAATTAATAGATTTGCCCCTTCCACAAAATAGGCCATGGGAAACATTCTATGTTAACCAGAGGGATCATGATCCTAAAGTCAGATGACTTCTGGATTAAGAAGGACACTAAAGAATAAAGATTGGGATGCTAAGAAAATAGAAGCCTATTGGAAATATAGGCAAGAAATTTGTCAAACAACCCATTCTTTCGAGAACTTGGACTCAGATGAGAGATGGGAAGAACTCTGGGATGAGTACCATCTCTCCCTTGTATCTAGCCTATAGACAAGTAATTTGCTGACACCGGGTGTAGAGCCTAAAGCCATAGCTAGGACCAACCAAGAATCATAGGCCTTAAAGCAAATTACAGCTATAATAACTATATCAGTTTGGCCTCAACCTCTCAACGTCATGGAAAAGCAAAAGAGTGTGGTGCCTTCACCACCAAAAGCTTCCCCATCGGCATCGATTATTGAAATTTTCAATTCTCCACAAGCATCACTGATGGAAGGAAAAGAAACATAGCTAGAAGAAGAGACACCCAAGAAGTGAAAGAGGGTGCAATATCAATTTGATTCAAAAGAGGAGGTAGACCCCCCACAATGCCAATTACAGAGTACTATAATTGCCCCTCAAGTAAGTATTATTCTTCCTTCTCCTTCTCAATCTCTTTCTTCTCCTATTGGCATGATGATTCCATCTAGCCATATGACATCCCTTGCCACCTCTGCCATTCCCATTTCTCACTTCGTCCCATCTATACGACCTCAAGATTTAACGTTACCTCACTTTTTGCCTTCTATTCTGAAGCTTTCCCCTCAGATTTCCCATAGCCAAAAATTGACTATTCAATATGGTTTGCCATAGGGACATCCTTTTGTGAGTGGGCACATTGCCTCTCCTTCTATCTTCTAGACCCAAGCAAATGCTGCTAGGAAGGTGAGGGAAGCCCAAAGAGAGAAAAAGAAGATAAAGGAAAATAAAGCTTTGGCTTAGCCCCATCTGTGGTCACAATTTGACCCCATTTAGCATCAATTGATGGTGACTCATTTGTCACCAAATGTAATCAAGCCAATTGAGTAGATGTAACCAGAAGACTACACAAATGCAGTGGCCATTGACATGTCCCTCTTCAGGCCACAAGACAAAATTGAGCTGCTAACTAAATACACTTCTATAATTTCTAAAGACTACTTAAAGATATCAAGGAGGCTACAGAAGATGGAGGCCAATTTAGCCAAGGAAAAGGCAAACTGTAACAGTTTGACCACAGAGATCAATAGAAAAGATAATAAAATAGAGAATCTGAATAAATAGTTACAAGATACTATTTCTCTTCAGACTCACTGGGTAGTCCAGGCCCAAAATGATTCCTTAAAAGCAGGGCTAATGCAAGTAAAAGATGTGGTGATGACCCTAAGGTAGGAAAAAGTAGCATTGTAAGAAAAATTCAAGGAACACCTGCTACAGGTTACCTAATTACAACAATTGTTGCTAAGTGAACAGAATAATATTGTGGCTATACAAGCCCAATTTCAAGCAGAGCAACAAAGAACATAATAATTGACATTGGAGCTGGCCAATAGGCCAAGAAATGTCAGTGTTAAGTCTGGTGAAGGAGATTTATGAATACATGTGGAAAAAAATCTCCTCAGAGATTATTCAGCTTAGGCCTTCTCTCACCTGCCTATTAAATGCATAGAAATTGTGTGAAAAGGTGGAGATTTTAGTTGTAAACACTTTGGCTATAATTTTTGGGAGAGTAATGGACTCTAAAATGTTACTATAAAAGATTTATGATGTAAAAGATGCAATGTTGTCAGTAGCAAGAATTGAGAATAGAATGGTCACTGCTAAGCAAGTGAATGAGGTTCTCAGTTTCAATTCTGTAGCCATCAGTTGCAGAGAGCTCCTAGATGTCATGAAAGAAGGAGTAAGTGAAATGAAATAGCAAGATCTAGTGCAATTAGGTCTTCATTTTCCATTTATTGATGACAACATGGTGTTAATGGTCGATGAAATTGAACCTTTGCTATTGGCCAAATAGAATGATCAAACAATTTTTAAGGATTTAAGGGATGATTCATCAGTCCCTGAAGTAGAAGCTGTCTTGGTTCTTGTTTCCCAGCTTAAATTTGAATTAAAGGCTACGGTTCAAATTTTGCAAATTTTTTCACACAAGGATATTATTAACCTTGATTTAGCCTTCAATGAATTGTAGAATAAATAGGGGTTATCTGACGATGAGTGTTCCACCTACCAAATAACATTGCTAAAGCTGTAATTTTGAAATTTTGATCTAGCAAGAGTTGTGGTTTCTTTTTGAGTAGGCTCAAAAGTCCTTAGGGTCACCAATAACTATAGATTAAAAAATACTCTACGTTTCATTCTGATTTTTAGTTGTGCACTGCAAAATTTTGTTCCCGCATAATTTGGTTTGTGATGGCAAAGTTTTGAAACAGAGCACGGGCTTGATTTCCTTTTGATTCATTTTTGTCTAAGTGTTGAAATCAAGTGAAAAATGCCAAGTGTCAATGACTGAGGCACCTTTCATAAATTTTATAAGTTAGTTAGGATGTGCCATCTATCTCAAGCAACTCAGCAGAACGTGACAAGTGTCGACATCCGTGTTTCATATCGGCATCCACGTTTCAAATCTATTTTCAATAGAAGGTTTCAACAAGCTAAGTATCAAGATCAGGTGGAAATCACCAAGTGGCAATCACGAAATGTTTCAATTTGATTTTATAAAAGTGATGGAAGATGCCATGTATCCTAGATAAAGAGAGCGGAAGCCACCATGTGTTGAGATTTGAATTATCTTCATTTTGCTTCATTGATATAGCAAAGACTGTGGTGGTTCTCGAATTCTATTTTTAATGCAAGCAGAAGCTGCCAAGTGTCACTGTTTGTGTGAATATGAAATAAGGCCCAATTGTTTCTATAATATAAACAAAGCATCATGGAGACCAACACATGTCACCTTCCACAGGTTTCTCAAAAGGTGGCTAAAAGCAATGGAAATTACCACCTATCCCTATGCCCCTTTTTAAAGTTGTTTGGGTAAGAAATGCTATGAGTCTTGTTTCTATTAAGTTGTTAAAGTTTCAAAGAAGCAGATTGCGATAGGTGTCAAAGGCAGAACATTCTTGAGCAAAGATATAGTAAGAGTATAGGTAAAGTGGAAAGTGCCATGTGTCTTCAGTAAGTGTTGCAAAACATGCCAAGTGTCATTCTCCAGTATTAAGAAGGTTTTCAAGGAATTGGTCAAGTGTCCTCTTTCATTTAAAAGAAGGGAGCGTCTTGTGATCTATTTCAGCCAATGAATTGCCAAAAGATAGAGCATTTCAAAATCTAAGAAATATCTTCTATTAGACACTTCTAGTTTAGTTAGATTTTAGTTGGGCCATTAGATTGGGAATAGACAGAAAATACAGAGTGAATCCAAGGCTATAAATAGAGGTGCAGAGATCACCAGAAAGAACAGGATCAGATACTTAGAGAGAATTTTTTGAGAGAATTATTGTCAAGAATTTAGACTTTCTAGAGCTGTGATTAGGAATATCATTTGCCTTTGTTCTATTTTCTTAAGTTGGAAGGTTTATGTAACTATGCATGTTTATGTGCCTCTTATATGACTGGAGAATTAATGAGAAGATTGAATCTTGTGCCTTTGTTGATATTTTTGTGTCATTGTAAAAGTAGTCTAAGCTGTGTTTTCAAAAGTTTTAGACTTTCTAGAGCTGTGATTAGTAATATCATTTGCCTTTGTTCTATTTTCTTGAGTTGGAAGGTTTATGTAACTGTGCATGTTTTTGTGCCTCTTATGTGACTAGAGAATTAATAAGAAGATTGAACCTTGTGCCTTTGTTGATACTTTCTATGTCACTGCAAAAGTAGTCTAAGCTGTGAACCTCTATTTCTATTATTTTCATCTTTTACATTAATCATGCCTTGTTTTATCTTAAATATAATTGAATCTTACGTATAGCTTCACTGTGCTTAGATTAAGGATCAAATTACATTCAGGCACATCACCATAGTTAGATTTTCTTTCTTCACATTTGTGTTTTTGTTAAAATTCTTATCCCTTTTCTCAGTATATGCTCAATATAAAGAAGAGGCCAGCTTCTTAAAAATATGGAGATTGTTTCAAGTTGCAAGTCCCACATCTTGAAACTTCCCATTATTGGTGTTAGAAACAAACACAATTTTAACCATCAACATATGGCAAGTGGCTCATGCTCTTAGTTGAATTCAACCTTGAGTTTTTCCAACAAAAAATGATCAAGGGGTAGGTTATGATTGACCAATTGGCTAAGGCACCCCTAAAAGATAACCAAACTCCCCCTCTTGCATTTCCAAATGATTCCATAATAAAGTTATCTCAAGCAGATTTTACCAATTAGGTAACCATATTTTTTGAGGTTCCAAATGTTAGCATGGTGGGGGAGCTAGTATCATCCTTGTCCCCTTTATCACCGGACCCCTTCCTTTATCCTTTAAACTTGAATTTGAATGAACCAAAAACATGGATAAATATAAATCCCTAGTAATAGGTCTCCAAACTACTTTAGCCTTAGGAGTCAGAACAATCAATATCTTTGGTGACTCCTAGCTTGTGGTCAACCAAGTTACCAACATTTACCAATGTAAGAAAGAGGTTTGATAATTGTATAATTAGTTGGTTATGGGACTCCTAACCCCATTCAAAGGTTTCCATATTCAAACCACCCCATGATATACCAATAAATTTATTGATACCATGGCTTTTCTTACCTCTTAGATCTTATTAGCACCATCAGACTCCAAACTATCAATCATTGTCCATCACCTAACCAAGCCCTCATACACCAAAATAGACACTCTAACCATCTTTATTGTGGAGGAGATCCTACCCAACCTTTGGTACTAACAAACCTTTGACTACCTTCACCTTGGCATAATTCCCTCTGGCCTCTCCAAGAATCCCTATTAGCCATTTATTCAAAGCAGCTCCTATTATACTATTATAGGAGGAATCCTTTATAAATGACTCTTAGATGGCCTCCTTTTCTATTTCATTCATGGTCTAGAAGCCTCTCATTCCATAAAATAAATACATGATGTTATCTATGGGTGTTACTTTAGTGGCCTTGTTGTGGCCAAGTCCATCCTCCACCTAGGCTATTACTGGCCCACCCTCAACTAAGATTACTACAATTATGTGAAAAAGTGTGTCAAGTGTCAACAACATGTTAATTTACATCATGCACCTTGTAGTAGCCTTCATGTGTCTATATATTTTTTGCCTTTCTCATAATGGGGCTTAAACCACATTAGTGAAATCAACCCCCACTCTTCACAATGACATCATTCTATCATTACCGCAACTAAATATTTTACCAAATGGGTGGAAGCTATTCCCCTTATCTTGATGAAAGCTAAAAAGATTATAGAATTCTTCACCCATCATATCATCTATCATTTTGGTTTTCCCCATAACATCATCATTGACAATGATAAATATTTAAAAAACAAATAAGTTTAGACCCTTTGTGATGTATTTGGTATTAAACTCAAATTTTCATCACCTTATCGACCACAAGAAAATGAACAATCTGAAGCCTCTAATAAAACCCTTAACATCATGCTTACCAAAATGGTCAATGCTTTAGGGTAGGATTGGCACTTTCACATCCCCTTTACCCTATGGGCATATCGTACTAGCATCTGAACCCCCACTAGTGCTACACCCTTTTCTCTCATCTTTGGAGCTGAGGTCATCTTGCCTCTTAAAATCCAAATACCTTCTCTTCACATATCATTGCGTGACCTCATTTCAAAAGATGATTACCATCAAGAAGATTTATCCCAAATTGAGCTACTTGATGAGTGTCATTTAGCTATCTTTGTCCATCTTCATGTCTATCAAAAATGAATTAAATGAGCCTATAAAAAACACCTAAAAGTCCATGAATTAAAAATTGGAGATCTTGTTCACAAAGAAAACCAACATGCCATTAATATGGAGAAAAGCAAAAAGGGGAAAATTTGATTTTAATTGGCTTGGACCCTACATTAATAACTATAAGTATGGTTTAGGGGCTTATCATTTATCCTCTCTCGAAGGTAAACTAGAACCTGAGCCTCTTAATGCTTCACATTTACATCCCTTTTATTATTAGATAGGGATCAAAATTATCATTTTTCTAACTTAAGCTCATCCTTTGCAACCACATTCACTTCCCTCATTTTAGGGGTAACCAACTATAATTGAATCATGTGATTATACATCATAACTATGTCTTAATCTTGAACTATGGAAACCATGGCTCTATCCATGGCATGATTCTCATAGTACTTCCCATCTCTTTGAGATCGGTCCCTATGGTCTTTGTTCCTTATACCTCATTTTGACCTACTGGCACCTCATGTCAGCTTAGTTTTTACCTTCATAGATGTAATATATTGAGCATGTATGAACATGTTTATGTTAATCAACTTCAAGCAATAGCCATAACAATATCAAATAGCAAAAAACTAACCCTGGGTCATCCTTAACATCTATAGACTACTCTCTTAAAGGATAGCTATTAGAAACTCATTTTGAAATTTTAAAACATAAGGTGGACTGCTCCCTTGAAGGACAACCATCAAAAGCATTTGAGATAACCACATAAATCTAGACCACTCCTTTGAAGGATGGATGGATAAAGCATTAATCAAAGCTAGAAATTTCTTGGAAGCTTCTTGTATTGATCAACTTCTTCAACCCCAAGAAAAATTGAAAAGTAATTAAGAAGGCAACAATTTTGTTTTAAAGCTGCAATCGGTTCTCCTCGACAACAATAAAATTAGGAAAATCACAATCGGATCTCCTTAGTAGACTTCTCTTATTGATTAGTCTACACTTTATATATGGACATAGACTTGTTTATACCCCCTCTTTAGAAACCTATAGAAAAGGCATACTAATCTAGCTAACGGTTCTAGTTTCACCCATTCTCCCTCCACATATCATATACATGGGACTATGAGATCACTTGACACAATGTTATCAAGATCCCTATCTATCAACATAGGCATGCTAATGCAAAATGTTTGAAAGTCTTATTTTTACTAAGCCAATCCAACTTTGAGTTTCATGTCAGTTTTTGCTAATTGAAAGGCATCGTGTTCTTTTTCATATCTTTGATTAGTCTATGTAAGCTTGTAAACACAAAAAAAAAATATCATACCAAAAGCATGAACGTCATGAACTATGTCAAATAAAGAACATCATCTATCCACCAATGAGCCAAATACAATGCAAACATGGAACAACCAACCATAAACATTCACCTATCCATCACATCGTGTAAGCTTCTAAACATGTTATAGCACCATATACCAAATCAATAAACAAAACATCATAGCATACATCATTCACCAATTAATACACATAACCATAAAAGGAGAGCCATAATATGTATCCATCCATAACATACCTTATCTAACCATGAAAAAAATTAAAACATCATAATTTAAATTTCTAAAACATCACATGTCTAAAATATTAAAAAACCCATAAATCATGAACATCCATAACCATAAATCACAAAAATGAGCATCGCATAAAACATAAAATGGCATATACCATATACATCATATGGTCAAATATAGTACACGTGATAATGTCAGCTCTCTCTCAAAATATACATCTTGCCACATCAACACATAGGCTAGAATAAAATATCATATACATAACATTAATACCATATTAGGCCCATATAATTCTCAAACCACCTGCACTACTACCACTAGCCCCATCTATACTTGTACCCGATGGTAGTCCCCTTAGGACCCATATCTAACCAATCATAGTAGCCCACTACCTAGGGGTAGCTAGCACAACCCCACCCCCTAAACTGGCTCTAAATTTTGAAAATCTCATGGCATGGGGAAACTAATCTAACACCATTACCTCATAGTATTTGAGCTCTTATATAGTGGCTAGATATCATGCTCATGACACTAAATCTAGTGGCCCTTTTGCTAATATACTTGCCACACCCACACCAATTTGCCCCTATAATGTGCCTACCACATTATCACCATCATCATGATGGTAACTAAACACCTATCTCTAGGTGCTGTTTGATACAAAGGGCCATAGCCAAACCCACTAACATGGAACTATGCATTTATCCAATCATCACCATTAATAATCTCCATGTAAAAATTTCTCTCCTCACTCTTTATTTGATATATCAGATCACCTCTAATAGGAAATCAGGTAATCTTGGAGACATCTTCCAACAAAATAGTAATCTCTCCCATTGGTAGCTAGAAGGTGTTTATCATTGGATTCCATTTCTTGATTAGTATGACAAGCATGGTAGGATCACATATAACATGCTGGTAATGACACATTTTGCCTAATATAATGGCCTCTATGTACCACCACTCATCATCTGTCATCATGTCCTACACCTCATCAAATAGATTTGGGACTTAGTCCCTCATCTAAATCTACTCTTGTGCTTATAAAGCAACCGTGTGGGTAAGCACACCTAGTTTTCCTAATCAATCTCAGTACAAAACAAACACCCAACCCTTTATAACAACTTGACACCCATACCTATACTCTCTTGAAAAACTACTTAATACATCTTACCTATATGACTAAATCACCCCAACCCATCACAAATGCAAACTACCTAGACTAAACCCACACTAACACTTTTTACCCCTTTCAACTATTCATAACCTTTAACAAAGTTTTTATAAAACCTCTTCATGAGTGTCCTTTAATCTAGGCCCTCAACCATCGATGGTTGGCCCAATTGTCAACAATCCCCTAGAAGAGTTTTATCCTTCAACTTGACCATCAAAAGTTGATTGACCATCAATGAGTAGGCCTTGAACACTGATGGTCACTGAATGTGACCATCGATAGCTAACACCTAAACCCTCAACCCCACCAAAAAACCCTAGCATGCACTTCAACAAATATAAAAAGAGACAAACTCTTCTAAATTTTCCCCCAACCCTGACTACCATTCAGTTAACTAAAATAAATATTATTTTAACCAATTTAATGCAAATCTAAAAACTAAGGTTTTTAGCAAAACTTCCCCTCCCACCAACAAAAATTCATCTAATTGTTAGCTATGCACACCAATTCCTTTCTTTTTAAACAAATAGATATCCAATTTAAAATATCACTTACCTCATTCCATGAGTGATGCCATAGTCGAAGCTTGGGTTGCTTTACTTGATCGCACTCTCCCCCATTGTACATCTCAATCAAACACAACTACCAATCTCTTTCCACCTCATGATTACAATAGCCATACTTTAGTCTAAACCTACTACTATCATTGATAGAAAACTTATCAGAATGAAATGCATGGAGTCAAAGAGGGTAAAATGTGAAAGTGACTTCATTTTCAATTATTAACCTATTTGACCTTTTAAGGTTTCCCCTTTGATTTTCAATGATCAGGGTGACCAATAACGATCGACCCTTTTAGCCCATGATCATCAAAATTCAAGGGCCCCTCATTTTTTTAATTTGTCTCTCTTTTTCATCTGCTCTCCCATAACACAATAAAAACACCTAAACTAATCCCTTTCCAAAAGATCACAATGCAGGACCCTTACCTTCCAACAAATCACTCATCCTCAGCAACTATGTTTGACCATGTCCACCTTAATGCTGGGCCATTGACATCAAGCACTTACATTACACACTCAATTATATTCTATGCACACTCTTGATGATCTAGTCACCTATCAAACTCAACATTATCATTCAAGCAAGAACTACATTCAGCCTGATGTTATTATGGGATATTGCATCCCCTACACTATGTAGGTAACATCCACTTACCAATTGCATGTAGAGTCAACTCAATCATACCCCATCCTAGCCATTTTCCCATGTCCACCTTGATGATGACCCTATTATCCAAACTATGTGTAAGTGTGCTAACTTTTTCCTAAGTCATTTTGACCACACTGACCAACCTTGGCAGGCTACATATTTGCACTATATAGTGCCACAATCAGATAATTTATGATTTCATAGGAACACTTCCTACCTCAGATACCCATTGCACATTGACCCATTTGGTTTTTTCATGTGGGCACTTGATACCTTAGATACCCACTAAAAATGCTAAATCTACCCTTGGAGACTAATAGGTGTATCCAACTACCATGCCACAATAGTCATGTGATACATTAGTCACTTGTCTTCTTCAAACCATAATTATTATTTATTAACATTGGTAACTTTAGTATTTACATGATCTACCCTATCACACTTAGTCATTCTTTTATTTTTGTAGGTTCTACATCTTACCTTGACACTTACCACTTATCAAACCTTGATCCAATTTCATTTGACCTCATCACATCTCAATTTGAGGGGGAATTACCTCCTCCTAACTCAGGTTAAACCTTAACTTACCCAACTTCCATTTTTGTTTTACTGCTCATTCACAAGAGCAACATAACAAAAAGGGGCAAAATGTAGACACCAAAATTCCATACACATATTCCCAAGTGCCATGACCCCTAACATGCCCCTTGGACCCTTTTTTTCCTTATCTAGGCCTATATTTAGTATTTTAAAGCTTAAAATGGCCTTTTAAGATATTTTGGTAGTTAGCCTCAACCATTGATGGTCAGGCTAACCATCGACAGTTAGCCCAATCATCAACAGTGAAGTTTAACTACCTGATCTTCCCACATGCAACCTACATGCAAACCATCACCTTGATTTTCTAAATATGGTAGTCTAAATTTGGTTACAAGACCTTTTACATGGATGACTTATATTTAGAAGTCCTCTTCAATTCTGGTTTGGATAACCACCTCCACCTCTCTCTTGTGCCTATAAGAGAGAGAGGATTGAGAGGTCAAACCATCTATAATTATTATCAAGAGCTTAGGTACTCAAAGTTTTCTCTTATAGGTAATTTAGTATTAACCAACACTATCATCCCCTCTTTCTAAGAGCCAAGTTTTCACTACCTCTCAACCAAGTCTCCAAGCACTGTTACTCTACCAAAATCAAGCTAGATTCTACCCACAGATCAATAACACCTATCACTCACCTAATCCACTCTAGGTAACTCTAATAATTCATTCCATAATCTTGACAACTAGCCATTGAAAAAGTCTAGAGTTGGACACAGTTAATTATCGATGGCCAGCCCAACCGCCAATGGTCAGGCCTAACTATCAACGATCAACCCAACCATTGATGGTCATCTGTGGTAGGAAAAGACAACAAACTTATTCCACTTCCTTTGCTTGATCCAATTAACTTTTTTATGTTTTTGACCACTCATAGTACTTTTTATAGATTTCTTAAATCACACCTTGACCCACTAGCACTAGTATTAATCAGTTTATCACTAATTAGATCATTTCTAGCATATCCATTTATCAAGAAATTATTGTTATCAATTTCAAATTTTTTTTATCATTGATGCAAGTACTTTATTTCTATTTTATTAAATTAATTATTCTAAAATTATGGATTGATATCCCTTTAGGAAGCTCTCACTTTCAAGATCTAGCTAGCGCTAGGTAATCCACCTAGCTACTTGTCTAACAAACAAATTTGTTTAGTGATTTCTTAAATGCAGGTCATTATCCCTAGCTAAAGAGGATCTCTTCACAATCTTCTGATTCAACACATACATAAATAATTAGGTATTCCTACCACAACCTGTATTTTCAATTTTTCTACCTTCTTTTGAATAATAGAAAAATTTAAGTGAAGCACCCTCCACCATCTCAAGCACCTCAAAGGATTACTAGTCAAGATGCAACTCATAAGACATCATCAACTCAACAAGTTCAAGATGGGAGAGGGTAGAATCATAGAGGTTAATTTATACCTCAATTTATATAAACTTCAAGTGGAGTTGTTGTGCTTAAGTTACAATCCAAGGCTAACACCTCTCACATTAGCATTATGTATCAAATGAAGAAATCCCATGTTACTATCCCTATTTGGAACACTTTATTCATTCTGGGGAAAAAATATCTCCTTCAAGAAGAGCTTTCTAAACTCCATGTCTTAGACAAGTAGGTAGAAAAGGTGGGTGAAATCTTGACTAATACCAATCAACCTCATGAGTCTCAAGCACCCAAGGTAGTCAAGCCCCCCTTTTCTATCTCTCTATCATGATAGGTGATTCCCTAGTGCATAATTGCATAATAGATAGTGCATTTATCACTTCTATCATGCCCAAGTCTATAACACATAAATTGGGGCTAAAGTATGAATCTAATTCCAAAGGGGTCTTACAACTAGATGGGTCTCCTACTAAGACTGTGGGTGTCCTTAAGGATATGAAAATCATCTTATAGTTGTACTATATCTCAAGATGTACTATTAGTTGACCTCCCTCCTTACTTTGCCTTAAGATTATTTAGGGATTTCACTACCAAGATAGGGGGTTATCTCTCTTATGATTGGTCTTATATGGTTTTTAGGAATAGATATGGAAAAAAGGTCACCATAAGGTTTGAGTCTATTTCTAGGTTTCAGTTCGAACCTTACATGCCTAACTTGTCAAGTGTCAAAAATACTATCATAAATGAGGATGAACACCCAAATGACCAAGATCCCATTGAATCACTTGAAGGCATATCAAATTTACTCCTTGATGAATGGGTAATAGAGAATCATGGCTATGATCTATACAAAATCATTGAAGAGGTAGGTTTGGGTGTGTATTTCATGTATGAATAAGGGGCTACCATACCAAGTCTCACTAGTAAACCAAAATAATGGAGTATGGAATTTGTTATTTGATGTCTCTATATCCAAGAATGGAAGTGGGGTAGGTGTCATGCTTGTTTCCCCTTCCAAATAAAGGTAATTTTTTACCTTGAGATTTTAATTTAGTTTCACTTCCAACATATAAAAGTATGAAGACCTCATCCATGGGCTGTAATGGGTAAGAAAGAGAGGCATCAAAATCCTACAATCCATGGGAGATAGTGAGTTGGTAGTGCATCAGGTGAGAGGTTAAAGTGTATTCAATAATCCACTCTTGAAGGCATACAAACATAGGGTTTAGGACCTCTTAGATGACTTTGAGGCCTTTGACATTCACTCTATTCCTAGAGAAGCCAATTAACATGCATACTGATTGACATCCATAAGAGCATAATATGACATACCAAGTGGGGTCAAAGACATCAAGGAGTAATCCCAAATCAAGGTGGAATTCAAACCTTCAATCCTTTAAAATGAGGTGAGATATTAGGTGTTTGAAAATGACAAGAAAATTGCATTTTCTTGCAGTAGGAGGCATAATTTTGCTCAAAGAACCAAGGTATATTGTAACATTAATATGGGGACCAAATTGTACAATTGAGGACAAATATGTTACCTAAGGGTTTAGTGAAATTATAAATCATATTAAATGAAGTTTATCAACTAATAAAAGATAAGGTGATCATATTTACTAAAGAGGAACACTATGAAAAAGTCATCATCTTCAAAGATAGGTTGCTTAAACTAGGAAAAGTGAACACCAAGGAGGAGAAGACAACATTCATAGAATTATGAAAAGAGTTTGTAGACATTTTTTCTTGGGAATATTATTACTTGAATGGGTTTAAACTTAGTTTGGATTATCGTACCATAGAGTTGGAGGCAAGTGTCAAGCTTGGTAGACAAAAATAAAGGCTGGTCAACCCTAATATTGAGATCCTTATGAAGAAGGAATTGACCAAGATTATTAAATCTAACATCATATTCCTCATAAAACAATCTTCATGGGTGGAAAATCTTATTCCTATAAGGAATAATAATGGGGAATAATGTTTTGTGTAGACTTTGGAGATGTCAACAAGGTGTCTCTCTGAGATCACTACCCTTTACCATCTGTAGATCAGATTCTTCAAATAGTTTTAGTTTCACAAAGGTTTTCCTTACTTTATGGATACTCAAGGTAAAATAAAGTGTTGGTAAGGGAGGAGGATTAACACAAGACTACATTCAAAACTAAGTGGGGCACTTATTCTTACAAGAAGATGCCCTTTAGACTGTCTAATGCAGGAGATACCTTCCAAAGGGCAATAGATGTAACTTTCCAAGGGCTCAAAAATGAGATGGTACTCATCTACCTTTATGACATCAAAATATTCTCCAAGGACCCCAAATATCATTTGAATAACTTGAGGCTGGCATTTGATAGGTGCAAGTAGTTTGACATCTCTTTAAACCCCCAAAAATGTATCTTTGCAATTCATGAGGGTAGACTTATAGGACGTGGTGTCAAAAGAAAACATCTCTATTGACACTAAAAGGATAGATTAAATATTTTCCTTATAACTACCCAAACACAAGAAGGTATTGTATATTTATTTGGGTAAAATTAAATTTATCAGAAGGTTCATACCTAGATTTATAGAATTGGTAAGGCCTCTAACTCACATGCTCAAGAAAAACAAAGAGTTTTCATGGACCAAATAAGGTAAAAAAAGGTTTAAGGTAATCAAAAATGGAACTTACCAAGATCCCACCCTCCTCAACCTTGATTTTTCAAGTTACTTACTCATATATTCCTTCTCTATAAATGACACTATTTCTACCATGCTTATGCAACAAAATAGTGAAGGCCTTGAGTAACCCATAGCCTTCTTCAACCAAGCATTGGAGGGGTATGAAGAGAGATAACCTATTTTTATAAAATATGTAATTGAAGTCATGATATTCCTCAATAATTTTAGACACATGGTGTCTAACAATAAAATATTTGTCATCGTGGTCCACCCTAGCATCAACAATTTCGTTCTTAATAGAGACTTGAGTAAAAAGAGGTCTGGTTGGGTGATCAAATGCATGGAGTATGACATAGAGGTGAAGGTTAAAAATTTGGTTAAGGGTATGGTAATGTGTTAAAACATTTTAATATATGTGAAATATGACAACAAAAAAGTTTTGGTAGTCCAAGATGATCAACAAGTAGTTGCACCTATATCTCCTTCCAGATAGACCTAAGACATGGTGAAATTACTCCAAACAAGAGAATGTCCTATAGGATTAAATAAGATAAGAAGGAGGTAATTAAAAATATAATACATTCCTTATGTCTTTATTTATGGGGTACTCTTCAATAAGTACCTTGATGACATGCTTTTGAGATGTGTATAAACTAGTCAAATTGACAAGCTCCTAGACTAGTTTCATGATGGGCCTATAGGAGGGAACTTTTTAGCCAAGACCATAGCAACAAGGATCATAATAGTATGATATTTTTTTACAATTTTATTTAGGGACTCTCATGCTTGTGTTAGGAGATTCCAAAAATGTTTTATGTTCACAGGGAAATAAAGACTAGCTGGATTGCCTCTCAAGCCTATTCAATTGGAGAAGCCCTTCATGCAATGTGGCCTAGACTTTATAGGTATGATTAATACCCCATATAGTGTTGGAAATAAGTGGATTTTGGATTCTAATAATTAATTTACTATGTTGGTGGAGGTATTTTCACTTAAAGATGAAAATGAGAACTCAGTCTTGAAGTTCTATTACAATCTAATGACTAGATTTGGGGTCCCCTCCACCATCATATCAGATAATGCATTATAATTCAGTACTAAAAATTTAAGTGATTTGGATTTTAATAATGTTATCTACCTTAGTTATTCATATAATTACTATTAATATGGTAATGGAATAGAAGAGTCCACTAACAAGAATCTGATTAGGATCATAAGAAGAACAATGGAGGACAACCAAAAAGAGTGGCATAATAAGCTAAGGATTTCCTTATGGGTAGATAAGATTACTCCCAAGAGGTTTATTGGTCATTAACCATATCTTCTTGTGTATGTAAAATAATAAAGTATTCCCATATCATTTGAGCTTCCATCCTTGGAGCTTACACACCAACTTAAATTCATAGAGAGTGATGCAATAAAGGTGATGATGAATGAATTGAGGGAATTAGAAGAGACAAGGGATGATGCTATGCATGCCATGTGATCCAACCAAGATCAATTAAAAAGATAATTTGAGAAGATACCCTCTTTAAATACCTTATAACAAGGTGACATTATACTAAAGTGGGATGAAGACCATGCAAAACCAAGCAAGCATTCAAAATTTGATAGTCTTTTGAGTGGGCCGTATGTCATTACCAGCTACAAAGAGAACAATGCATTATAATTGTCCAAACTAAGTGTTGAGGAACTAAATTTCCCTATCAATGGGGTGTTCCTCAAGTATTATTACCAAATCACAAAACCATCTTGTATATAGTAGTTATTTTCCTTCTCCAAGTGCTGCAATACATATTTTGTTAGTTGCGAATTTATTATTTTTGCTTTTTACTATGTGTCCTTGTTATGTTTTATGTATCTTGTTGTTTGTCTTATTGAGTTTTTTTTAGTCCTATTGGTATAAAAGGTATTATTAATGAGTTTATGGTTTAGTTAATGAGTCTTTCATCTATATCATGAGTGGTATGTAAGAGATCTTTGGTCCTCTTGACCAACAAGTAAGTCAAGCCTTCAAAGTTACCAATAGTGTTGATTAATTTCTACCCTCAGGCTTAGAAAGGAGTCACCCTATATCTTGAGTACCCTAGTACACCTAATACGTCACCATTATCATACCTCTTAATGTGTTAAGGTGATTTGGGAAAGATTATTAATTATCTTGTCTAGACAATAGTTTTAAAGTGTTTTGTCATGTCAAGAAACATCATGGTGGTTGTCTTTATTCCCTGTTTGAACTTGTGTCAGGGGATATCCTTGTGTCAATTATGTGTGTTAATATATAAAAAGTATTGGAATGTTCCTAATCATTTAAATTTTATCATGATGAAGATGACCCAATATTACAACTTATAACTTATCATGAGTCTTTATGAAATGGGAAACACATCTGATCTATAAATCAATCCTAGCTCAGAGAAGATAAATCCTACTTACAGTTTTGATTGGGGACACATTAGATAATTGGGGTCAAGAAAAATATGGATCCATTATACCTATCTAAGGGATATCTTACCATGATAATATCACTAGGGAGGGTTCCAAAATGTCCAATCAATAAAAAATACATAATAACCCTAACTAGGTCCTATGTTTTCATATTCACAATACTAATAATAAGTAAATCGAAAGTCTAATAGAGTTCTCACCAAATGTTTTAGTACAAAGTGGGGGTTATTAAGAATAAAAGTAAACATGTAGAAGAGAATCTTAACTAAGATATGTATAGGTAAAACCCTAATGCATGGAGAAAGAGAATATTATTCAAAAATGATTACTTATGCTACTATCTACTAAAAATAGGAGAAAAGTTAGAGATACTTACCTTGAAGATGAACTTGTAAAGGATCAATATCTTACTTGGAAAAAAGTGCTTTATAAGAGGTTGTTGTGGTTTATAAAGATCACTAAGAAAGGACAAAACATATAAGACTTATCCACAAGATAAGATTTTTCTCCAAGTAGAAACCCTAAGATAAAAATCCTTAAGTAGAATGGTAGAAGATCAAATTTTAAAGAAGAAAGAATGAATAATAACTCTTTCCTACTCTCTAAGAATGACAAGATGGATGTGTTTATATAGGTGTATCTAACCCTAAACCCTTTTGAAAGTTTTAGCTGACAAGGTTGACTTGGTTGACCTAGTATCATAATTGACAAAAACTAGCTAGGCCACAGACTAGGTCAGCTAGGGGCTCACCTAAACCCTAATAAGTTTTTTCAATAAAAATGTAAGGTTAAAGTGGCTGACATAGTCATGTAAACTTCCAAAAAGTTTCTTAGGTTAGGGAAAGATATAATGAAGGTGGTAAATGATTAGAGGAGGGTACAAAATATGAGGCAAAACTTGGGGTAATATTTTTAGGATCTAGTTCAATTAGTAATAATGGTAATAAGGGTCACAAATTCTACAAATACCAATGGTCTACCCACCCCTTTCCCAGTACACCCATTAGGGAGTGCACTTAGAGATTGAGACTTGATGGGTTCATATAAGATAAAAAGCATCAATAGTTGATAAAGTTCAAAAATATTGTGTATACATATGCCCCAGTCAAAGCTCATCACATTTCATGTAGGTGCAATAGGGGATGGTGCTTCAAGAAAAGAACATAACAACACACAATGTTGAGGCTAAAAAAATTATAGTATCTCAAAGTATAAAATAACTAAAATTAAATGACTGAAAGGGAAATAACTATAAAGTAAATGTAATGTGTACCTTGACTTACCTTTGTTGTTAGATGGTTATCTATTGTGTTTGTATTTTTGATTATGGAGGGTGCATAGACTGCTTTTTACAAACCCAAAAATACAAAACTAAAGAGCAAAGACAAATAAATGCAAGAAAGTCAAGATAACTAGTGATATGTGGATGAGACATTTTTGGAAATTTGGTAAGCTAGTGTGATAAGTGCTATGTTAAACTAAATTACCAGGTTAAAATTTAGAGTAAATTAGGCAACCAAAAAGCCAAGGTTACTAAAGATTAAAAAAATCAAATAAGTAAACCTTAACTAAGAAAGACAAAACTCATCAAGTCAAACCAAGGATACATGTCAAAAAGATGGTAATGAAACTTCAATGTGAAAGAAGTAACAATCCTTACTTAAATAAATATGGGAAATAAAAATGGTAAAAATATATTGATGAGTGAGTAGTAACAATCCTTAATCATCAATGGAAAAAGGTTCATAAAAAGGAAAACAACATTTTTTAGTGAGAAGTAACAAGCCAACCTCACTAAACAATGGAAAAAGTACATGAAAGTAGAAATAGACTTAGGTGTCCAAAAAAGGGTAATAAAACAATGAAAAATGGTGGTAGAAATCAAGGCACATTTAGAAATGTAGAGTCATGGTGTAAAGTAAGTAATATATAGTTGCTCAAACATGTTTTTTTGTTTTAAGGATAGTTAAAACTAAAATAAAGTAGTGCTATAATGTTTTTAAGATGTGAGGAAGAAGGAAGTACAAAAGAGGGTAAACAAATTTGGAATCATAATTTGCCTAGCAAGGGGGGAAATGAAATGGGTGAAGGGGAAAATGAAGTAAAAACCAACGTAGAGGAAATCTTTATCAAAGTTAATAAACTCAAATTAGGTTTTTTGAAAAAAGAGGACTTTAAACATTAAGGACTCTAAAGAACTTCTCTTAGCCACACAAGTCTTAGGTCAACAAATGAAGTATGTAGATCATCCCATGAAGGCTACATGTATGAAAATTAAAATGGACCTACCTTCCCACAATGTGTTCCTTGATCCTTAAGACCCCTTACAGAGTCACCAGTCTCCTAGGAAGATTGGGCACTTAAATGATAAAGTAAGTAACACAATAGAGTTTATTGATTTATACTATTCCAATATATTGGCTTTTCGCGCCCCAATGGACCTTGGCTCTAGTGTGAAGCTAATGATGGAGTTTGAGATTCAATTAGAGATAAGAGATGCACTTATAATCATGTCTTTTGGTGTGATTTTTACTTTCAAGATTTTTATGTTACCCTTTATATATCATTGCCTTTTGTTTCAAATGATTTGGATTTTAAATTTCTTGATGGATTTTTATATTCCTCTTCTATAAGGATTAATAAGACCAAACATGGGTGATAAAATGACTTTCATTTAAATACTTGGGAATTGGTTGCTAAGAGAGAGAACTCAAAGAGCATGGTGTCTAAGAGTCTCATAAAGTCAGGTGAAATAAAAGTGCTATCTTGACTTTGACCTTATTTTATCCACTATGGAGTGAAATGAAAGGAAATAAAGAGGAATGAGACATGAAATAATTTGAATTACTTCAAATCACAAAAATGTGACAAAGGGAAAAAAAGGGATATAGTGATAGGAAAGTGTGATTTTTTATCTAAGAATGAGGCAAATGTAGGAAAACATGCTAACATAGGTTTTTACGCACATTTCATTTAAAAGAGAAACAAAATATAAAGATGAGAACAAAGGATCAATAACTTGTACCATTGTTAAACACATTATACAAAAGGAATGAAAATTTGGTGATTTTATGAGGAAGGTGAGGTCTTATCCATGGTCATACACTACAACTCATAAAAGAGAAACTCATGAGGATTCCAAAAAGTATTGGAAAAATAAATGGGATGAGAAAAAAATGGTATTTGTAAGGAAGGCCATGTTATATCCATGGTTTTACACTGTAAATCATAAACGATAGACCCAAGGGGTGCCAAAAAATGTGTAAAAAGTATGAAAGCAAAGATAAGGAATATTGGGTCCTATCCATGGTTTTATAATGCAAGTCATGAGAAAAAGGGAAACAAAAAGACCAAAAGGAAGGACTAACATTTGTAGAAAGAGAGAACTAACGTAGAGGGTGAGACCCATGTAAGTATACTACAAAACGTGTAAGTAGATAGCATAGATAAAGCATGAAAATAAGGAAAGGATTAGGTAAAATACTTGTTGACAAATTGTTTGTTGGTGGGATCTTTGAAAATATGACCTTCAATGGTTTGAAGGTGATAGGTACTTAGACTAAGAATATCTTTGACTAAGGACCCCCACCATTTTTGGGCATTTTAACCTTTTTTCGCATGAGTGTAGTTTAATTTAAGGATAAAATCACCAACATTAAAAGTGTGAACTTTGAATTTTTTATTATGTTATTTGGAAATATAGGCCTTGTATTGGTGATTGTGTTGTAAATAAAAAAGATGGTGTTAATCAAGGAGATCAAGAGTAAGAAGGTGAGCTTCATATAATTATTCATCAGGTAAAATACCATGAAGAGATATGTAGAGAGAGGGAAGCTCAACTTCTAATGGAAGGACTAATATACAACCATAGAGTAGAGAGAATGGTGTTTCCCCAGTGGCAATACATATGCTAGTATGATAGGTCTAAAGAGCAAGATAGAGATGAAGGTGACAATCCATGTGGGTTTCATGAACTATCTTTTGGATAATTTTATTAAGAATTTTTTTTGGTCACCTTAGCTTGGCCATTATATTGTGGATGATAGGTTGTGGAGAATTTATGATTGATTTTAAATTTAGCACAAAATTGCTTGACATCTATATTTTTTAAATTGCCACCATTGTCTATAATGATGGTATGAGGGACACTAAAGTAGAAAATGATCTGATTAAGGATGAATTTGGACATGGTGGTATTGATGAAATTAACAAGGGGAATTGTCTTGACCCACTTGGTGAAATATTTAGTGGCTATGATTATAAAGGCATGCCCATCTTGAGATTGAGGTAATTCGCCTATGAGATCTAATCCCCACATGGAGAATGGCTAGGGAGATTCTATGGTTTAAAGCTTGGATAGAGGTGAATGAATTAAATCATCATGAATCTATCAAGGAGTACACTTTTTATAAAATTATGATGGCATCCTTTTCAAGAGTGGGCCAAAGCTATCCCATATGTAAGCATTTGTGGGTTATAACATGTCTGCTATAGTGGCCACCACAAATGCCCCCATGTGTTTATTCAAGAAGAGGAAGAACCTCATATTTCATAACATAGTAGAGTAAAGTACCTTTAAAATTATGATAATATAGGATGTTATATCAAAATACATAATTAAAATCTTATTTACAAAGGTGAGTCTTTTCATGAGAATCTAAGTTGGGAGGATAGGTTTGGTGTTCCAGAAATTGAATGATGTTTTTATACCATGGGTTTTGTCGAATGGTGACAACCTCAATGTGGTAGATAAGTGAATCATGTGGTTGAGTAGAATATGTATATTTTATTATTTGGATAAAAAAATTAGGATCGGTAAGAACTTGGTGCAGATGAAAAAGAGATGCTAAAGAAGCAAGGGAATCATCAATAGAATTTTGATCTTGAGGGATAGGCTTGATGGTGAAAGAAATGAAATATTTGGTGATATTAGTTGTAATTTTATGATAAAAAATGAGTTTCTCACTCTTGAATTGGTAATCACCATTGACTTGGTGGAAAATGAGATGGGAATCACCTAAATCATGTAGATGTCAAAATCAAGGGCAACTCTCATGCCTAAGATTAAAGCTTTGTACTTAGCCATTTTATTAGTGACATATAATGTTAAACAAAAAGTTAAAGTGATGATTTTTACAAAAGGATCATAAGAATACAACCTGACCTAACTCCTTGGAAACACTTAGCACCATCAAAGTGAAGGGTCTAAGTATCCTTATGTAAATCAACATTAATTTCAAGAAGTTCTTCAATAACTACTTTTTGTTTAGCAATATTAGGGAGGATGGAAAATTAATCGAGATTACTTGCTTCAAGATAAATATTGAAGTATTGAAAGTAATCTTTAAGGGAGATGGCTTGGTTGAGACCTTCAATATAGAGAATATTGTCATTGAGAAGACTATCTTGAAGGTGGTCAGTAGCAGGCACATGAGTTGTAGCAAGTTGATCAGCAATGATTTGTCTTTTGACAACTTTTTAAGTAATAATTTAGATATCAAATTCCATGAGAAGGACCATCCACTTGCCAATTTGGTATCCAAGAATAAAGGCTTTGGAGAAGAAGTGACAAAGGGGATCATAATGGATGATAACATAAGTGTTTTGATAAAGCATATAATGTTAAAGTTTTTTAGCTATAAAATAAATGGTGTGAAAATGACATTCAACTTTTGTGTAATGTTTTTCGTAATAAGTGAGGTCTCAACTAATATAGTAGATGGTATATTATCTTCCAGTATCATTTTTTTATGCAAGCATTGCCCCAACTGATATGGGTGTGGAAGAGGTATATAGGATCAAAGGTTGATCGTTTGAAGGGGGATGAAGAGTAGGTGGCTGAAGCAATGATTATTTCATATTATTTAATTATTTTTAATAGGTATCCATCCATTATAGAGCATTACCTTTATTAAGAAGAGAATTGATGGAGTGGATATGATAAGCCATTTCAAATATGAATCATCTAATTTCCCTAAGTTTATTCAGATAAGTATGAATATCTAGAATGGATTAAGGGAAGGGCATGTTGATGATATTGTTAATCTTGGTAGGGTCAACATAAATATTGCAAAGAGAAACTAAGAATATTAATAGTTTTCTAGATGTGACACCCAAGACAAAATTATAAGGATTTAGTCTAACTTTGTTTTTAAGAGGGCAATCAGAGATGATAAAAAGATCAAAAAGATGAGTCTTACAATATTTATATTTAACAATAAGGTTATCCACATAGGTTTCTATAATTTTGTGAATAAGATCATGAAAGATATGGGTCATTTCCTGTTGATAAATAGCTCTAACATTTTTGAGTCAGAAGGGAATTTTAACATAGAAATAGGTGTTTCATTCTATGGTGAAAGTGGTCTTATGTTGGTATCTGAGGGTAATGTGAATTTGGTTATATCCCAAGAAACCATTCATAAGTGACAAAATTTCATAACCAGTTGTGGAATCAAGAATGGAATATATTGAATTTAGAGGGAAATTATCTTTGGGACAAACAAGATTAAGATTATAGAAATCAATGTAAATGTGAATGACAATAGTGTCCTTTTTTTGAATAAGTACTATGTTAGAAACCCATCAAAATAGTCCATACATTTGATAAAATTCGTATCAAGATTTTTTATAGTTTCTTTATGGCATAAGGTGGAAACTTTGGGTGGAAATTTCCTTTGTTTTTGGCACATGGGTTTGGCATTGGGATAAGTGATGATATTATGTACCAAAATTCTAGGGTCAATATTAGGCATGTCCTCATATGACCAAGAAAATATCTAATTATATTTATAAAAAACTAAACTAAATTTATCATGTTTAACAGGTGTGAGTTCATGAGAAATTATAATTGGTCAAGGGCATGATGGAGTACCATATTCAATGTGAGTATTTTCTTTGATAAACATAGCATTGCCATCTTGGAAATGATATGGTGCATTTGGTAAAGAATAAATTGGATTAGATTTTGGGTTGATGCTAAAGATGGATTTGTTGAAACAAGGGGCTTTATTTTTGAAAATTTTGAGTTTGTGATGTTTTCGAGGAAGTTGAGGTTCTCGAGCATGAAGTAATTCAAGAATAGCTTCATCTCTAGGTAAAGTGGGAAGAGGAACATAATACTCAACATCTACTTAGATATTGAGAGGTTGATTACCATGACTATCATATTTAGAATGTATCTGATGGACATATATTACCTTGGCATCTAATGTAATCTTTGGAGTCATAGGAGTAGATAAATTAGATGAGATTGGTGTGTCATTAGTTTGATTGACTGGGAAAGAATTAGATGTAATTATGGGATCTGTAGGTGATAGATAAGATGTGAGAATTTTTTAAGGTTTGGAAAGTAGGATTTGCTCCAACAACCAAAGAGTATCAAGAAGTGGACTATTAATAAGAGGTCCATGACCTTCAGGAGCTAATTTAAAATATATGGAATTGGTGTGAACATACCAATTAAAATCATGTAATTGAGCTAATTGTTTTTGATAATGTTGTATATATAAGTCATGAGATTGAGTTTGGTCCATGATATAGTTATCATCATAGGTTGGAGAGATGGTATATGATTGATATTCAGGGGGAGTTTTAGAAGGTGAAATTATGAGATTACTAAACTTACATCGAAAAATGATTAGAAGATCTTGGAATAATTTAGCCACTCTATAATCATTGTAGGTGAAGGTGTCTTCTAGGTAAGAGGTTCTTAAGAATTACATGGAGGGAAAAATCAATGATCTCATCAATGAGAGGGATAGTGTGATCAAGGGGTAATAAATAGGGAGGAAGCCATTATGAGATATAAGGAGGTAGTTTTGTAGTGTTGTCAATCATTCAGTTCATCATCATTCGAATTAGTGAGAATGACTTGTAAGTCTAGATTGATGTTGATGAATTTAGGCAAGGGAACAATATTGATGGTGGGGATGATAGGAATGTGATATTGATGTTTTAGATTGGGAATTTGAATACTCCAAGGGTTGGGATTGACCTCATGTTTATACCATTTACCATTATATAGGAATTTGATGCATTAGCTACTAGAAAAAGTGATGACCCTCATTTGATGAGTCCAAGAGAGACCAAGGAGTATGTTATAAGATAGGGATAAATCAAGGACCATAAGTTTATCTTGAATGATCTTAGGTCTAATTGTTAGGGGAAGCTAAATGCAACTAAGTGGCTTTTGATGTTTGATCATTTCTATGACATGTGAGGTGAATTTGCTTGAGATGATCCTTATTATAGACAAGTTATTGGATGAGACACAAAGATGTTACATTAATACTAGACACTTAATTAACTAAAACTTTATGAATAAGGGTATTATTAATGACTATTTTAATTAATAGTGGTGGATCATCGACGTGAAAAATGACTTCATCACTAATCATGTCATCTTCAAGAAATTCAATAGAAGGCTTGGAAGAATGATAAATGGATTCAATAGTATGCACATTGGTAGGTTTAGGATCCATAGAGGGTGATTATTCATCTATAAAATATGGATCTTTAATTTATTATGATTGTTGCATAAGGAACTTGCAATGATAAGGGGAATTATGAACTAGCTACATAAGTGGAATCTTTCAAGGCATGGAGTTAAGTTATTTGAGAAAGTTCCAATGGGATTTAAAAGAAGAACCAGTATGATATTTAGAAGGTAAGGTAGATTTTGAAGGAATGGAAGTTGGTAGGGGTTTGAAATAAGGAGGTGGTTCCTCATCGGCTTTTGACACTAAATGAGTGGTTGTAGTATATTTGAGAAATTGTTCTTCCAAATATGGTTTCTTAGGTTTTGTGACAGGATCTTTGTGAGATGGTTTACAATGATAATTGACCTTAGCTTCATTAACATATTGAGAATTAGTGTAATATTGGTCATAGTGAACATCAATAACACAAAACTCCTTGGTATTTTGTTACGGATTAGATGTGGAATTTTTTTTTTGGTTATTAGATTAATAAGCTTTGGAAGTTTGTCATTTTTGAGAAGTAGTGTTGTACTCTTGATGCTGGAGTTATATCATGGCTTTGTGATTGAAGGAATAAATAATCATGTAGGAGATAATTTTTTTTGTAAGCCATCAATAATTTTCATGGGAATGACTAGTGTCATCATGGACTAACAAAATTGATTAGGATCACACCATTTAGGAGGATTATTCAAATAATTAAAGGGTTTAGAAAGTAGTAGGAATTGTTTCATTTTTTACAAAGTTAGTGGTATATGAGAACATGGTGGAGTGTTAGCTTTGGAAAATCCTAATTGGGTTTGAGGAGTATTGACGGTGATGGCATTATTAGAATTTTGAAAAATATCCTTTAGGGAATTTGATATTAGATTTGAATTGCTTCATGAGGGAGTCTTGATGTTTGGCCTAGTCAAGAGCTTCATTAAGCTTTGAGAAGAAAAAGTTTGAACCTTATATTGAAGCAAAGGAGTTAAAATAGTTATAAAGAGTTTAAATGAATTATCATCAATCATGTTGTGGTCATCCTTATGGGCTAGAGATTTCCATTGTTTGATAAAATCATGAGCTAATTTAGTGGGAGATTGCTTAGCATTGATGAAATGGTTAAGGAATTGACTAAATCCTCAAGTTGAAAAATGTAATGTTGTGGAAGTTGGTTTTACCATTCCAATACATCACCAGTGAAGGTTTTAACTAGAAGTTTAGTTGTGGTGATAGTATTAGTTTGGATCTATTATTTATAAAGATTACCAAATGATTTGAGAAAGGATGCAAGGTCTTTAGTACCATCATACTTAATAGTTGGAGATATATTACCAATATCAATGGACATGATGAAAGGAGATAAAGGCTCATTTTGGGTATTTTTAAGAATTTTTTTATTCATAATAGGTTGAGGAATAACATTTCCTAAAATATCTCTAAGAGGTGGCTGAATAGATTTTAGATTGGCTTAAGGATTAAGAGATGGAGGTTAATTAGCCATGTTTATCAAATTACATTGTAATCACATCATTTTAAGGTTTTAAAAAGTTTTCATTATGTTTATTTATTGTATGACTTGTGTAAGAAGTTGATTTATATCAATTGGTGGGTTGGTGTTTGTATGGGAACTCTATGAATTGGTATTAGGGGGAGGGTTGTTGGAAGGTGGATTATTAGGGGGAATGTTGGATAGACTTGTATCAATGGCTCCCACATTATGTTGAAAATATTTAAGATGATAATTATCTTAATAGGTACAAAAAGGATCAGATCCACCTAGATCATCTTGAGGTGTGATTTGAACCATGTTACAATCCCTAGATGAAGGAGGGGAAGAGGTTCTCCAAGAGTGAGGTTTCTCTCGGGAGGTAAGGAAAGGGATAAATGAACACCCCATATAGTGTCTAAATGGATTTAAGTTGTCTAATAATATTATAATATGGGACTTCATGATGTTTTGAAGAAAATGAATAGAATGTTAAGGAAAGAGAAATTGATAACTAAGTCATCCAGATAGGAGAGTAGGGGCAATAATCAGATACAAAGTTGACTAGGTCAACTGTATATTATTAAAAATGAAGATGATAAGAGTAAAAAATTGAGTGGATCAACTTAGTACTGCTGAATAATAATAAGAAGAGTATAGAGTCAACTAGGTGGACTTAGTACTATAGATAGGAAAAAATATAGTCTATAAGAGATTGTTTCAAAGAGAATGATAGTATGTTATAAATAGGGAAAGATATTTCAATGTAATTTAAGAAATAAGTGAGAGAAAAAACACAAATAATTGGATCAATGAGAATGATCTAATTGGCACAAAACATAAAGCCTTGCACTAATATTGGCTAACGAAAGTTTTTACAATACAACATACAATGAGAAAAGAGCAAGCAGTCAACTACAAAGTAAATGTTAACTAAGTGTTGATCTTGAGTGTTGTTAGATTATTAAGTGTTATTTTAAGTGTGATAGGGAAGTTGGCTAAAAATAGGGAACTAGAAAGCAATCTATAGATGGTTTTAAGATGTTTAGGCTGAAAAAGATCTATGTTGGCAATGGTACTGGCTTGGTATTGGAGCCTACCCCCTCACTTCATAATCTTATAATGATAATGGTGTTGAGGGCTTTGCCAATATATAAAATTAACCATGTGTTTATATTTGGATAAAAAACTAAGTCTGCTTCCCCCTTGGTGATGAAATCCAAGTAGGTAGGCCTTGGGAAGACAAATATTAAATATGTTTTGAGTATTATGTGATTTGGTAGTGTGTACAAAAATAGAAAAATAGTGTAACTAAATGGTATTTTTAAAAAACCACCTAATTAAATTATGTGAGCTACTCTAAGCACATAAATAGCTAAAAATGAAAGTTTGAATTAATTTCTAGCATATAGTTATTAATTCCCAAATTAAGAATAGTACATAGTTGATTTAGATGACATTATATGAAAACATTATAGAATAGAGTCAATTGGGTCATTACTATTCTATATAAGTAATAGTCCTTCAGAACTAAGTTGACTAGGTCAACTTAGTCTTTTAGACAAAAGACAAACTACAAAACTAAGTCAACCAAGTTAACTTAGTTTATTTTAGGATTGTAGTTTTAAAGACTAAAAACTTGCATAAAATAAAACTTTAATGAAGTACTTAATTGATAGATAGAAAGAGAGGAACCTTGGTGGGTTGAAAGATGCTGAGGATTGAAAGTTTTCTATTGAAGTGCCTTGAATACTGATTTCAAGTTCTACCAACTATGTTGGCTGGGTCGACCTAGTTCTATAAAATCCTATTTTCTAAATCCTATAAAGATGACTAAGTTGACTTGGTTGACTTATTTTGTTATCTAGATGTTGATTAAAATACTAAGTCAACCTATTTGACTTAGTTTTCTATTTTGGATGTTAACAGGAGACTAGGTCAACCTAATTAACATAGTCTACTATCATGGACTAAATAAAAGTACTTTATCAACCTACTCAATTTAGTAACTTGTATCTGATGAAGACCTACATAGAAAGACCAAAGCCATTTTTATGTGTTAAACTTTCTCACATAATTTAGAACTATATCAGCCTAGTTGACCTTATATCATAAATATAAAAAAATAATAAAATGATAGAAATGGAAAATGTGAAAGAAAACCAATAAGGGTTAGATTCATGTCAAGTTCACTAGAATATATGTAATGGAAAATGCATCAGATCTATAAATCAATCCTAAATCGAAGAAGATAGATGTTACTTACACTTCTGATTGGGGATACATTAGATAATCAAGGTCATGACTAATATGGATCTACTAGACCCATCTAATGGATATCTTACCATGATATTATCACTAAGGAGGGTTCTAAAGCCTTAAGTCAAGTAAAACTATGTAATAACCCTAACTAGGTCCCATGTTTTCATATTCACTATATTAATAACAAGTAAAATAAAAGTCTAATCTAGTGCTCACCAAATTTTCTAGCTCAAAATTGGGGTTATTAAACATAAAATTAAACATGAATAAGAGAATCTTAATTAATTTATGCATAGGTAAAACCCTAATGCATGGAGAGAGAGAAAATTATTCAAAATCCATTAATTATGCTACTTTTATCTACTAAAGAGAGGAGTAAAGTTAGATATTCTTACTTGGAAGATGACCCTGATGAGACCCAATCTCTCCCTAGGACAAAGGTTATTTTCAAGAGTTTGTTGTGGTTTATAAGGATCATTAAGAAATGACAAATCATCAAAGACTTATCCACAAGACTATATTCTTCTCCAAGTAAAACCCTTTTCTAAGACTCCTCAAGTAGAATGGTGGAAGAGTAGATTGTAAAGAAGAGCAAATGAATAATAACTCTTGCCTACTCTCTAATAATGGAGAAATGGATGTGTTTATATAGGTGTATCTAACCTTAAAACCTTTCAATTTTTATGGCTGATAAGGTCAACCTGGTTAACCTAGTATCATAACTGACAAAAACTAACGAGTGTTGGATGGTGGAACTTGATCTTATTATAATGCCTAATTATCGATAGGGGGTCTGGGTGGGTAACTCCCCCCCATTAAGGTCACCATGGGGGTCTATAGGGTGGTGACCTAATTTAGAGCCCCTTGGTGGGGGTTTGGGGGTAGTGCCCCCAAAGCAAAATTTTATGAAAAATGCATTGTAAAATATTGTAATTTTATAGTAAATCTATACCATTCACTATTAGGTCACATATTTAACAGTAAAAATTATATTGGTGAATTTTTATCCTAATATGTAACTCTTATTTGATATGAGGTAAATTTTAATCATGGTAGTACACTATAGCAAGTGAAGAGGAGATTACAATGGATGTATTATAGGTTTATTCCTTCATTTGTTAGACTAAATAAGAGAAAAATTGGTTATTTCTATGTGGATGTAGCCCATTTTGGGTGAACCATGTTAAATCTATATTTCTCTTGTGTTGTTTTTTATACATTTTATTTCCGTCTTTATTTCATTAATATTGCTCTATGTTCTATTTTCCTAACAACTAGGTCATAACCTAGGTCAGCTAGGGGTCGAACTAAACCCTACTAAGTTTTGTCAATAAGAATATAAGGTTGATGTAGTCAACATAGTCATGTAAACTACCAAAAAGGGTTTTAGGTTAGGGAAATAACTAATGAAGGTGGTAAATGACTAGAGGAGGGTGAAAAATAGGAGGAAAAACATAGGGGAATGTTTTTAGGAGATGGTTTGATTGGTAATAAGTGGTAATAAGTGATAATGATCTTGAGAAGCACCAATGGTCTGCCCACCCCTTTCTTGGTGCACCACTTAGGGCATGCACTCAAAGAGATTAAGACTTGATAGGTTCTTACAAGATAGAAAGCATCAATAATTGATAAAGTTTAAAATTAATATGTGTGTATAGAGTCCATCCATTATGTTGAAAATCTACAAGGTATGGATTGATCATAAGGTTTAAGAGCATTATAAGGAATATATTGTAACCTAATTTAGGTATTTAGAATGTTCTAAGGTCTTTGAACAAGTATTGAAGTCACCTCTATTTTCACCTTCACTTGAAATCATATATATATTATCTTAAAGGGAGTGTTTGAACATAAGGTGATACCAATTCAACCTCAAAAGGCCACTAAAACCATAAACCACACCTTCAAGGGCCTTCATAATCATCATATTTCCATAATCAAATGATATTAGATGTAAAAGGTGTCTTCTCACAAGTCAAAGATCTTTATTTGCCACTAAATAGGCCCTACACATTTGAAAACATGTCCATTTAACTTCCCCAACCATACCATATGTTTTGAAATGCATTATGACCATTATTTTACCTCTTCCTACCTGTCAATGATGATTCATGGTCTGAAAACATGAGAAAATGTAGGAAAGTTGTAGGTTGCAGGATTTTTTAGACAAGTTCTTATTTGTAAGATATGGATATGGTCAGATAGAGTTAGGTATATGTAGGGTGATTTTAACACAAACATCAGATGAGAGAATCCAAGTGTTTTAGGCCTAAAAGAGCCAAAAATTGATCCACTTCTTTCATCGAGCTCTTTGGTAGCCTTGGATAGGACTTCAGGTTTGTACTCAATTTATATAGGATAAAGAAGATGGTGAATTTAGATCTTGGCCTTCCAATCCTAGGCATTAGTTTATAGATTGATCTCCTATTCTTTATGAATAAAGTTTAAGAACTTAAGGTAGTCAGTTATCCTCCTATATCCACATAGGGCCAAAGAAGGGAATAGTTTCAATGTATTATTGGCCTATTTGATGAAACTAATAGTTTTTCATGTCTTCTCTAGTCCTTTAGGATATTACCATGGATTTCTCCATCCTTGGTTCACATGCGTAAGCCCATGGAAGTAATAAACACTCAAGCTACCACTATCTTTAGACTGTAATTAGGGTTCCATTGATGAAAAAGGATATTCAATGCAAATGTTTGATAATAAACAATGGTTTGAAGTTTTTTGATGGCTCCTTAAAGTTGTTCATGTATTATTACATATTTATTACAAGTGAAATTGTTAGATTAACCTCAAATATAAAAACATCTCACCTCCACATGAGACTGCCTACATATTGAGCTTCTTTATAAATGAGAACCAAGTATTCCAAAAAGGTAGTTGTTGGAAGTCATTAGGACACCTTAGAGAGGTAGAAGAAGTGTTAGAGTCAAGTAGAATAACCCACTTCTCATAAGATCCAAATTCCATTATGGCTCTCATAGTCAATAAATTTTCATCTATCCCTCCAAACACTCCACATACCTGATTAGCAAAAGTTAAGGTTGTTTATCAAAATTTGAGGTATTCAAAGAGTCCTAAGTTTCCATTTCTTCCTACATATTCCTGATTGATGAAATCCAAATGTTATACTCTATTAAGTTTGTGATTAGGCATGCCTAGGGTCTTTGTATGCAATCTTAAGTATGAGTCAACAATCATTTTGACATCTCTCAAAGTACCTCTATCATTTGATGTTTTCATCAAGCATATCTACCTCCTAATAGGCTCTAAGTTCCAAGATAAAAATCCATAAAGCCTTTTGACTACCATTTACAAGTTTTAACCCTTATACCCATGATTAAGGGTTGAGAGAAAGATAAAATATTATATAAAACAATGAGAATCCATTAAGACTATATGAAAAGGGCATATCCAAGTATAAATACAGTTGAAAAGCATGAAGGCCACCTATAGTAACATAACTCAAAACTAGCTCTCAAAGGTTTCCAAGACCATCATAGGCAACTGATTCTCAAGATGAAAAGAAGGGCCATAGGGTTTTTTGATGGAAATTTTAAATGGATATGGTTTGGATTCAAGGTAAGTCACTAGAGTTTCAAACATGATATTGGAGCCCTTCTACTACCTAGTTCATTTGGTGGTCAGGCTCCATTGACAATCACACTAAAACTTCACTAAGATCAGAATTATAGGCCTTCTATCATTAATATTTATTGTAAAGTGATATGGGTATATAAAGGATAGGTGTACAAAAAAAAATCAATGAAACCTATAGGAGTGCACAAATGAGCTCAGTTAGACACATACAATAAGATAGGGTTACCTAATCAGTGAGGGTGCCAAACTGGTGAGAATGGAAATGTCAGTAGACATGTAAAGGAGAAATATAAGATGATGATTAAATCCATACTCCTCAAGAGATAACATGATTGTATGATCAATTCAATGACTATTTGGTCTGGGTTGTAGACCCAAGACATGCAAACTATGATGTATGACTATGTAAATTAGTATTGATAGATGATATAAGGAAGGATAAGCCCCAAGTATATGGTAAAATATTGAGTGCATGTCACCTAAACCTTGATTACATCAATATAATGAGATAAAAATGATTCTTGGATATTCATCTCTAACTATTACAAACATCTACACTAGATAATGATGGTTAAGGTAAATGTAAGATAAAGGGGATTGGGATGATGATTTGAATAGATAATATCAAATTTTGAGGGTTGAGGCAAGAGAGAGGAGGGTGAATTAATTATTTTGGAGTTTTAGAGAGGATTAAAAAGATATTTAGTCAAGCATTAGTCCATAAATAATGAAACATGCATAAATAACTAACTAACCAAGCCTATCTATTCCTATGGGAATCACAAAAGATAACAAGAAACAAATGAAAGAAAGCAACACTATATTACCTTCAAAAATGGATTCACCATACCCATGTGACTCAAAAACATGTTCTCCCTTGATCAAACATCCTTGTCTTTGTCAAAAATGGTGGTAAGCTCCTCCAATGCCTCAAGAACACTCCATAAAACCTAGGCTCATGATTCTAAATCACTAAACTAGCCTATCAATGAAGATTTGTGGGAACAATTTAGCATTATAAATTTTTAATATTCAATATTTGAAGATATTTTAACATAATAACCTTATACCAAAATATCTTAGAAATGATATTCATGGCCTCTCTATTTATAGATTTTTGGGATTGGTCAGGATCAACCTAAACCATCCATCTTGATATGAAGATGTGTGGTTGAGGATAATCCTAATATTTGGAATTAAATACATAATTATATTCATCATGAATTTAGAAGAAGGGGCATTGAAGAGGCATGGGAGGCATTAACTAGGGATGGGTGACCCATAATCTTGATATTTTATGCACTTATGGCTTAATGGATGCCACCCCATAGATGATGTCACTAGCTGATGCAGACAATAAGAATCAATTTTCAAAAAGAAATATTCAACAACTCTCATGGAAAATCCACTTAAGGTCTTGATTTGGATTAATTATCCTTAAAAAAGGTTAATCAATATTTGTGCAATTATTTAAAAATTGGTCCTAAATTAATCAAAATGGTCAGAAAGTCATATTACTAGGTCATAATTTGAATAGAGAGGAACTTGAAGGTGATGTTAGATGCATTGGAACCGTATTCCCATTTAGGATGTTTCCAACAAAAAATGACAAAGGTACATGATGTGTACCAATAAATTAAAATAAAAGAGTGATCCAGAGCACTAAATGGTGAAATGGTCATTTTGACTCAAAATGATCTGATCAAAGTTAGTTGGCCCATAAAATGCATTAACCTATGTAGGGATAATTTGACCTAAACTAGCACTTGTAAGTGACAAGTTTGAAACATTTATGGAATTTTATGGATTTTGACCTAAAATGTGTATTTGAGTGTAATTCAAGTAAGATTGACAATTTCAACACAATTGGTGTTAGGAATGAAATGTCTACATTTTACCCTTATTTGAGAAGGCATAGCGAGACATTCAGATGAAGTGACACCTTTTCAAAGAAAAGAGTTGTCAAGAAGAAATTGGAATAGACCCATGATGCCCCCTCGAGAGGACATAATAGGATGGAAGAAAAGGATGGACTCTCAAAAAGAGAGAGAAAGTGAGAGATTAACCCATGGAATAGATCACATCCAAATGAGCTAATCCTTGCACATGTGATTAACATCAATGATCAAAATATAATTATAAGTATAGTAGGCCCCAAAGATGGGGGGAATGGGAAAGATACAATCCATAAATGTACCCAATTTGAGAGTATAAGATACATGCTTAATGCATTGATCAATATTGAGACAATTTGCACACTAAAATATTACCATCATGGGATTTAATGTGGAGAGATTTGAATTAGAGGAAAAGGGAGAATGTTCTACTTCAATAAGGGAAGCACCTCTAGAACGAGGTCTCCAAAAAGAATACAAGTACTCTAGTAGAGCAGATTTGATCATGATAAAATAATTTTACCTGAGTAGGGAAGATTTTGATAATTGATAAAGAATAAATAATGATTTACCCCTATAGAGATAAGTTGATTCAGACATGGTTCAGATGTTGTGCCCCAGCATGGGTGATTATAAAGTAAAATAACTCAATGATATAACCAAAAAAGAGTTTAAAGTGAGCAGGCACACACATACATGCAATGGTGTAATGGCTTAGAAATCCATAAAAAACCAAGCATATGAAAATACACAAAGTGATGAGAGAGATGAAAATAAGAATGGAGATGGATAAGCTAACCTCAATTTAAATTGAGTACTACCTACATAGTTCCATGGACTCATGCTCCAACATGAATTTCAAGCCATTATAGTTTACCTAAGTTTGGGAGAGAATGGAATGAGGAATGATGAAAAATGATCAAGAATTGATTAGACTCACAATGTATGCAAAAAGATGCACATATAAACATAGAGAAAGAAGTATAAAATGCATGCTACCTATAATCCTAATTCCATATCATGAGCCTAGGTTTGACAAAGTGTTCTTGAGAATCATTCATCAGAGCTGATGTTGACATTAAGACTTTGAGACATGAGCACCAAGTGATTGCTATAGAAAAAACAAATTAGGCCTCATAATTATGAATAAATTAGAATGACATAAGATTCCAATTGCACTAAGCTAGTTTAAATTTGAATATCTATAACTAAGGATAATGGTAAAACAATGACCAAAACTAGAGTTACATTGATTTACATTTAAACGAAAAAATAAAGATAAAGAAAAATATAAACATAAATGAACCTAACTTAAAATCAAGATATGATCTAAAGTAGGAATAAAATGTTTAAAAACAAAGGCAAAAATGTTTTAACAATATGAGACCAAGATATGAATAATCAAGATCTATGTGGATCATCAAGGCATTCTTGAACATAAAAGACAAAAGCAAAATCAAACATAATAACAAGACAAAGAAACACAAGACCAAGAATAGATATAAAAATTAAAAAAGAGAAAAGGAGAAGAAATAAGAGGAGAGGTGTGAAAGCACAATAAAACACCAATAAAACACAATAAAACACCAAGAAAACTCAAATAAACACACAAATAAAAACCAAGTTAGTGCGGTTTAAAGACAAATGTTCATGCATGTGTTGTAGAGGTGTTACTTTCTACCACATCATAACAAAGAAAAATGACATGATAATTATTACCTAATTAAAGAGGAATAATGATAGAATAAATGGCGGAAGAGAAGAAAAGGAAGGGGTTGGCCAAGCTAACTACAGATGTATTAGACAAGTGGATGTTGCCTACATAGTTCCATGGATGTATGTTCCAACATTAACTTTAGGACAAATGTAGTTCTCCCAGGAAATAGGATAAAAGAAACATGATGATTATGCCATCATGATTAATGCTATATAAGAATTGGAAGATATGATAAATAAATAAGAATGGTCTGGCAAACAAGAAGCTGATGAGATGAGAAAGAATGACCTTGAAAAATGGCAAGTGCATGGGATAGGATGAAATGAACTAGTGTTTTTGTGCTTGAAAAATAGCAAGAGAATTTAAAATTAACAATTTCTCATAAATTTGCAAGAGTGTGGAATGGTGAAATAGGAATGTACAAATGTACAAAAGCATGAGACAATGTTTTTGTTCTTTTATGGATCATGTTTTGATGTTTTTGGTATTTTCAAAATATTTCTAATGTTTTTGGTGTTTTTGGGATAAAATATGCACAAGGTGGGACCATCTAGTTGAGGAGATGCACATCCTAAGAGTAGAGGTTCCAATAAGATAGCTAAGCTAGCTACAATGATCCATGCTCACAAATTGACAAGAGTGAGGTTCAGGTTGCTCAAAAAATGGTGAGAGCATATGGAAATGGGGATTGAGGTGATCTCAACATGAATTGAGCATGACCTACATATTCCTAAAATTACCTCAAGTTATAGTAATTCCATCCACACAAAAGGTGAAGAAAAACCAACTAGGCCCCAACAAGTTTTCAAATTTGGCAAATGGCCAGTCAAATGAGAATAGTAATGGCAAAGTGATGGAATAATGCATGATAAACAAGTGTTTCCCCTAGTTTGAACATATGTGGTTATAACGAAGATACAATGGCATAATTCAATAATACCTATCTACCTATAGGTGGTTATAATTAGTAGCAAGACTAGTGAGACACTGATTTACCCATAAGTGGTTATAATCAAGCTCACATAAACAAACATGGATATAGGATGAAAGATATCTTGCCAGATCAATTGTCACACTACTTTCATAGACTGTCATTATAAACATGGATTTGATTGATTATTGAAACTTCATTAGAATCCCCCCACAAAAGGTGTAGGAAGAATCACAAAAACCAAGATCAAAATATGATTTGGGTAGGATGACTAAAAATAGGCTTTAGTCTAGATAGGAATGGAAATGGTATAATAAAATGATCAGAAGAAAATTGGATACAGTGGTGATAACATTTCCCCCAAGTGATGACTAGATTAGATTGCTCACAAAATGGTTAGAGCATGGGAAAAGGGTGACCGAGATGACCTTAATAAAAATTGAGCGTTACCTACATATTCCCAAAGGACCTCAAGTCAATTTAGTTCAAACGATTTGGTTAATAGATCTCAATGGTATAATAATGCCTAAAAAGGGTCTATAGGGTTATCCCCAAGAGATGAGGCATGGTAATGGTAAACAAGTGAATGGTAGATGAAAAAAATGAATTTTTTGCTCTTTCTGATAGGGAGATGCATGTCTTAGTCAATATGTGAGACAACAAAAAATGATCAACTATATAAGTTACTATCCAACACCCTTTCAAAAAAACTTCTCTATTAAGAACTTGTTGTTGATCTAGATCTCAATAATGTGTTTGTGATCTTCATAGATTGTTGATTCTACTTATTTCAAATGTTGAGACAAGATATCCTTATAACCTCGATAAAGGAAAGTGCTATCAATGATGGTAAATAATGGTAGGATAAATGAGATAAGTAGGTAATAAATAGGTGGGTGATAATAGAATGTATAATATGGGGAAAACAAATGAAGATCAGGACTTTCAGTCACATGTAATGTTGCTGATGCTAGATTCAACATAATTTTGGTTGTGGCAGGGCTAAAGACCTTTAAAATTCTTTCATTAGGACCATCAGATTATTGTATTTCTTGATCTTGAGAGTAGATACCATTTGATTATGCTGTAGATTGGAATCTATTTTGATTTGATCTTTGATATTATCTTTAGTAAATAATGAAGAAATTTTGTGCTCAGATATTGGTGCCTCAATGAGGTTTTCAACAATGAATTTGTTTTGATGATTCGATAGTGCCTCTGTGAAGGTTTCACGAAGGAATGTAGACTTTTGACTTTGATTATCTTCTAGCATTTTCAAAAAATTTTCACTAGAAGATGCTGAGTTATGAATTTGACTTTCCCCTAATACCTTCAAAAAAGTTTCCCTAGGAGAGTGTTCTTCTGCTACATGAATGCTATCTTGGCCTCCTTACTCTTATTTAACTACTATGTCACCATGGATGTAATTTAACAAAGTGTGATTCTTTTGGTCCTAATTGACACTTGTGGGAGATAAAATGTTAATAATATGGCTATTTTGTTTGATGGTAATGGCCTGTGGAATGGTAATGAAATGGGGAGAGACTACACAATCCTTTTAGAAGATACTGGGATAACTTATGTCAAAGCTGAAGTACTCCTCCTCAAAAACCATATAAGGATAAAAAATGTATTCAAATTGATTTACAAGGCATTTATAACCAATGTTGTAACAACTAATACTATAATCTATTTATGACTCTAATTCTAAAGCAAGAGACTCAAAATCTAATGTCACCACTGATGTTGATTCTATTTCTAATGCTAAACCCAATGTCAGTTTAAAAATGGAACATGACTCTAATATTGATTCTTCATCTGATATGGTTATTTTGATAATGTTATGTTGGATGCTAAATTTTTGATAAGTAATGGCCTGTGATGGCATAATGGGCTCAATAAAAATTGATTCATCTTGGAAGGGTTCAACATAGATTGACTCATCTAAGTGAATCCCCTCAAAAAGATGGAATCACTCAAGGGATATCTCGACAAAATCATGTCTATCAAAGTGAGACTCCTTAACGAGTGAGAAAAGATCAAGAGACAACTTTACCAAGACTAGCTTGTCAAGGAGATGAGGTTCTTTTAAAATAGGTAACATATAATTAGGTAACTTATCATAGTTTATCTTATCATAAATGGGTTTTTCAAAATTAACATTTTGGTTTTGGTTCATAATTGGTTACAAAAGATTAATTTTAAACACCTTTTGATCCTCATAAGATGGCATTTGAAGAGGTAATGGTTCTTGTTTAAGCTCAAATATCGACACAAAATTTCTAAAGTGGGGAACATTTGCTATAGCAAAAACAATGGTTTGTGGTTCAATAATGGACTCTCAAAAGATTAGACTATTTAAGAAGAGATTAAAAACAATCGGTTCATCAAATGGAGGTTCTTCAACAATAAGTTCATCAAAAACTAGTGATGGGCCAAGAATAGTAACAATTTCACGCTTCTTAGTTTGGTTGCTCATGCAAACCAAAGGAAGAGGTCCTAAAGTGGTAACAAATGGATGCTTCTTAGTATGGTTTCTCATGAAAACCAAAGGAGGAGGTCCTAAAATGGTAATGACTGGATGCTTCTTAGTTTGGTTGCTCATGCAAACCAAAGAAGGAGGTCTTAAAATGGTAATGACTAGATGCTTCTTAGTTTGGTTATTCATGCAAACTAAAGGAGGAGGTCCTAAAATGGTGATCTCGGTACATTGTGAAGTTTTATTACTTACAGAAGCCAAAGCATCCAAGTCTTCTTGATAAACCCAATCATTCCAATCATGAGTTGGATCATAAGTTGGATCTTGACTATGTTCTCATGACTGATTTTTGTGAAGTGTATATATATCTAGTCTTGAATAAAGTCCTAAAAGTCATTTTGTGTGGCCATTCTATTATAAATTAGATTATCCATGACTGCACCATAAGTGTATCTAGACATATCTACATTTAATGAAGAAAGCTTCAAATATAGAAAGACTTAAAGTTCTACAAACTCTGAAAAGTGATATTTAAAAGATAGAAGGTTCAACCTTGGTTGAAAGGGTGAAGCTGCATCTCAAAAGTAGTTTGTTTCAATATTTAACATAAAAAAACCTAACATCAAATATCTAACATTAAAGCTTTTTGAAGGAAGGTTGTGTTTTCCCAAACAAAGTCACAAAAACTGATGAGGATAGGCATTCAAACAAATAAATAATCAATAGTGTTCAAAATTGGGTAATCATTTAATCAAAGCTATGTAATGCAAAAGAAAAATATCTGCATACCAACCCCATGAATTAAGGCCTAAATAGAAATCAATCAATGTTTGGATCCAAACTTGACAAGGTTAATTAAAAATGCAATGTTGAAGACTAGGATTGGACCAAATAAGCTAGACAAGATCAGACAACATGATGACACAAGACAAAGGTCCAAATGGTCTACATGACATGGTTTGAAACAAATGGTTTTTAAGAAACAAGTTTTGAAACAAATTGAGTATCCTAATGATGTAAGCATTCTCAAATGATGTGGTCAATTATTATGTTTCAAAGACTCAAAGGCAAAAAAAAATTGACATGATTTGGGCAATGTAATGCTACCCTTGTTAACTCAAATACATGATTTTGACATGGATTATGAAAAAATAGACAAGTTTTATCCTCAAATCATACCAAGAAAATAATGACCAAAATGTACTAATTATAATCATCCAAATCCTTACAAGGGTATGTCAAAATGGATTTAACTAAACTAGAAAGGTTTTGATCATTCTAGGGAATTGATTGCACAATGAATTTCATGTCAAACAATGCAAAAAACAAGCATGGAAACTGGGTGACCATGGAATTAGCTAGCTATAAAAAGGTCTAGTCATTTTTACAATGACTACATCCTACTATTCTCTTAGTGTAGTGCGATGTCCAAATGCATATACGTCTTATGTGCAACTCTAAAGGAGTCAAATGAAGTCAATGCTAGGAGGTGAAACCCCAGATTAAAGCTTCCCTAAAGAACTCATGGGAGGTAATGATTCCCCCCTCACAAGCCAAGTTTTAATGAAAATAAAAGACTAATATAAAGACTTTAGGGTAATTTTCAAGGTCACCCAAACTTTGACAAGTTTTTGGGGAGTGATTTAGATGACATTATTTCTAAGCCTTGGACTAGGCTACTTGCAATAGGAATGGTGATTTTGATTCCAAGGGTTCCCTATAGGGGACAAATGGAAGAGAATACATGCAAAATTCCTCTTTTTTCTAAACAAAATCTAACTAAACAATTATTGCAAACAAAAATTGATAAGTGTGTTCAATTTGAAACCCAAATGAAATGTTTGGTGGTGTTCATTTTACCCCTTGGTCCTAGTTGCAAAACTTTGAAAAAATTCACTAAAACATCTAAATTCCTTGTTAAACACCCAAAACAAAGTTCCTAATTCATTTTTAAGCATGCAAGAGGTGATTTGAACATGTTTTTATCAAAGTAAAAGCTTGTTCCTATAGTAAAAATGTTAGCATGTCCTTTAGCTTTGAAGCTCTTTTTAGCTTGAAATAATGAACTTTGAATAAGTAGCTCTCGGGTCTATGTTTTTGGAAAAAACATAGTGACTGATGTCAATTATTAAAATTTATGATTGTTGCTTTACTAATCGGGACCCAATCGATGTCAATTTTGCTAGATAGTGTTAGTTAAGTCAGTAACTGATGTCAATATTTCTGTCGACATTGATTACTATGTAAAAACTATGACAACCAAAAACAACAAAATAAAGTTATAAAATTAATTTTCAAGAGTTTTAAGAGATCAAATAAATATTTTAGAGTTGTAAAAGGATTTCCTATAGGTGTAGGATGTGTCTATTTCTATCGGGTATGCCAAGATGTAGAGAGGATTACAAAGTAAGTTAGTCAAGCATTAGTCCATAAATAATGAAACATGCATAAAGAACTAACTAACCAAGCCTATCTATTCCTATGGAAATTACAAAGGATAACAAGAAACAAATGAAAGAAAGAAACACTATATTACTTTCTCAAATGGATTCACCATACCCATGTGGCTCAAAAACATGTTCTCCCTTGATTAAGCATCCTTATCTTTGTCAACAATGGTAATAAGCTCTTCTAATGCCTCAAGAACACTCCATAATACCTAGGATCATGATTCTAAATCACTAAACTAGTCTATTAATGAAGCTTTGTGGGAATAATTTATCATTATAACTTTGAAATATTCAAGATTTAAAGATATTTTAGCATATTAACCTTGCACTAAAATAACTAAGAAATGATGTTCATGGCCTCTCTATTTATAGATTTTTGAGATTGGTTAGGATCAACCTAAATCATCCATCTTGAGATGAAGATGTGTGGTTGAGGATAATCCTAATATTTGGAATTAAATCCATAATTATCTTCATCATGAACTTGGAATAAGGGGCATTGAAGAGGCATGAGAGGCATTAACTAGACATGGGTGACCCATAATCTTGATGTTTAATGCACTTATGGTTTGATGGATGCCACCCCATAGATGATGTCACTAGGTAATATAGATAATAAAAATCAATTTTCAAAAAGAAATATTCAACAACTCTCATGGAAAATCCACTTAAGCTCTTGATTTGGATTAATTAACCTTAAACAAGGTTAACAAACATTTGTGCAATTATTTGAAAATTGGTCCTCAATTAATCAAAATGATTAGCAAGTCATATTACTGGGTCATAATTTCACTAGAGAGGAACTAAAAGGCGATCTTAGATGCATTGGAACCGTATTCCCATTTAGGATGTTGCCAATAACAAATAATAAAGGTACATGACATGTACCAATGAATTAGAAGAAAAGAGTGATCCATAACACTAAATGGAAAAATAGTCATTTTGACTCGAAATGATCTGATCAAAGTTAATTGGCCCATAAAATGCATTACCCTATTTAGGGATACTTTGACCTAAACTAGCACTTGTAAGTGACAAGTTTGAACCATTTATTGTGTTTTATGGATTTTGACCTAAAATGTGCATTTGAGTGCAATTCAAGTAAGATTGAAAATTTCAACACAAATGCTATTAAGAATTGGATGTCTACAGGAGCCACATAAACACCTACAAGTGCCCTAAATTCCTAAAACCTAGTCTGAACCTATAAGGCCTAAAGACACATTTAGGTCTTAAGATCCCACCTCCACTTTAGTAGTAGATATAAAACCCCAAAGCAAACTCAAGGCAATGAAGAAGTGTATGAAGATGTTTTAGACCCTAAAGGAGGTGTTTAAATTAGGGTAATGTAAATAAATGGTCAAATATAGTCTTAAACACCTTCTTGAGCTCTATTGACTTAAATAGCCACGTTAAGTTGCCAATTTCAACACTCATATCTTTCATAATAGAAGGACTCAGACCTAGTGATCTTCGAGGGATTTGGACACCCCTATAAAATTGAGATACATGAAGGAGAGAGTGGGATTAAGAGACCCAACTCTATGAACAAACCTTAACACTGTAGCCTACATAAATTGTATGTCAAAGAACTCGAAGCACACCATCTTTTGTTCATATCTCACTATATAGTATGCATGGGACCTAGGGATATTCAAGATATTTGAAGGGGTATATGGGATATATGTTCATGGAAAGAGGTTTTATTTTGGAGTTTTTTACTCTATGAATAATAATTAAGATGGTGAACTTTTAAAACCCTCTCTAAACCTTGACCATGAATCGATGAGTGAGTTACAACCTCAAACACATTCAAATGGAAAAATTAGGCTATGAAATAGTCACAATGGTCTTCCCAAGTCACCTAAGTACCCAAATGCTCTACTAATTAGCATGTGCATGGTATGTGCTATACATATCAGGCCTAAAAGAACTAATCCAAGCCTACATACAAGAAAATAGAGGAAGTCTGCATATCTTATGTGTTTTTAAGGAGGGAGAGAACCCCAAATATCTTAAAGAAATACTTAGTTCCAACTTACAATAGTATATATGTCTAAATGTCACTTTCAGGCCTAGCTAGGTGCCTAGATGAAGGATTATATATACATAAAGAAGAGGTAAGTGGCTTAATCAAGCTAGTAAAGTTGATATGAGGGCCTTAAGGGGTGAATTTAATGTCAAGAAAGGTGGCCAAGTGCCTCATAGATCAAATTTGGGGTAAAGATGCAACAAATATACCTTTTTAAGCCTATTGGCCTAGCACGTTCCTCAGATAAATCCTACTTGAAGTCTAAAACAAAGGACTAAAGGAAATTAGATAACACATCAGACCTCCAAGAAGTTATTTTTCAAGGAGTTTTAAATGTGTGGGTAGCTTTGGTTTGTAAAGTAGAGGTCATTGTTGGTCACTTTGGCTTGAAAGTTAAATGAGATTGCTTAGAATGCACATTACTCTCTCAAGAGGCAACTTGACAATCTCATAAATATACATAACAACTACATGGGGAGTAAGAACTTTTGGAGAGTTTTAGGGGCTTTGTCTACAAGAGATCAGTGGCATTTTTTTTAGAGGTTAAGTTCTTAACCTTTATGAACCATTAATACAAGTATAAAACCCGCTTAAACCTCCCTCAAACCCTAATAAGGACATTATTGTGAAAATATTTGATAAAATTCGTCCAAATGCATTGGGATGGCTTGATAAACACTTGGAGTCTATAATACACTCTTAGGGGATCCCATCCATAGTATTGGTCTATATGGATGGTTATACAAACCCATTAAAAACTATAGTTTTACAAGGTTTTGAGCATAATCTAAGGTAAAAAACTTGGTCAAGGGTTTAAAATCATTTAAGGAGGTGATATGATACATTTTTCACCTTATCAAATCATGAAACACTTACAAGTCTATGTGAAAATGTTCATACAGGTATGTGCCAAATAAATAGTTTAGTTATGCTAAAGGAAGGTGACCTAGTCATCTAAAGAAAGTAGAATTGTAGGTGTGAGATTATTGGGAAGCATGGATCATGATATGGTATGTATATTTAGGCTTGTAATAGTCTCACTCAGTCATCTTTACGGTTTGATTCAACCCTCATAGCCATCTAAATGGTGAACAAGTCAAGATACTAGGCTACTTATCTATATGCCTACTTAATCAACAATAAAATGTTAATGAGTGTAATAGGATGATATGGAGTTAATAAAACCCATGAAAATATATCCTAAGGTGAGAAATCTCAACATCTATGGCCATTATGGGGGATTAGGGCAGTTTCTTGAACATGGTCAACATGCAAGAAAAAGGTGACCACTAAATGCTCCATGGAGGAGGCCTAATTAAACCATTTCAATGCTCTTTAATTGTTATAAGAAGAGGAAATTGGCCAATAGTGGAATTAATATGCTCTTCATGGGTTAACCTTGGCTAAAAATAGACTTCAATGCCCAAATATGCTCATTCAAGACACCAATCAACCCAGGCAATGCATGGAAGAGTGTGAGGCTGATTGTAACTACAAATTAAATGGATTATGGTCATTCATGACCTATTAATGTTCTTTCCACACTTTTTTATGTTATTATACTTATTCATTCTTCTATATATTTAGGCCTTGAGTCTATTATAACCATCCCTCGACTGGGTGTAATGAAGCTCTGCCAAATTGTATCTTGAGAACCTCTTTGTATCAATAATGAAGGACTATTTATATATTTATTTGATAGAATTAATATGTTATGGTTTGTTTATTTACATAAATTATGATGTTTATCTTCCTTTTCAGGTCCTCTCCTTAACCTAGTTGCTATAATGGCATCCTATGTAGGTTATGTGATGTATGAGAGTGTTGGTAAATGTGTTGACGAGTAAGATGGTTGATAGTGCTTCAAGTAGACCTATTTTCCATTACATTAAAGTTACATGCATCCATAAAAACCTTCACATGAAATAATCATGCTCAGGAGTTCATTAGAAATCTTGTTTTAGTCATAAACCTTCACTTGATTCATTAAGTGTTGATTAAAGATCAGTTAGAGTAGATAGATCAATATTAGTTGATCACCTCATTAGGTTAGGTTTATTTCATGTATTTATATAATTTTTTCACCCCAAAAATTAGTAGGTATTAGGAAGTGATCTCATGTTGATGTACTAGGGGACCTATCCCTATAACCTAGAGATTTGGTCCTCTTATAGGTCACCTACAGCCTTTGGACCAATCCCATGTTACCCCAAACTTGGAGAGAACTAAACCATCTTTTTATAAGGGTGCATTTTGGAGTGTTAAAAATTATATCTTCATTTATGATATATTTTTCACAATAATGTAATATTTTTCATTATATTCATTTTGTCATCCAATTATAATTATATCAGACTAAGCTTTTCTAGGTGAGGTGGATGCATGACAATTGTACCCCCTCATAACAAATATTTTAGAGGGAGAACATCATAGGGGATAGGGTGGTAGATCACAATAGTAGGGGTAGTCAAAATAAGAAGAGAACACACACACTCAGTATTATTTAGTTTTTATTATGTGGTTTGCATTCTGATCCTAATTATGTATGTTTGGATATTTTTTAGTGTGGATCATAACCATTACATAGTATAATGATGCATGTAGTAAATTTTATTTTTTAAATACTTGGTGAGATTAAGAGGTTGTGCTAACTCAATCATGTTAATTTCTTATGTCATGGTTGGTTTATTTATCATTCTAGCTTCATTATCATTCCAAAAGGGTTTTGTATGTTTTATTTAAACTTGGGATTGAGCCTATAGTTTAACATGCAGTTCCCTAAATAGGTACCTTGCACATAGGGTTATGTTGCCATTTAGTTATAAATTAGAATAAGGAACATTTAATACCCTCATTTCAAAAAAAGGCCATTAAGAAAATATTCTTTAGATGTTAAAATAATTGATAAAATAGAAATTTTGGGTTTAACTTGCCCCCCATTATCAATTTAGAGTGGAGTCTTTATATTTTGACGTCACCTTGGTCCATCATGGGTGGTAGTAATTAAACCATTTATTTTAACATGTAAAACAACTTTTTAGAGGCTTATGTTGGAATCTCTTGATTCGAGGAATGATTAGGTTTATCTCCCTCTCATGTAAGTCAATGAGCTTTCATTTTGGAGGGAATTTAGAAAATAAGTCATAGTGGAGTAGTGGCTACCATTGTTGAAGCATGCATGACATTTATTAGGACTTTTTATGGGTAATTTTGTAAGAGTAGGAGAGAATAATGGGTAGAGTGGTAAGATAAGTATGAATATAACTCTAGGAGGATATGGTTTTTATGGAGATATAAAAATGTGCTTTGGGAATGAATCTGTACATGATGAAGAAAAGAGGGGACATTCTAGAGGAGCTTGAAGAGAATTGGAAAGTTACTACATTTTTATAGGTCGAAAAGTATTTTGGTATTTTTCATCACTATTCGACAAGTAACTCATTCATGAGGTTATGAATTTAAATATTATCAAGATTTTTCCTTTTGGTATAAATTATTAATTAGTTGGAAATTTTGAAAAGGGATTAACTATTTGAACTTGATAAAATGGTAACCCTATTTTGGGATATTTATGGTTTCAATCAACTCTTAAATTCATGAGTTAGAGACAAATATAACAGTCTTTAGGAAAATTGATGTGGGGAGTGGGGAATGTGATATTGATATTTGCCTTTGTATTAAAGAAAAAATTATTGAAACCCTTATTTTCTATTCCTCCTATGTGGGACATTTTAAGTTCTATTTTCCTTGCATAATTAAAAGTAATAACTTATTTTAGATGGTTATAACTTAACAAAATTGTTATTAAGACTATAGTAATCTAGATCTATTTATCTGGGGTTCATAACTTTATTTTTCCTCCTCAAAATAAAAGTTCATTTTATGTAATTCACATATTTACTACTTGGAAATTGTGAACTTCCTTGTATATAAAATTACTGCATATCCTTTACTATAGTTTTAGGGTTTCTTGGTTTTTATTACACTCTATTGAATTGATATGGTAATTTAAGGATGTACCTTATAAGCCTGTGGTTATGAGTATGAACATATTTGTAGGTCTATAAGGACCAACATGCATAAAAATATCTTTCATCCTATTATTTTAATAACAATATTAAAAACCTTTAAAATCTTCAAAATGGATATAAAATGGAGGAATGGGATATGAAACCTATGTTATAAATAGTAATCTTTCTTGTTTGAAAAATAGAGGCTAATGAGAGATAATTAAATATAATAAAAACTATTAAAGCTAGAGGTTGGAAGTTAGATGAAATGAAGATCATTAAAGGACATACTATATTATAGAAAGAACTAATTTGTTTAAGGTAATTTAATGGATGTTATAGACTTTTAAGAGGTTTTTAAGACTACCTACAAGCCTATAACTTGTATGGATTATTCTATAGATTATAGTATGGTGCATAATAACTTGGCTAAAACATATAACTTATAATATGAACCTCTTAAGGATGGTACAACTTAAGAGATTCAATGATTAAATTATAAGAGTTTAAAATGATGATAAATGGTTAGATATATATTAAAATATTATTTGTCTTGCATGATGCATAAATACGTGATGTGTGATATTAATAATTGATTTGTGTGAGCTTAGGAATGAGGGTAGTATGGCATTGAAGAATAATAACAAGCCTAAGAAAAAGTATGAGACTCATACAGGTTGTTTAAAAAATATAACAAATAAAATGAATGATCTTTATAATACTTATATGATATACTCATATTTTAAGGTAACCAAAATGTTTATAAAAATTAACAATATGGAAATACTTGTATGTATTATGATCTTTGAGGATTGTTTTGTGTAATTCTATCTAGTTATTAGATTTAGCATGAATTAATGCTCTTGAGTTGACTATATTTTAATATTGATTGATGTAGATGATATTTATGGGTTATATAGCACCTCAGTCTTGTACACTTGGAAAAATTAGACCTTGGTTGTTCTTTTTAATTATTGACCCTTTCCCACTTTGCAAGTTTCACATCTACTCTATCTTATGCCCCTTGGCCTATCTCTTAGTCCAAATAGTCTTATGTTGATGACCTAGGCCTTTTAGCTTGCTCAAAATGCATAAAATGTACTTTTCTTCCATCTCTACAAGTTATAAACATGTACCTACTTTATTTCTCCCTCGACGCTAATGTCTAGGATAGACACTAGCATTGACATTAGTGTCTTAACCTGATGCAAATGTCTAGTACCCTAAAGTCATCTATTTTTCAAATGAAATGTATCCTAATAGTTGACCTATGTTCTTTAATGTGAGTTACTTAAGCAAAGGGATTGATATAAATAGAAGATCAACCCTCATTCATTTTTCACCTAACACAAACTTAGAAAATACCAAGAGAGACAAAGGCAACTTGTCAAAAGCACTCTATAAAGCATTCAATTGAGACAATATTCTCTCTTTCCATACCATTCATAAGAAAAACACATCTATAGGTATAAATTACTAAAGGATCATCCCAAGAGCCTAATTTTCTAAGTTACAAGCTTGGTCATTATTATACTTTATTTACACATATTGTATGATTCTAACACAAGCCAACATGTAAGGGAGAACTGCATAAATATGAGGCCCTCTTAATATTATTGGATATGTACATAACACTCATTTAAAAAGGGGTATTTGGGGTTAGCTCAACACTATGTGCCTGCTAACCCATTTTTCTCCAAGGTCAATATGAAGATCATGAACTAGATATTTTTAAATTCATGATGAGTGATAGTCCATGACCCAGATCTGAATGCACTAGAGCAAAGGAAAAGATAAATCTAGAAGTATCCAAGTGGTCACATCCTTTTCTAGTAGGTATTTCATATATGACACTTGTGTTGAACCTAGACAATAACATCAATGTAATTGTCCTAAGTTGATGTTAGTATCCAAAGCTCTAGAAGCATTAGATGTAGAATCTAGTGACTATTTTAGAATCATCTTATAACCTACTTCTTACCTATTATAGGTTTAATACTATGTTAGCATCAATACCAACTAAGGATAATCTTCATACATAGCTTAGTTTTACTTTCTATATTTAACATATTCTTAGCATAAGAAATTTAGTGCATGTTTATATATGAGTTTAACACCCAATTGACTTATTATAGATCTGATTATCACCTTCTACATTATCATTTATATATAGCCCTTAAATAGAAATATAATTCTAAATCTAATTCCTTAGATTAAATTTTAGTGATAAACATTTTGTGAACCCAATCTTTAAACATCAAACCCTAAGATAGTTAGGGTTTTTTATTTTTTTGTTATCGATCCTTCATTGCTATAATTTTTCAATCATGTTTTCTATTGATATCTATGTTAGTTATTTAATGGTACTAAACATTATAGTGGTTATTACCTATTATATCTCATTCTTAGTTAAAGCCATCCAATCTATAAGGGATTCTAAACCTACATTCTTCCACATTATTTCTTGTTCTAGTATTTACAATCAGTTTGTACATGTCACTACAAAGCACCAAAGGGAGTACATGAAACAATCATCCTTATTACTCATGTTACTATCTAGTCCAAGGATAATACCACCACAATCTCACTCTTGGACTTGCTACATTATTAAACCCATTATAAATATGGCCTTTTGGATGCATTGCATATGACCCTACTCCCTTGTAATGTTGAAACACAATATGTGGCCTCTATCTTAAGTTCCATAAAATGGATAGATCATAATATATCATTTGAAAAGGAGGATTTAATACCTCAACATCTTATAAATAGTTATTTTCTACTCTACATCTAGGTGTGCATTTGAAACAAAATGATAAAATGAGTTCTTATGGACAATGGTTCAAGACTCATCATTTACAACATATCCTTTCTTTCCTTAATTGGTATTGGGCCTTCAGATTTGGAACCATATAATATGAGCATCAATGGATTTGATAATGTTTATATATAAGTATTGGGGAAAATAACATTGAATATTACTGTGGGTCCTCGTATATTACCCACTTTATGACAAGTTATGTTAAATGATTTGAATTATAACATTATTTTGGGATGGATTTGGAAACATGAGATATATGTGGTTCCATCTACATTTCATGCATACTTAAGATTTAGTCATCAAGGATCATTTACACATGTCTAATGGATATAAATCCCTTTAAACATTGATTAATGGTATAAAAACCCAATAATACTACACAATAATCCTATAATTCCAATTTTGGTTCTTGATATTTATAAAAATATGGATACAAAGGCCAAGGGTTTGGTAAAAACTATCAGGTCATGGATCAATCTATTTCTCTTATAAATAATATAAAATGATAAGGTTTGGGGTTTTCAAAAAAATCTACAAGATATAAACATATATATCATAGTACAATTTGTTTTACAATGTCCAAAACATAATGTATGCATATATACACAACTCAACTCAAATTAGTCAATCATAATATACAATGAGGATTCTTCCCCTAATTTTTGTACACTAGATGATTTTCCAATGATGAATCATTACTCAAGTACTTGGGGGCATATGAGGATAGCCATTCCTTCTATCATAAGAATAGGTTTTCTCATGCCATCTCTACTCATGATTACTTTGGTGAGAGAGATGATACCAATGTCCAACATGATGCATAAAATTATATTCCTACGATACCATTCATCATAAATAACTTTACTTTGTTAAACGAATAAATAATCAAGTATAACTTTGGGATAGATAAAGACCCTCAGCTAGTTTTACTTGCTACCATGATGTAGGAAGATGAAGGAAAAACCTATCAATAGGTCCTCCATGATTTTATTAAAATATTTTATTAGGATTATTTGGACATGCCTAGGGTTGATTCATTAGTGACAATGCATAACATATTATTATACCCATATACAAAATTGGTAAAACAAAAAAATTGATAAATGCATCCTAAAATGGTGTTATTGGTAAAAGATGAAATTAAAAAAATTTTAGATGCCAATTTTATAAGATACATTACACATTTTTATTGGGTATCCAACACTATCCTTATGAAAAAACCTAATGGCAATATTTTTTGTTGCACTGATTACCATGATTTAAATAAGGCTTGTCTTAAAGATGATTTTTGATTTAACTATTTTAGAAATATTGGAGTATTATTCATAATTTAGTTAAGGATTTGGAATAAATAAATTAATAAATAATATTTAAATAATTTAATTACTAATATTTATAATTTATTATGCCTTTTAAACCTTTCTAAAATAGCAATAAATGAGGAGAGATGCAACTTAGCTTAAAATTGGACTTAGATAGCTAAGATAGACGCTAAAATTGGATATGCAAGATTGGGATAGACTCATGAACCAGGATCTATATTTCATTCAGTGAAAGGATAGGAGTGCTAAAAATAGGACACTTTGGGGTCCAGTGTTATAGTGTAGGTCTTACTATTATTTTCCAAACTAGTCATAGAGATCTGAGTTTTTTAGGTTTTATCCATTGTCCCTATGTGAGCCTGCTTGTGAAATTTTGGATCCTAAATTTTGATGGAGTTTCTTGTAGAGATGATTTAATATCTAACCCTAGACCTTCATATTGCTTGAATAAAGCTTGAAAATGAGGGGGGGTTAGTGTGTGTAAGATACACTAAACATGTTTCCACACCCATTATGTGGGCACATTACCTACACACCAATACTCTGAAGAGGGATCAAGCCATATGTAGTTCTCCCACTTGATGTGATTTATGTAATAGTGTTATGTATATGAAAAAATGACAAATTGAGAGTTATTGAGGTGGATAGGGAGTGGTGTGAGGGTTTGAATATGCTGGGAGTTGTATTAGATGGCTATATGTAGAGAATAGGGAAATTTGACTAGCGATCTTGCTTGCTTTTGTAATATTTTCCAACCCCTTATAAATGAACTTTGAATGGGATTTTATATAGATATATTAGTCATGGGTTAAATGTATTCATGCTATGCTGACATAATGAATAAGAGGAATCGAAAGGAAATGGTCATCTGGGCTCAAAATGTGATTAAATAAGAGCATTATAAATGGTACACCCTAGGGTCCAGTGCTATAGTCCAACCCCAACTCTCCTATCCTATAGGTTTGAGACCCAGGGGGATGGAATTAACATGTAAAAGTTAACTTGGCTGAGCTAGAATTAGGTCTCAAAAGTCTATGGATGACTGGGAATAAATAAAAAGTTGTCTAGAAGGGTCGTGAGAGCATGCAAGAGGGACCTATGGGTTGGGTGTCACAAGCCACACTCAAGATACCAATTTTGACATTTTATATGACTGAAATTTCCCATTACCTAATATTGACATGATTGTAAATTATGCAACTAGATATGAGACATTTTCATTTATAAATGGATTTACAGGATATAACCTAATCAAAATTAACCCTGTTTATCAAGAAAATACTGCATTTCCCATTAATTTGGGTACATTTTGTTATAAAATTATTCCTTTTAGATTAAAAATCATAGGATCCACATATAAAAGTGTCATGACTCATATATTTCATGATTTTATACACAAAACTATTGAAGATTATGTTGATGATTTAATTTCAAAATCCAAGCATTGCCAAGACCATGATATTGATTTATGACATATATTTGAGCACTTGCACAAGTTCAATGTTTGATTAAATCTAAAAATGTGTGTTTTTGGGGTATCTTAGAGAAAACTCCTAGGATACATTATTTCTCAGAGAGGCATTGAGGTTGATTCAAAAAAGGTAGAATATATCATAGAAATGCCACCACCAATAAATCTAAAGAAATCATGATGTTTGTAGGGCTGAATATAGGTTATTCAGCATTTCATTACCCAATTGGTTGATAAAATAATCCCTTTCACCCATTTATTAAAAAAAGACACAAAATTCATATGGGATGATGTATGTCAATAAAGTTTTGATAAAATCAAAGCCTATTTATCAAATCCATCAGTACCTATGCATCTTATCCTAGATACACCATTATTTATTTACATATCATCCACCCATGAGGCCCTAGGGGCCCTCCTATCATAATTATAAAATAATCATAAAGAATATGCAATCTATTATATCAGTCACCAGTTAGTCAATTATGAATGTAAATATATAATAATGGATAAACTATGTTTGTCCTTAGTTTTTTTTACTTAGAAAATACAACATAATTATCTTATTAATGAGGTTCATGTTATAATAAAAGAATATCCCTTAAGGTTCCTTATGTATAAAACACACCTAATTGGCTGTATAAAAAAATGGGTGATGTAGCTTATAGAGTTTGATCTAAAATTTGTAGTTCAAAAGTTAATAAAAATGCAAGTCATAGCTAATAAATTGGTAGTGGCTCCTTTACCAAAATCTTTTCTACTCAACAGAGCTTTTTGGGATGACTTTTAAACATATAATATATGTTACAATCAATGGATAATGTTTTTAATGGATCAAAATGTAGAATAGTGGTGGGTGTTGGTATTATATTTTATACTCCAAAGGGAAAATACACGCCTTTTATTGGATTATTATTAAATGATCCAATTTTTTTGGTTTTAATTTATTTTGTTAATTTGTTTTTAGTTGTTGGGTACTTTTTTTACCACCTGATATTTGGCTTTATAACCAACTCTTTTCATAATATTTTAAGCTTACCATTAGATGAAAAATAAGATATGAGATTTTATATTGCATTCTTGAATATATTTAAGTTTTATTCCTCCTAATCCTAGTTATATCAGTGGTATCAGAGCCACACATTAAAGGAGGAAGTCATGGAAGTGCAAATGGAAAGATAGAGATGCAGATGGGGATTTTAGAGGGCCTCATTTATAAGATGATTGAGGAGTCCTGTATGTGATGGGAGATTGATAATTCTTATTTAGAGGAAGTAGGTATTTTTCCATTTGCTTAATGCTAAAGTAATTTGTCTTTATGCATATTATTGTAAGGGATTTTTTTACCTTCACCTGTTGGTTCCTTGACTTACCAATAAATTCTTGATCTATTTTGACCATGCTAATTCCTAAATTGTTTATCAAAATATCCATGCCATTAAAATTATGGTGCAATCAATCGACCAACTCTAAGACACTCTAATCGATCTACATATCTAGTTGATGGAAATAGACATTTGGGTATCCTAATTCATTGAGTAGTGTTTTCCTAGTATGAGGGTTGCAAGCAATAAGAATGATAATTAAGCCCTATTTTTCTAGAAGGTAGATGATCTGAAATAGATTCAACATTCCCATAGTCTTGATAGCACAAAAAAGAGGATAGAATAAAAGCCTAATCTTAGAAGTCATAAAAAGAGATCCATCAGTCATAAATTCTTTTGGTTTTATGTTAAAACACATAACTTGCTTTCAGATGTGTGTTGAAATCCACAACCTACTCAAAATCATAGATATTATGCACACAACCCACAAATTATGGATCATCAGGTTTTAATAAGGTTTGGTTAATATTTATTATGCTTACAGGCTCTACCAAAAAAAAATTCATTTGATTTTCCAAGAAAATAACAAGAATTAGGTGAAATTTTTTTGTGAATACTTTTTTGTATTTTCCTCACATTTGAAAACTTCATTTTATTTAGAATATTATTCCTTAAATTCTAAAATGCATGCATAGTGGATTTGGCAAACAATATTTTGTTAAGAATTTGATTAAGAAGGTAAAGGGTTTAAAACCCTTCAAATATTGGTCCAAGTTTCTTTTTTTGAAACTTATTTATTTTTGTTTGAAAAATTGTAATGGGAGAATTTTATTTATATTTGGATTTATAAGGATATAATTTTTAATAAAAACTAGAGAAATAAGGGTGTAACAGGGAGTTATAAGGTGATATTTTTACAAGTCCCATGAATCCTTTGTATTCAAAAACTATTTTTTAAGGTAAAGGTAAAACCTCAAAATAGTATTCCCTTGTATTATTTTAACTTGATTCTTTAGCACCATGGCAAAAATTGTGAGTTTGATTTCCAAAAATGGTAAGTTGTCACCTAAAAATTACAAAGAATGGAGTAAGAACATGGAGAATACACTCATTTTTGGGAAATTACTGAGAAAGAAACCACACCACCAACTGAAGATATAAAGTTGATCGAACATCAAAAATGTGATAAATGTGCACTCACACATTTGAAATCATCTTACACTGAACGTGTAATCATTTATATTGAGGCTGTTAAGACTAGTGCATCGAAAGCTTGGAAAGCATTAAAATATCTGTATGATAAATAGCCTGCATATAAGAATATTGACCTTCTTATGCAAATATTAAACAATAAACTAGTAGATAATAAAAATTTCTCTAAATACCTTTCTTGCATGAAAACATTGAAACAAGAATATTGTACAATTGGTGGTAAAATTGATGATGATATGTTGATTTATATCACATTGAATGGTCTTAATTATGTAAACACCAATTTTTTTGAAATGTTACAACTTAGTGATAATCTTAATGGTGCCACATTTGACTCTATTTGTGAGTTATTAACTCAACATGAGAGACAATTTGCAAGGAAGAAGATTACATCCGTGGAGGAGGCCCACTATACCAAAATAAGCAATTTATTATATGAGAAAAATAGAAAACATTATTTGAAGCACTATTAGAGATAAAAATACTCTCCATGACACATTTATAGACATAAACATCATTCTAGACATAAGGATTATTCTGGTTCTCCGAAGCATAGACATCACTCTGGTTCTCTGAAGCATGAGTATCACCACAAACATTCACATGGACACAAGCAAAAACATAAAAAATATTATTCACATGGCTATTATTTATCTAGTTCCAATGGATGTCAGAGAATATGATACAATTATGGTGGCATAGGACACCTCTCTATAGATTTCCCCTCTAAAAAGAGGTCCTCTCGACATTGACAGAAGGTAGAAGCAAACATTGTTGATCACTCTAGTCACTCTGGTCACTCTTCTAGATATTATTCTACATATTATTCTAATGGATGGGATGACTATGAAGTTTCTTGATCCATAGTTGATGATTATATATTTTGAGATGATAACACACCTATATTGTGTGAGCTACTAGGCTCAAGACTGGGATTTGATGTAGTAGCATTTTTTGGCTTGTGTACTTTGCTTTCATAGATGTAGTGTTGATATGATCTTTGATGTGGAACATTTTAGTGGTTTGTACTTGGTTTAGTTACCACAAATCTTCTCACCTCTCATCTTATAGGGGGACATTATATTGCATATTGGCTTTTGATCAGTCATCAGTGGTTGTATTATGAGTTAGCATTGAGTTTCTAGCATTGTTAGTGCTTAGTAAAGGCCTATGGGAGATATTGGTGATTATTGGGCATCAGTTTGAGATGTGCCATACACAATATATAGGTAAATCAATTTTTTGATAGATTTTATGTGAGGATCGATGTAGTTGGATAGAGCGTGATCTTGTTTTACTTTAGTGTGGGGATGATTAGGGTGTTGATCAGTCTAGGATACATAGTATACTAGTTGCAGTTGTAACAAAGTCTACTTAGATGACTCACAATTCATTGCTTTAGTGTTTTCTATACACCTTTGGATCCAAGGGGTTTTTTGGATTATTTTTAAATGATCCAAATGTTTTGGTTTTAATTTATTTTATTAATTTGTTTTTAGTTGTTGGGTAGTTTTTTTACCACCCTATAGTCAGTTTTATAACCAACTCTTTTCATAATCCTTTAAGCTTACCATTGTACAAAAAATTAAGATATGATATTTTATATTTCATTCTTGAATATATTTCTATTTCATTCCTCCTAATCCTAGCTATATTACCTTTCTCTTATAAATTAGCTTTTTCTTGCAACAATAATATAGTTATATATGAGGCCTTGATCATCAAATTATCCATAACACATAAAATTCATATAAGAGACACCCAAGTTTTGGTGATTAAAAGTTGGAATATATTATGTAATAACCATTAAAAAAATACCCAAAAACAAAATAAAAAGCATTCAAAAATCCAAAAAAATGTTGGAAACCTACATGTTATATTAGCTCTTTGGAATCTATGTGTTAGTTAGATGTTGATGTATGCCATACTCAATTACCTCTACATACACATATATGTGTCACACTTCTACTTGAGTATGATGTAAGCATACACCAATACATGTTTTATTCCTATTTTAGATGTTGGAACTTACCTATACTCATGTCATATAGACATTGGGGGCATTTGCGTCTTTGATATTGATACACATAGGTTATATGGTTTAATGATCACATTTCATTATCATGTTTGAGCTTACATATGTACTTGAACATGCCTTTATCCAAGATTATATCTTACATAGGGTATTTTATATGCTATACACTTGACATTTATTCCTAACACATTCGATCTATGGTCTAATATGACATGTTTATGTTGGTTGAATATGATTTCCTTTATGCACTTCTTTAAGTGTCTTGCCTTGATATTTTATTCCTTGTTCAATCATTTGAATATGATACTTTAATTATGGCCCCCATGTCTATGTGTGATTTATGACACTTTAATATGTCATTTTTTTGTTTTATGAACATTTAAATATATCATCCTTACTTTTGTGGACATTTGACTAAGTCATGTCCCTTTGATTGTATGGTATTTTAACATGCCCCTTATTTGTGGTCTCCTTGGACCATTGCCTTTTGCCTTGATTTTAAGTGTTTTTGTGTGTGTGCATGTTTGATTATTGATATTGTAATATTTCTATATAGATGTTACCAGGATATTTATCATGCATCTTAGGCCTTCATGTGATCACATCGATCCAATATGATTAAATGTTATATCTACTTAGATGCATTCCTTTTATATTCTACATGGTTACATTCATGGATTATATAGTTATATTATCCTTTTGAGGTGAAGTAACTACTGGTTCATGTCTTTCCTTCACCTTAAAGGGGGGAATATTAGTGGGGGCATGTCATTAAGGCATGTTCTCTACACTTGAGAAATTTTTTAGATTTAGTGGGGGCATGTCATATAGAAATAAATTCCACACATTCACATTTTTAGATTTAATGGTAGAATGCTTTGGAAGCATGTTCTCCACACTTATTTAGTATATGTTACTTATATCATTTTTCAAATTCAGTGGGGGCATGTCATATAGGCATGGATTCTACACATTCATAGTTTTTAGATTTAGTGGGGACATGATTTGAAAGTGTTTTAACTATTTAGGACTTAGCATATGTAAATCCTAGGTTGTTAAAGTGCTAGGTATAGAGGATTAATATAGATAAATATTGTAAATATATCTATCAAATTGACTTACCTAAAATAATAAGTGTGATGTGAGAATATACTTATCTAGAGTGAAATAGGCATCACTAAAGGATGGAAAGGTTGAAACTGGTTTGGAAATCAGTCTGGAGTTCTTTCATTCTAGAACTGAAGTTGAAACTATTTTCAAATAGTAGCATGGTTATAGGGACAATAGTGAATTGCACTAGTGTCTAAGGCACTACATTAGTGTCCTTTTATGGATAGGGGTCCTAAGACTTTTGGGGATGATACAAGAAGGATTTAGGGTTTTATATATGTGCATAAATGATTTTGATAAGCCTTCTATGTCATTATTTGGTTGTATATCCTCTCAAAAACCTAATGAACACTTGCAAACATGAAAAAAATATAATCAAATGCAAAAGGAAGGGAAAAGATGGGTTGTGGGATGTTATGATCATGTGGTATGTAACCCCTTCTATCTTATCCATTGGCTAAATTAACCCTAATGATAGGGGTCTCATATCACATGTAATTATCCCTTAGAGAATGTGCATAATCAACATACATAAAATGCTAGAATGAATTTCATTTTAGGACCTTCTTAATTCAACAATGCAGGTCTATGTGTGTTGTTGATTAATATGCAAAGTGTTGAGCTATACTATTTATTGATTTTAAAGTAATTATGTGCCAAATTAGCAAGTGCTAAATGTAAACTACCTTATGAGGCTATTTATATAGAAAAAACTTTAATTTGAGCATGATACCCTTGTTAACTAGATGAAGAGGTGAAAGAGAAATAAAAAATCATAAAAAGAGACTCAAGGAAGGGTAAGGACCCATAACAAGTTGAAAATGTGAAAATTAGACACTAGTATTCAGGTGGACACTAATGCACTATGCTAGTGTCTATGACCACATTAGTGTCATGAGACTAAAACACTAAGTACTGACTATGGAAAATAGTCCAGGCCCCCTTGTGATAGAGATAACATGATATAAGACTATTAAAGGTGTAGTAAATATGAAAAATAAGTCATAAAAAATATTAAAATACCAAAATGACCATGCGAACAAGACTCATATTCATCTTTAGGACCTTCCCATGAAATAACAACAAAAGACTTAGTACTTATGTTTTTTTAACCAAATTAGGGTGGGTATGTTTCCCCCCTTTTATTATAGTAATGAAATGGAAATGAAAGTACTAGAGTAAAATTAAAATAAAATTCATACCTATACTTACGTATGAGGATTTAGTTTAGACCCGACCCACTTTTTGGCCAAAGAAGGGATAGGCATTTATAATGTTGGTTGTGAAGAGGAAATCCATAATATGGGTGTCTCCTATATTGAATCTAAGTAAATGACTAGATCATGAGGGATAAACCCCTATTTGTCCCAACCCTCATATGTAGCTGAGTTTGAGGAGTAATCTATGAACTACAAATAAATAAGCCTTGCCCCCACTCTAGCATGTAACTGAGTCTGATAAGTAATCTATAATTATGGAGAAACAAGCCGTACTTTCCCCCAATTTTCCATGCAACTATGTCTAATAAGTAATCTATTTGAAGATCTAAAATATCACTCAACCTGCATAATCTGGGTCTTGTGATAACTATGGATCAACTATTGTAGTAGACTATATGACCCAACCTGGTGAAATACTGGTGACAATATAAGTGTGATTTGATAGTATATGCATAGAGAATGGTATAATTTACCATTCCATCTGTATAAATCTAGTGGAATCCTATGAGACCAAGGATATGTTCACTACATCATTCTCCTAAACCTAATATCAGAGTAATGTAGTCATGTATCCTATGTTTAAAACTATGTCTATTTAGGGATAGTGTACCATGTACATTCCCCCATAGTCATAATCAGAGTTGAGAATTGTGTTTAAATCTAATGTAAAATCTAATAATTTGAACCAATAACTGACAAGATCATGAAACCTTGTAAATTTGAGTCAAACTGTGTGTTTGATATCTAAGCCAATCTATGTACCTAAATTAACCTATGTACCTAAGTATCTATGTATGGTAACCATTATATGTTTTAGTATATTAACCAATGTCTAATAAGATCATGGAAACTCATAAATCTAAGTCAACCTATGTGTCTAAATATTTGAGCCAATCTTTGTATCTAAATTAACTTGTGTACCTGATCCACTATATGTCTAGGTATCTAAACCATTATATATTTGAGTATTTATATCATAAAGTCTGAATTAACTGTGTATATAGTGTATATATTCCCATTTTTTTTGAGAGTTGAAACTATGGTAAGGGTGTCAAACCAAAAGTGATATTGATCAGGGTAAATTTTAGTGGCCCATAGAGAAATAAACTTGGTTTTTTTGGGTGAAATTCTAAGTATGTGTTTCAAAATTCTGGTGAAAGTTAATGGATGGTGTTTAGGTGAGAAAGCGAATGAATAGGATAAATGTAACTTGGTGTAGAAGGCATGATGACACATGATTATATGAATAACCCAAAAATAAATGATTTTTTTATGGATGATAGGCCTTTGTTGTAAGATGATAGGCATGCCATCACATGACATCTATGTTATCACTTTGATAGTATTGATATCAATCGATAACATTGCTATCATTTGGTAGCATTACTATAACTTGAAAACATTTATATCAATTGATAAAATTATTGTTGCTTGATAGTAATGTTATCACTTGATAACATTTAATGTTTCATAATACCAATGTTATTAGGTGGTATCAATGCTAACATGTGATAGGATTACTGGTAGTCAACTCAGATTCTGTAGGTAGGTGGAATTGTTAAAACCTAGCTTAAATAGGTTGATTGATTGATTTTGAAATTCATTTGAACCTTTTGACCTGAGTGAAATATTGCTATGAGCCTAGTGAATATGTCAAAGAGACAAGGAGTGAACATGACCCACTATAAAGAGGTGAAGATGCTCATACAAGATGATGATGAGGTTACCCTAGTAAAGAACTTATTATTTTCCATGTTTTTGAAAATGTTTTGAATTTTTTTTCATTTTTGAAAAAATTTAAGTAGTTTTAGGGCCCCTTTTAGGAGGGTCATATTAGTGTCCCAATGATCATGCTAATGTCTTGGCTACTATGCTATAGTCCAATGGTCATGCTACTATATAGTGCTAATATCCTAATGTTAGGTATAGTGTTTGATGGAGTAAAAATTGTAGTTTTTTTGTTATGAAACATGTTTCATGATCATTTTTGCATGTTTATATGTTTATTTAGTGATGTTGATGTTTGTTTTTACTATGTTTTGCAGACAAATGTACACATGAGGGATTTTTGTAGTGGTTGAATGATGGAGCACTTACATGGACTACCCATAATAGATGATGAGAGGGAAGTGATTAATAGGTATGGTCTAGGGTATGTGTCATCACTTGCATGGATGCCATGGATTTGTCATATGATGACTGTCTTGTGTGAGTAGTGAAATCCTAATACCTATATGTTTTGGCTGCCCATCAGGAGATCACTGTGATTTTAGAGGATGTATATAGGATATTGAGAGTGCCCATTACTAGTCAGTGGGTTATATTATAAGATGTTATTAGAGATAAAGCTATAGATATGGCCTCTAGGTATTTTACAAGCATACCCATAAGGACCTATCATTGAGAGAGTCATAGTGATGTTTTATTATCGGTAATCTCTATAGTTAATGTTCTATTATTTTAGAAGTTTTTTGTAGTGTTAATGGATTAATTTGTTACTATGGATGGAAATGGTCTATCTATTTCATATAGGATGCATGGGATTATGTAGGATATAGAGGAACATGAGACTATATACTCATGGGGTTGTACCATGCTAGCCCACTTGTATTGGGATTTGTACCATTTTACTCAAGAGTTATGGGGTGGAGGTATTATTTTGTTGACATTGTTGCATTATTTGTCTTACAAGCACATTTTAGTTTCCAAACCTATGGGGTTTTCATGTATGGATTGGGATTACCCATAGGTGTTTGTAGAGAGATGGATTGGTAAAAATCTCATGCAATCAAGGAACACCATGCACTATCATCAGGTATTAGATTAGGTGACAACTATAGATATTATTTAGAGACCTTATATGGCATTTTAGGGATTGTTCAAGGATGGGATTTAATTGAGATAGGTTCAAGTGAGATTTTAGGTACATGAACATTGGGTCAATTTTTTGAGAGATTTTAGTATGAGCTAGTGATGTGATACTTTGGTGTTACTCAAGATGTACCACCCTCACCATGGGTGTTGTTGAGGAGTTAATTATCCCTAATAAGGCCAAGTAATAGAACAAGACCATCTATGATTAAGATGGATTTGATTATAGTGATGGAGCAAGATGTAGTGATAGAGATACTTGATGTGGATGATGTGGGGGTATCGATAAATTCATAGTATGGTGGAGGAAACATAGATGGTCACCTCCATTTTTGGGAGACAGGACTATCATTGAGGATGTGCTAGATGTGGAACTCATTAGGGAAGTTAAGGGTATGTTTTTATTATAGATTTGTATGTTTGGTTTAGTTTATTAATTGAATTATTGAGTAAATATCTAACATACTAATTTTGTGTGTGTAGGTCTAGGAGATGATGAGTACTAGGAGACCATTTTTAAGGCTTCACTATGAGAGCTACCATGATATATCCATGATGATGCCATGGATAATGGTCTAGTGGAGAGGGCCACATGAGTTGTAGGCCTTCATGACCACCTTTTTTATTGAATGACCATTTCAACCACTACATATAGGCAAGTAGTTACTGATAGGGATGAGGCACGTGATGAACTATAAAAGAGAGATATGCTCACACCCAATGGTCTAGGTGGCTTAGGTGGTAGGATTATGGATGATTATATTCATCTATAGTGAGAGCATGGAGAGCTATTATCTGAGGTGGCTATGTTACGAGATAGATCACATAGACATATGTCTCAATCTAGATCTAGAGGTTATGTAAGAGTATTTGGATCTAGTGTGTATTAATTTGAGAGTGAGGGTGAGGAGGATGGTCCTGGTGACAAAACTCTAATTATTGAGTGACTTTGTATTATTTTACTAAAAATTATTTTGAGTTATATATATACATGGAATTTTTATTATATTGGTATTGTGTTACTTGTCATTTTTATTTATGACATTATTTATTTGATTAAGTGTTGGATTGTATATATTGCTCATGTGTCAAGTTAGAAACGTGTGTGTTTAGCTAAGGAATGGTATATGGATGATGGAGTAGATATGTACATCAGATTATGAATGTTAGTTGTTAGTGTAGTTATTTTAGAAGTATTGTAGTATATTTGAGTGTTGATCATGGACCTATGACCTAAACTATCTAAACCTTAAAGGAAAAATAAATAAATGGCCATACTACTCATGTTGATGTAGAAGCACATTCTATAATTGATACTACTCATGGTGCATTTCTAGTAGCTAGATGTGTATATTTTGTAGAAAATAAATTAATTTGATATCACACTAAAATGGTGTTATTCTCCCTATAATTTTGGAAAATATCTAAATCAGTTATCATGATGGAACTATGTTCTACTCTCTTTGATCCCTAAAAAATATCTTAATTAGTTATCATGCTGACACTATGCTCTAATCTATGTGACCTGTACCAAATATCTTAATTGGTGGTTGAAATGAAATTGATGGTTGAGTTACTTTCCATTTTTTACCATGCTACTATAATTAGTTTGAGATTTGTGAAATGGTTGTCATCACTACTGAATCTATGGTGCATGAGATCTCACAAAAGTAAGTGTTCTAGAAATCACATGGCTCATACGATGAGTAACCAATGGCTCCTTTAAAGGAACGTCCTAGGATAACTCACTCATAGAGGAGTGTGATCTAGGAGAGTGTGGAGAAGGATATCTTGATTCCCCTTATGTGAATGCTATAATGCCTCTGCCAACACATTGGTTAATATGATCTCTGAGTGCATAACAATTATTATCCCAATGTCCATTTATTATATGATAGTTTCAATATGGTTTATTTATTATTATTTTAAAATGATGTGTTGGATTATGTTGAGTAGGAGGAATGGTGATTATCCTTTTGTATAGTAATGTAAATAATATATAGTGAGGCCGATCTCTATTTGAGAATTGTATGGCCCTGTTGTTGGTATCCTATGCTTTACTCACTATAGGAGATGCTCTATGAAGTGGCTCTTTATTTTTATCAAGTATATTAATTGGTGGCTTCTATTCTAACTTTTCCTTAGGAATTTGTTTATCAAGTGTTTATACCATATTGGATGATTATGTTTGTGAGAGACCTAAATCCAAGTCCACCTCTAAATATGTCTCAACTAGTCTTAACTTCTTATCTAATGCCATAGTTATGTTACATAGATGTTGAAATTATTTGGATGTTTCATATTGGGGAGAGGATGATGAAACCAATTTAATGCCTCACCCTCTAGAGTTTGAGGAAATATATGTAAGAGGATCAAATTTCCAATAGCATATGCCATGGCCTTTATATAAGCTTTGAGGTGCACATATGGATCTCCATGTCTATTAAACTTCAGTAATATTAGTATCTAAAAATGATTTGGTAAATTTGTAGTGAAGATTCTACATGGGATTGGATTGCCATGGATGGCATTAGAATCAACCTAATAGTGGTATGTTTCTAATGTGAGGTGGTGTGATTTTTGTTATAAATCACTCAAAATATGAATCAAAGAGATTACCTCTTGTTAAGGTATATTAAAATCATCAAGAGTTTAATTTATTTTTTGAATCTTATTATTATTTTTAGCTATTGGTACACTGCATCGAGGACCTTTGGTTTTTCTCACCATATCCTTTGGGGGAGTGATAGCTTAGACTTAGTGAGAGGAAAATTGGCTATCACCCTTGTGGAGGTTAGGATGAGAAACAGATTCTACTGTAGTAAGTCGGGTGAAGGATATTCATTGGCATCACTTATATTGTTAGTTGGTAATGTCATATCACCTAATAATGGGATAGAAGACACCTTTTTATCATTTAAATGTAAATCATGCAAACTATGAACATAAGTTTGTAAACTTTTATCTGAAGACCTATTATTATTATTATTATTATTATTATTATTATTATTATTTTAATTAACATTTAATAGGTAATCAATTTCAATATGAGAAATGGGTGAAGTAGAGAGAGGACTAGATTCAATATATTCTTCACTATAATAATAATAATAATAATAATAATAATAATAATAATTATTATTATTATTACAAGTTTCATTAAAATCAGAATTTAATTCACTTGTATAGGTAAGAGTATAAGAATTATCATTTTCATGCTGAGTAAGAGAAAGAGTATAAGAATATTTTAAATTTTTACTACTATGCAACATATCATCATGTGCAAGTGAAATGTAAGGTGCATCTTCACTAGATATGAGTAGAATGCCCATGTTATCATTATGTTTAATAGTGGGGTCAAGGGTAGAAAAAGCAGTAACCATGCTTTCATTTGGCATAATATGACATGTAGTAGGAGAGAGAGATTTGAAGTTTATATATTTTTCATGCAATCACTATTTTGAGATTGAAATGTAAAATAACATGATAAAATAATATAATATAATCTAGTTTGTGAATCTTCAAAAGGTGTAACATCATTTGTACTTGCATTTTTGAATTGAATTGAGAAATTTGAAGGATGTACACTTTGCTTTTCTATGCTAGGAACATCATGTATAATGTTACTTGAACCATGAAAAGGTAAATTGATTTTATTGTTCTTATATTGATTTAATTTGAATAAGGATGTAGCAAAATTGGTTTAAAAACTAGGATCACATTCTATATACATACAATATTTTCAGAATTTTATTATTTAATGATGCTCTTTATCTTGCAATAACCCATCGAGTCTCAATCTCTCTGAGTGCATGACCTAAGGGGTGCACAAGGAAAGGGGTGGATAGGCCATTGGTGCTTCATAGTACTATTGTCCCTTTTGCCACTTGCTATCTACACACTTGTCTCCTAAAAACCATTCCCCTAATTTTTGTCTCCCATTTTACACACTCCTCTAGTAATTTACCACCTTCATTAGCTCTTTCCCTAACCTAAACCATTCTTTGATAGTTTACATGACTATGTCTACTACATCGACCTTGTATTATTATTGAAAAAACTTATTAAGGGTCTAGCTCGGCCCTTTGCTGACCTAGTCTATGACCTAGTAAGTTTTTGTCAATTATGATACTATGTCAAATGGGTTGACCTTATCATCTAAAACTTTCAGAAAGGTTTAGGTTTAGATTTTCCTATATAAACATAATCATTTAGCCATTTATAAATGAAGATAAGAAGAAGAGAATACGTAAAATTTATAATGCATTTGCTTATCCACCATTCTACTTGAAGAGCAACTTTAGGGTTTCATACTTTCTTTGGAAATACATATTTTATCTTGTGGAGATATCTTTTTAGATACATTGATAGGTTGCATGTCCTAGAGCTTATTTATCCTTGTCATCCTTACATACCACAACAACCTATTACAAAACACCTTATCCAAGGGAGAGATTGAGGCTCGATGGGTTCATCTTCAAAGGTAATATTCCTAACCTTATGCCTCCTTTGTAAGATTATATATATATATATATATATATATATATATATATATATGTATGTATGTATGTATGTATGTATGTATGTGTGTATGTATGCACACACACACACACACACACACACACACACACACACACACACACACACACACACACACACACACACACACATATGTATGTATGTATGTATGTGTCTATGTGTGTGTGTACGTGTGTGTATACACACACACACACACACACACACACACACACACACACACACACACACACACACACACACACACACACACACACACACACACACACACACACACACACATATGCATTTGCACTTCTCTTCCATGCTTTAGGATTATGTATACATTTAATTGAGTATAAATCTTCTATGCATGTTTAATTTTATTTTTTGTTACCCCCAATTTGTGCCACAAGCTTTGATGAGCACTAGATTAGAATTTTACTTTACTTGTTATTAATATAGTGAATATGAAAACATAATACCTCGTTAAGGTTATTTCATATTTTTACTTAATTTTAGGCTTTGGAACCCTCCCTAGTGATATTAATATGGTAATATATCCCTTGGAAAGGTCTAATAGATCCATATTGGTCATAACCTCAATTATCTAATGTATCCGTAATCAGAAGTGTAAGTAGAATCTATCTTTTTTGAGTTAGGATTGGTTTGTAGATTTGATGCATTTTTCATTGCATACATTCTGGTGAACCCAACATGAATTTAACCCTTTCAATTTTTATTTCATGATTTTCATTTATATCATTTTTTAATTTTTCTATATTTGCAATACTAGGTCGATCAGGCTGGTATAGTTCTAACTTCTACGCACAAGTTTAACACACAGTTGCATCAAAATGAATATGTTTTTTATATGTAGGTCTTCATCAAATACAAATTATTGGATTGAATAGGTTGACATAGTACTCTTATTTAGTCCCAAATAACAAACTATGTAAAACATGTTGACTTAGTCTCTTAGTCAACATACATAACAAAAGACTATATCAAACAGGTCAACTTAGTCTTACAATCAACATCCAGATAACATACTAAGTCAACCAAGTCAACTTAGGCATCTTAAAATGATTTAAAAAAAGTTTTTAAATAACTAGGTCGACCCAATTGATATAGTTGGTATAACTTGAAAGCAACATTCAAGGCACTTCAACAAAAAACTTGCAATCATCAACATCTTCCAACCCACCAAGGTTCCTCTCTTTCTCTCTCTATCAATTCAATACTTCATTATAGTTCTATTTTATGTAAGTTTTCAGTCTTCAAAACTATAATCTTATAGTAAACTAAGTCAACCTAGTTGAATTAATTATGTAGTCTATCTTCTATCTAAAAGACTAAGTCAACCTAGTTGACTTAGTTCTTAATGACTCTTGCTTCTATAAAATAGTAGTGATCCAATCGAATATGTTCTATAATGTTAGCATATAGTGTCATCTCAAATGGCTATGTACCATTCTTAATTTTAGAATTACCAAATATATGCTAGTAATTAATTCACACTTTCATTTTCAGCTGTTGTATGCTTAGAGTAGCTCACATAGTCTAATTAGGTAGTTTTTCAAAAATACCATTTAGTTTCATTATTTTGATCTTTTTTCACACACTAGATAATCACACAATACTCAAAACACATTTAACATTTGTTTTCCCAAGGCTCTCCTACTTGGATATCATCACTAAGGGAGAAGCCGACTTGGTTTTATGACTAGCTATAAACACATGGTTAATGGTATGTGTTTCTAATGCAAAATTGCTTTCTACATTCAAAGAAGAAATAAGAAACTGAAAGATGGTTAAGGCTAGAAGTACCTGATATAGTCGTGCGCACCGAAATCAGACGTTGAAAGATTCTCCTCTTTTGCTGTGGAGGAATGACACCTGCGAAGAAAAGGCTAAACACGGAAAAACGTTAATAAGAGATAGGGTGGGTTGTCAGGCGAACGCCCGATCCCAGAAGTACGAAGACTCCCTAGAAGGATATCAACCCACTGATAAAAAAGAGCAGAATATTGGACAAAAGTAGATGATAATGACAGAAATAAATGACAAAAAATAAAAGGCGTACCTGATATGCGACACTGTTCTGCACAGTCTCCGGCGTCGGTCTCTGTGGTGCCGGCGTCGGTTAAGGAAGGTGCCGACGTCGGTTAATGTGCCGTCGTCGGTCGGGGCAGTGACCGGCGTCGGTAGGGGCAGGTTCTGGGAAAAGGTTCGGGACAGATTCTGAGAGAGTCGGGACAGGTTCAGGGAGAGTCTGGGGGGTTTGAACAGAGTCGGGATAGGTCTGAACAGTCGGGACAGGGTCTGATATGGTCAGGGCAGGGTCTGATATGGTCAGGGTAGGGTTTGATAAAGACAGGGATGAGGTTTAGACAGAGGTCGGAACATAGTCTGGGGGTTTGAGGACAGAGGTAGGGATAACAGAACATAAATAATAACTAAGAAAAGAAAATGAAATAAATAGAATAAAGACTTACCTGGTAGAAGACCCGATGAAAGCCATGGTGTGCAGATTAGTTGATGTCATAGTGTCGATGATTGCTCAGAGTTCGCAGGTTCGTGGAGGAATTCGCAGGTTGGTTGCTCAGCGTTCGGTTGATCAGCATTCGGGGATCTCGGTTCGAATGGCTGGTGGAGGTTGATGAAGGCGGGGGATGGGGACGGTTCCAGAAACGGTTCGTCAACCATTTCGGGAAACCGAATGCTAACTGATAACGGAAAAGGGGAAGGTGATCGACGTCGGTAGGATTGCCGACGTCGGCCGATAGGTGACCGACGTCGGCGACATCGGTCAGGTAAAGACCGACGTCGGCAGATGCATAATGGGGATAGAGTCTATCTTTCGCTCTGTGCTCCTCTTTACATGCTGCCAGGGTCAATGCTGGTGAAACAAGTGATCGGTAAGGGTTCAATAGGCGAAGAAGAATAAGACGGGGAATGACCAGGGGAGTCGACACGATTTCGGTGTCTACATTTGCCCCTTTTTGTCTTGTTGGTTGTTCTGGACGAACTGCAAGACAAAAATAGGAGTGAGTGCCCCAGGTGAGGGATAAGGTTGATTTCGTCTTGTTGGTTGTTTGAATGAACTACAAGACAAAAATAGGAAGCGAAATGCCCCGAGTAAGGATGAGGTATTCCCCCTCAAAGCAGGAGTCGAGGAAAGGGAACCGGGAATCGGGTGATGATTTGATAAAGAGTGGATGAAAAAAGGGGTGAGGGTGAACGCTGCAAAGGTCGTGATTGCGCGTATACCACTACACGAGATGGTCAGGCCAAAGTGTCGCAGGTCAAGGGTCGAGGAGTGCCAAAATTGAAGTAACCGGGCCCCAGCATTTAGTCGTCTGCTGATCGGGTCACTCAATCTAAGCTGAAGCTCCAAATGGGTCGTCGCGTTCTAGGTATCCAGGGCTCAGGAAGTGCTCCTAGAAACGCGAAAAAGTCACAAGTAGTAGGGATCAACCGGTGTGCGATCCTATACTTGTGAGGGTCCAAAAAGGTCTGCGCACAATTCTGCTAACCAGTCATGAGGTAGCATACATGCAAAAACAACCAAGGCAACAACGTCTTGGAAGTGGTCGAGGTCGGAGGAGATAGGCATGATCTCCAATGGTTGGTGGTCGAGGGATGGATGAATGGACGAAAGGATGAAAGGATGCGGCCGAGCTAACCCCAGAAGACCCCATGTCAACTGAGTGCTGCCTACATAGCCCTGGTGATAGGGCCTCAGGCCGATGTAGTTCTCCCTAGAAGGGAGGAAGGGTCAAAGGGATGGTGAGGAAAAAAAAGATGTTGCAGCCTTTTCCAAATGGTGTATTCTGCAACATTGGTTGAGGGGTTTTTCATCCCTAGAAATATTCCATTTGCGTGATGGATGTATGCTAAAAATGAATTGAGGTCTATTTATGCTTCAGCAAGTATTGGTTTATGCTTAACACAAATTGTGGCGGGTCGATAGTTTCTATGTGTTTTGGTGTCCATAGAAACTAGGGTGAATAGGCAAGGTCATGTTGATGGTCTGAAAAGAGAGTTGAGCTGAGTCGATGGACAAGTGATGAAGGTGAATGTGACCAAAGTGCAGAAGAAGAAGTGAAAGGCAAATTGCTCTTTCATTGACAAGGACCAAAAAGGTAGCATAGATAGGGGTTATGAGAACCAAGAGCCCCATTCATGCGTGACGTCATTGACCATAGTTATGTTAGAGCGGTAATCGAATCACTTAGACATTAAAGTGAGCTCGAAGTCCCTTGAGTAGGTAATAGGAGGAGGGAAGAGGGTAACCCATTTTAAGAGCAGAGATAACTTTGCCCCTTTTTATAGGAGACCCTGAGACAACTACAAGCCAAGTCCGTGACTCGTTTTTTTTTTTTTTTTTTTTTGAGAGGCAGACTGATCGATGCGGGAAGCCTGCATAGAGATGTCATTTGCTTGGTGGTCAGGTTGTGAAGCTAATCAATGCAGGAAGCTTCTAATATAAGTTGCTGTTTAGTGCCAGAGTAGTCATAGCCATCCTTCGAGGGAGTGGTCTAGATTTTTGTTTAATAATAAGGCTTTTGAATAGTTGTCCTTCGAGGGAGCAGTCTATTTATTACAGCAATGATAGTACAGCTGTCCTTCAAGGGAGCAGTCTATTTTTTTTTTGATTTGATATTGATATAGTGACCATGGATATGTTTTGACATCTTGATTTGTTTTGATAGAAATGTGAGTCATGGACAAGACTGTAGAAGGTCAAGGGCTCCCTTTTATTAGGACAAAGCAGCCATACATCATAAAAGGGTTATAGGAGTTGTTAAGAGGAATAGGGTTGAAAGGAAGTAGGATGAAGAGGACGGGGATTGCTCAAGGGACGAGCTCAAGTTAAGTGTCAAGTGGACGAATACTTGACTAGCAGTAGAACGGTCGCAGATGCAACGCATTAAGAGGCTCAGGTTCTGGGCGTCCATCAAGAGAAGACAGACGGTAAGTCCCTGATCCATACTTGTGCGTGATAATAAAAGGTCCGAGCCAATTAGGAGCAAACTTGCCCCATTTGCCTCTTTCCAAATTGGTCAAGTGTTGATTGATGAGTGGATGTGAATTTGGTTGATATGGTTGTTGATTGGTCGAGACAGGTTGAATGTTTTGATAAAAAGATTGGTTGAATGTTTGGTTGAGATTTGGTCATGTGATAGTTGGTCAATGGTTGGTCGAGGGTTGATTGGTTGGTATTTGATCTTTGGTTGGGTCGAATGTTTGGTTGAGGTCGGGTTAAATGTTTGGTTGCTAGTCTGGTTGAGGCTAAGTTGAAAGAGTGATTGATATATGGTCGAGACTGGGTTGAAAAATTAATCAAAGTGTGGATGAAGGTTGAATTCCCCCAGCGGCTAGGGAGAATGTTTGACGGATTAGTTAAGGTCGATTGAGGTTTAGTGGTCAGATGGACTGCATTAATGTCGAATAAGGGGGTTAAAGGCAGCGAAGGGACCCTAGTCTGGTGTGGAGATCCTGATTTAGATGATGAGGTTGGAGAGGTATGGGTCGGTGTTGATAATTTGTCAAAGGGGTGGTCGAGAGGATCCTTGGTGAGAAGGGTGTCCTTTTTCCGGTGGTGACGAATGACAGCTTTAAGAGCGCAACAACGCTCGGTGTCATGTCCCAGAGTGTGATGATAGTGACAGAATGTAGAGTTGTCGAACCAAGATGGCCTTGATCCGAGAGTTGATGAGTGGGGTGGTGTTGAAGGTTTGTTGATGACGTGGTCTAAAAGAGAGGTGTCATTCTCCAGACATTGGTGAACGACGACCTTGAGGGCATGACAATGCTCAGTGTCATGCCCAGGCGTGCGATGATACACACAAATACGAGTGTCATCGAACCATGGTGGTTTAGGTCCGAGAGAGTGATATGGTCTAAGAGGCGGGAGAGAGAGACGAGAGGACTGCAACAATTGCCGTAAGAGCAAGGCATATGAACCTGCTAACGGGTCGGGATGTTTTATTGCAGAGAGGGTTGGTGACATTGGTTTGGGAGGTGTAAGAGGCGTTGGTTGATAGTTTGAAGGAGGTATAAGTCTGACGGATTGATAGAATAATGGAGGTGACTTACCTCTGTGAAGTATGGGAGTGAGAAGCACTCCGAGTAAAGTAGACGGATGTGGGCCCAAGATTGAAGGTAATGACGAAGATAGGGGAGGAGGCCTCCGGTGTGGTTTAGTAGCCTTCTTTGGTTTGGGTTGAGGGCCACCTTTGTGTGAGGCAAGATTAGATGTGGGGCGAACACCAAGAGGTTTAATCTCCTCTTTGGGCATGATGGACGCCTGCGCGGGTTTGGATTTAGATATGGACGGTTTTTCTCTTAATGGAGAAGGGATTAAAGGTGTGGGCTCTTTAAGTGGAAAGAGCTCTGGAGTAGTTATGGCTTCTGTGTGTGGTTGGGGAGTCGAAAAGGTATGATCGTCTATGGATGTTAATAAGGATGAAGGTGAGGCAGCTGGTGTTGATGTGGTCAAAGCGTCCTCCAATATGGGAGAAGTCGATGGAGGACAAGTGGGAGAAGAAAGTTCTTCGCCATGTGGAGGAAATATAGGGGAAGAAAGGTCTTCCACCTGTGAAAAAGGTTGGTCAGGGATAGGAGAAAAGATAGTGTCGACCGTGTGTATATCATGGTCTTGAGGGTCATTGATTATGGTTTGGACGTTGTCTTGAGTAGGCGGGTGATTAGAAAGGGGTTGCTTGAAGATGTCAAGGTTTTGGTTGGGCGGTGCGTTCGGGTTATCTAAAATAAGATCCCCCTTGTCGAGTTTATCCAAGACAGAGGCATATGACTCCCCAATTGGAGTGAATTGACGCTGTATGGATTGACGTTGAAAATGTTTATTGATGTAGTCTAATGTTGAAGATGTTGAGCGGTTGGTTATTATTGAAGATGATGGTTTAAAGATGACAGTGTTTGCCGACTCCTTGGATTGAGAGTGGGCAGAAGAAGGTCTGGAAGAAGAATGGTCATTGTTAGTATTACACAATTTGACCTTATCTTCTTCAATGGCGCGGAGTTTAAGCTTTCGGGCCATGGTGAAGGCCTCGTCGAAAGTGTGGAATGTTTGAACCCGCAGGGTGGACGAGATATGACTGACACATGCTCGGGAAAAGAGCTCAATGAGCTCGGGTTGAGGCAAGGAGAAGGAGAGCTGATTAATCAAGCTTCTCCAACGGGTGACAAAATCGGTTATTGATTCGTCGTCAAATTGCCTGATGGAGTAAAGCCCTGTGATCGAAACTTGTTTAGTGATATTGATAGAAAAATGGTCAATGAATAGTTGGGCGAGTTGGACGAATGAAAAGATAGAATGTCTGGCAAGAGAACTATACCAGTCAAGGGTAGGGCCAGAAAGAGACATAGGAAACGTGCGTAGAAGTAACGCATCGTCGTGAGCGATAAGATAACAGGCATGTCTAAATGCCTTTAGATGTTGTTGTGGGTCTTCCTTACTCTGAAAGCGAGTAAATTTAGGAAGCTCCCAATGGTTGGGGTATGGTCGGATAGGGACAGAAGGGTGGATGGGCTCGCTGCAAATTTGTTCATATGACAAAGTATTGCTTGAACCGGAGATAGAAGCTTCGAGACGGGACATTTTATCCATCAGCATCTTGATAAGATCTGCTGACAGATTGGTAGGTTGAGCGCCCCCTAGGTTGTAAGGCGCTTGAAAGAGGTTAGAAGAGGCGTGCGACATAGTCGGTTGTACGATGTACGGATGACTAGTCGCAGGGGCAGAAGTAGAGGCTAAGGGTGGTTGGGTTATGAAGGTAGAAGGCATACGCTGACTAGATACCGCCAAAGGAGGTTGTGTGACGGCATTGACAAAGGGCGAGGTAGGCACTCCTGCATACATAGGCGCAAGAGTGTGAGGGGTCGAGACAATCAAGTTCTGGTATGATGTAGAACTTGGTTGAATTGCAGGCGGTTGAGGGGGTAACGAAACCCTGATGGAGGTTGGTCTAAAAATAGACGAGGAGGCCGAACTTTGCGTATAGGCCATGGTCGGGTTAATGGTTGAGGCGAAAGGTTGAGTCGTAAAAGGTTGGGTGGTGAATGGTGTGGATGTCGTCGCCACGTCGTCTGAAAGGTCCCGCATTGGTTTTCTTGCGAGATAATTTTGGAGGGCTGCGGTATTGAGGTCTAAGAATCTTGCAAAGTCTTGGTCCCCTTCTGGGATAATAGGCGTCTGAGTTAGAGATAGTCTAGTAGGAATTCTTTCGGTCTTTGAATAGAACTCCATTATAGGGCTGGTTGTAGGCGGGGTAGGCGAAAGCGATTGATGGCTAGCGTGGTCAAGAAGAGCCTTGGTTTGACTATGTGTCAGAACCATTCAAGGCAAGAAAGAACGTCCTCACAAGCTCAAACAAGCAGATAAGAACTAAAAAGAAGATGAAGACACAAGCAGATCCTAAAACCCTAGAAGTAAATTATTAGGATTATAGTGGCTTATGCCTTAGAATATGTGTGGAGGAAGGTTGGTTGTAAGAAGGGTCCTAGGAGAAGGCGGTCTATGGATGGTTTTGGGTTTTGTTAAGGCACTGAAGAAGTCTGTGTTAGGGTCTGGTACGCGGCCTGGTGCTAAGGAGCAAGCTCCCCTCACTTCACGATTCCAGTGGTTAGCTGGTTTCGCTTAGCCAAGATATACCTCGCCTAGAGATTAGACTCCGCCAGAGAACGGAGTGGGCTTCCCCCTTGGTGATGAAATCCAAGTAGGGTCACCGGGACGGGTAAGGTATCCGCTGGGGATGAAATCCCAATCGGGCCTTGTCTCAGGTAAGTTTTATGTTTGTTTTGTGCAGGTGGTTTGGTCGTGTAACATCAAGTGATCTAGATTAATTCAATATGCAGTTTAATTACTATGTGTGGTCTAAAAGATGCAGGCAAACAGAAATGAATGCAAAGTGTTTTAATGTCCAAGTCGAAATGTTTGTTCGTATGAAGACGAATGGAGAAAGAGTCGAAGAATATGAGTTTTAGCTAGTCTAGAAATGCAAGAAAGAAAGAAATGTTCGTTTTAGTTCTGCTTATGATGTTGTTTTAAGAAGAGACGAAAGGAGGCGAAAAGGAAGAAACCTAATGCACCTAAATGAACGAAAGAAAGAAAGAACCCAAGGAGGACCTAGGGTCCCACCGGGCGTGCCAGAATGTTTCTAATGCAAAATTGCTTTCTACATTCAAAGAAGAAATAAGAAACTGAAAGATGGTTAAGGCTAGAAGTACCTGATATAGTCGTGTGCACCGAAATCAGACGTTGAAAGATTCTCCTCTTTTGCTGTGGAGGAATGACACCTGTGAAGAAAAGGCTAAACACGGAAAAACGTTAATAAGAGATAGGGTGGGTTGTCAGGCGAACGCCCGATCCCGGAAGTACGAAGACTCCCTAGAAGGATATCAACCCACTGATAAAAAAGAGCAGAATATTGGACGAAAGTAGATGATAATGACAGAAATAAATGACAAAAAATAAAAGGCGTACCTGATATGTGGCACTGTTCTGCACAGTCGCCGGCGTCGGTCTCTGTGGTGCCGGCGTCGGTTAAGGAAGGTGCCGACGTCGGTTAATGTGCCGTCGTCGGTCGGGGCAGTGACCGGCGTCGGTAGGGGCAGGTTCTAAGAAAAGGTTCGGGACAGATTCTGAGAGAGTCGGGACAGGTTCAGGGAGAGTCTGGGGGGTTTGAACAGAGTCGGGATAGGTCTGAACAGTCGGGACAGGGTCTGATATGGTCAGGGCAGGGTCTGATATGGTCAGGGTAGGGTTTGATAAAGACAGGGACGAGGTTTAGATAGAGGTCGGAACAGAGTCCGGGGGTTTGAGGACAGAGGCAGGGATAACAGAACATAAATAATAACTAAGAAAAGAAAATGAAATAAACAGAATAAAGACTTACCTGGTAGAAGACCCGATGAAAGCCATGGTGTGCAGATTAGTTGATGTCGTAGTGTCGATGATTGCTCGGAGTTCGCAGGTTCGTGGAGGAATTCTCAGGTTGGTTGCTTAGCGTTCGGTTGATCAGCGTTCGGGGGTCTCGTTCGAATGGCTGGCGGAGGTTGATGAAGGCGGGGGACGGGGACGGTTCCAGAAACGGTTCGTCAACCGTTTCGGGAAACTGAATGCTAACTGATAACGGACAAGGGGAAGGTGACCGATGTCGGCAGGATTGCCGACGTCGGCCGATAGGTGACCGACGTCGGCGACATCGGTCGGGTAAAGACCGTCGTCGGCAGATGCATAATGGGAATAGAGTCTACCTTTCGCTCTGTGCTCCTCTTTACATGCTGCTAGGGTCAATGCTGGTGAAACAAGTGATCGGCAAGGGTTCAATAGGCGAAGAAGAATAAGACGGGGAATGACCAGGGGAGTGGACACGATTTTGGTGTCTACAGTATGTATTAGAAAATCACTTGACACCCTTATCAGTACAGGATTATGAAGTTAGGGGGTAGGCCCTAATACCAAGCCAATACCATTACCAACATAGATCCCTTTCAACCTAAATGTCTTAAAATCATCCATAGATTACTTTCTAGTTCTTTATTTTTAGCAAACTTCCCTATCACACTTAAAATAACAATTTATAATAATCTAATAACACTCAAAATGACCACTTAGTTAACTTTTAATTTTTAGTTGATTACTTTCTATTTTCTCATTATATGTTGTATTGTAAAAACTTGCATTGACTAGTGTTAGTGCAAGGTTTGTGTTGTGTGCCAATTGGATCATTCTCATTGATTCAATTATTTGTGTGTTTGCTTGCATTTTTTATTTTAAATTAAATTTGAGAAATATTTTCTTATTTTTTGCACACTATCATTCTATTTGACATAATCTCTTAAAGATTATCTTTTTCCTTGAATATATTATTAAGTTGACTTGGTCAACCCAGTACTCCTTTCTACCAATCAAGTTATAGTACTAAGTTGACCTGGTTAACTCTATATCCTTATTAGACTATCTTTTTCCTTATTTTTAGTACTAAGTTAACTTATTCAACATTGTACTCCTTTTTTTAGCTAGGTTACATTACTAATTCAACCTAGTTGACCCTATATCCTTATCAGGCTCAATTTTCACACCCTATTTACATTACTAAGTTAACCTGATTAACTTTGTACTCTTATCTCTCTCTTGTACCTCTTTGCTTTTTCATCAAATTTATCTTCCCTACTCTATAACCTATTTACATTACTATGTTGACATATAAGAAAACACTGAGTTGAATTCAATATATATGATGATTCTTACCAACCCTAATAGGTTCTCCCATAAGCATCTTATGGCTTTTACCCTAGATGAAAGTAATGTGCATGTAACCACTTGTAATACAAAATATGGGACCCCTCCTCATTCCTATTAACTTCACAATCCTCTCTTATAATTTGAAGATAAACCTAAATTAGAGTATACACCAAAAATGCTCTTCTTCATCAATGAATTTACTCAACATTGAGGAAAGGATCCTTCTACTATTTACCATCTCATGATAAGTGGTCAAGTTGAGGAGCCACTTTCACCTTCTCCCACATTATCACACATATTTGGGGAAATTAACTTCTTTACTTCTCAGCCTCTTCCATATATTTTTACCCCTTTTCATACCATGACATCTTCCTCTTTGATTTCCTCTACCTCCATGCCTAGTATCTTACTAACATGGTAGGTTCTACATCTAGTGAGCCTCTTTTTAGACCATAACTCATCAATTAATCCACTAATGCATAATTTTTTACCCTTGGTAATCATGCTTATAATTATGCTTCTTCTTATCCCTCTACTAGTACATCTCTTATCACACAATAATAATATGTCACTAGTGCCTCACTTATCAATAATTCTTCTTAAGCTACTACTAACACCCATAGTGATACCCAAGCCACTACTACCAATTCCAATGATTCAAAAAATGCCAATAATACAACTCAAACCCATTAAATCCTATTATAAACTCTTAATCAAATGAATTCTTTCCAAGCTAACAATGAAAATCAATTGATGCAAATGCAAAATTATCTTATTTATCTTCAAACTCACCCTTAATGGATTTCATGGGGCACGTATAACCAAAATGTTCCCCCACTTCCTCTTCAAGATTACCATGGAAATATTATCCCTCAACCTCTCCTTATTTACAAAACAATAAAGCATATTCAAAATGAGACTCTTACATCCCAAATTTCTAATATTGATATAAAAGGTATCACCCCTAACATTACTTACAATGCGTAAACTTACCTACTTTTTACTTAAAGATAATTTGAAATTTATATAAAGACCAAGTTAAGTTAAATAATTTTGATGCTATCAAGTTATTAGAAAATACTCTCATAGGTGACAATTTATATTGGTATAACCAACTCAAGTCTCATTCCATCACTAGTTTGGAAGACTTAGTCAATGCTCTGGTCTAAGATTTCCATACTAGTGATCTCCATAAGAATAGCTTTGCCCATTTTATCAATTGTAAGTAACTTGAGATTGAAACCACACATGATTTCATCAAATAATGAAAGACCTTGTCTAATAAATGTGGACACAATATGGAATATGACAAATTCTTTAATTTGTTTACCAATTATCTTTTTCCTAAGTTTCAATATCAGGTCTAGACTTTGTCTCCATACACTTTGGAAGAGGCCATTGACTAAGACAAGAATCAAGATTTCCTCATGCATCAGTTTGAGCCATCCCAACCTTCTATGGGTACTCACATGTTAATAAAAAATAAGAATCATCGTGTTACAAATGATGGTGTCACTAAATCTTATGATACCATTCATACTATTCAAGTTGTTCCCAATTAGACTCTAGAACAAGCTTCCCCTCCCAATCACATCACTAATCATCATTTATATTCAACCAATAATCAATGTTCATAAACTTTTATCCTTAGTATAATTAAAAAAATCTCTACCAAGGCCTCTTCTATAAGAACCTGATCCCACTTAACCCATGAAATCTTGGTACAATCCCAATAAATTTTGTTATTTTCATACTATTTGGCATCATTCTCATGAAACTTATAGGCAAATTCATAATTTGGATATGGATTTCCTTCTTGGTCCCAATTTTAACCATGATTCTATCATTCTTAAATGTCAACAAGCCTATGACATCAAATTCAAATACCATGAAATATGAAATAAATATCAAGCTTTAATCCAGGCTAAGGCTCATCTATCCATCTATAAACATCCTCTTCCAATCACCAATATAACCAAGACAAGCCTACCCTTATACAAATAATGTTGATAGTCCTCTTGACCCCACTCTTGAAGATAATGTAGTCTATATGACTAACATGCAAAGGGTGGTTCCTTTATTGAAATTCATCCCATCCACACTCCTCAATTACCTAACAAATTTCATTTTATCCAAGACTCTTCTCCAAATCACTTAAAAAAGTTGGGGCAAGAAGTCCTTATATCTTTTGATGAACCAATTACAACACCTCCATTGGATAATACTTATCATACCATTTCTATAATTCCTCTAACCTCTTTACACATCACTAATAATACTCAAAATTATATCAACACTTTATTTAATCTATCTCAAACTAAACCTTCATCAAATAACCCATATTCTCAATAAAATCAACCAACTTATTCTCTAATTAAATCTTTTACCTCTCATCAAATAAATTCACATTCACTTCAACTCCTCCTTTCAAATACCTTCAACACTATGCACCTCTTTCTAATAGTCCCCTTATTAGTTATAGTGAGTAGGATCCTATTTAGGAGCTTACTAATATCCCATATCAAATCCCATTTCTAAAACTTATGTGGAATTATCTATGGCATCATAATCATCTTATGTAGATTTTGTTCAAAATGAACATCCATCATCCTCCCCTAGAAGGAAATGAAGCCACCTTATTTGGATTAGAAGATAGCATTTTATAATAGTGTGAAGTGATGTCCACATGTGTTGAAACAATAGACACTTCTCTTTCCCTCAAATTCCCCATTACTTCTATGATCCCTAATGAGATTATGATTCATGCAGATGATCCTCCTCTTTTTATTAGTGTCCAAATTGGTGATATCTAAGCCAAGCATGATTTGATTGATGAGGATTCTATCACTTGTGTTTCCTCTCTAAATTTTATCAAAACCCTTGGATATTTAAAATGTAATATTAAATCTACATGCAACACATGTCAAGGATACGATCAAAGGAAAATACCTTCTTTAGGTTATGTGTGGCTCCAAATTACTATCCCACATATTACCATTCATTTTAAGGTGATTATCTTCAATTTTCCTTTATCCTATAAAATTTTTCTTGGTAGGCCATGGACTCATTGCATGAGAGCAGTTGCCTCTTTTTCTTGCCAATGTGTCAAATTACCTCACAATAAAACCATCTATAAGATTTGAGGTGACACTAATCCTTGGAATTTTGAATAATTTCAAGACCATAGTGTATTCAAGATTCCTACCCTTTAACCCTTGCCAAACATTCCATCTTTTTAATCTCAACAATTTAACTTTCCTATCAATTCCTCCTAAGGTTACAATGGTTACCCCAAACTCATCAAGAATATACCCCCTAACCTCCTAGATTCTAATAATGATGAGCTAATGAGATAAATCTCAATATTAAAACCTTGAATCTATCACCTCATCTCATTTATTAGCTTCCCCATTTGTTTAAACCTCATTCCTATCAACCACTTTGTGATGATATGATTATTATCTTAACTAAGACTCAATATTCCATTCATCACACCACCTCAGATGACCAAGTCATTCCTACCTATGCCATTTATATTCATACACATAATTATGATGATGGATTTACCTTAGATAATCCATTCTTATGAGGTTTTGTTCATATTCAAGATGCTAAAATTATTTGTTATCATTCCTCTTTTCTCTAGTTTTTTAGTATATCTTCTAATATTACATCCTATATCATTTCTAATTTTAGTATTTTTCATATTGATTGTAGGGTGGAGATGGTTCAAACACCTCCAATTTTCGATTAACCTCATAGGAGTATGATTATGGATCATGTTATGACTGGTCCCTATCATTTTTCTAGATATAAAGACCCCTCTATTTGAATTATCCCTGAAATGCTTATGACTATCCTTGTAGAAAATTTAGGTAAAAGAGGTTGTCTTAGTTGGGTCTTTACTTCTTAAAACTAGGTGAAAACATGGGATTGTATTTTTTCACTCAACATTTTACACTTGGTTGCTTTGACATCAATTCAGATAAGGCACATGCCTTATGTACTCACCTGAAGTGCAATAGAGAAAGAACTAGGGTTAATATTGGGTTAGTTGTGCCATGACATAAGTTATGAATTATAGTACTTGGTAATTTTTATAAATATTTCAAGTATATTATTAGGTGCAAGCCTTTCATAGGCTAAGCCTAGTGGTCTATAGGTGCAAGCCTTTAGGTGGATTATTCCTAGTCATATAGGTGTAAACCTTTGTTTAACTTTAGCCTAGCATTATATCAAGGCTTTAAGAGTCATGGGGTTACTTTTAGTTAAAGTGCTCATACTAGGATTGTGATTTTAGTATGGACATACTCATTTGGTGTATGAGATTCATACACTTAAAATTTTTACAAGCTATGGATGACATCATCATTATTATAGGGATGCCAGTAATGTCTGAAACCAAAAACATGCATACATATTACTTAATAGAAATGGAATGAAATTATAACATTAAACTCATTTCACATTGTAATCACAATACAAAGACATATAAACTAGATTCATCATAGGTACCATAACCATTCTTTACCATTAATCAAAATTCAAATACATAATAGAGTTCATAACACTCAAAATAGAGTACATGCTTAACTCAAAATAATTAATGACCTAGAGTCTCATAGGAAAGCTTGTGCATATATAAGAAACACCTTCATGGAATCCAAGCTATACCTAGATCTATTGGTGGCCATTACAATGTATACATAACCAATTCTCTAGAGCTTCACTATATGAAGTTTTCATTGGCTATTTCACTGGTTCAAGCTCATGTTATAGCTTTAAAAGTATGTCTCTTCTAGGGTGGAATGTGCACATTAGGTGCCAATATGGAGCCTTTATTGATCATTCCATTAGCTCCATCACCTTGTGAAGTTTAAACTATAATTTCTATGTATTGCCAAACCTAGAAGATGCCCCAAAAATCTTGGAACTGGTTAGCTACCTGCCAACTATTGTATGGTGTGTGTTGATTACTCCAACTGGCACTAAGATGCCAAAATGTCATCATCACCCAAAATGCTACCTCACGTCGATGTGTTTCTCATGTTGACACAAATACTTATATACCAAAATAAGGGGCCCAACATTACCCCATAAAAAATTTCTAGTCCATCCTTGGACTAAGTTTTCAAAGTCTTTGACACACATACCTTGAGAGTGCTCTTGTTAAGCTCAAAACTGAAGTCTTAAAAACCATTTATGGTGAGATTGATTTATTTAGTAGCACTATCTATTTTCATGGATGCCATACAAAGCAAAAACACATCACTCTTATCTAGCTCCTTGTTGAATGCCTCTAGATTTACCTTAGCCTTTGTCACACCCTCATTCAAGATTTCTCCTTGCTCACAAACCTTAGTCTATAAAGCATAAAATATTAATTTTAGGTTGTGTTCTTGGTCATTTATCTAGGTGATTAGCACATTTATATTCACCATGATTTGTGATTACTCCAACCTATTCATAGAGTATGCTTATGCCATTAGCTTTTATTTCTCCTCTTTTTCTTTATTGAGGCATATATCTATGACTGATGCTTGGTTTGAGAAGCTAAATAATATGGAATTAGCTACATATTCAACCTCCTAAAGTTTCATGAAGAAGTCTTCTACCTCTTCGAGCTTAGCAATAAGCTCCTTTTATATCATGGTGTATGGATCTTATTCTTCTTCTTATGTCATCTCTAGTTTCATACTTGGGAGAATATAATACACTAGCATACAGATTTATTAAACCTCAAAGAGGTTCAAAGTGTCCATGATAACTAAAAGGGATGGTTTGGCCATTTCTATGTGCTTACATATATACTATAGTTTGAATTTTATGGCTTGCACTTCATCTTCAGCTTCTTTACAAAGTTTCTTCCATTTTCTTTCCCTATCATCATTGATGATTTTTTTGTGCACAACTTCAGTGTCCAGTATAATAAGTGCATTCCTATACTATACTAATTTCATGGCATGAGGGTTTAGGAGGAGGGAGTCTTGCCCCTCGTCAGGCTCTTCTATACCTAATATATCTTTTTGAGGCATCTCAAAATGAGGCTCATCCATATGGTGATCAAATGAAAGCATAAGTTTTTTGTGCATCCTGGCTATGGTAGCATTTGGGGAATGGTGTAAAACATGTAAAAATATTTATCCTTCCACCTTTATATACCTTCTCTCTTATGCTCAACTTTGCATCATCCTTCTTGATGGTGGCAAACTCTATTTGCTCTTCCTCCTCTTTACTGGTGCCATCACTTTATTTAGCTTTTTCCTAAGAGGAGGACTCATCTTCTTATTTCTTAAGGGGTTATTCCTCAAAATTTTCCCCTTAGTTCACTTCTTACTCTTAGGGTTTCTCAATATTTAACTCCTAGTTTATTCACTAGGTGCCAGCTTTTCCTTATTCCTATTGGGGGTTCCTCAGATGCATCTATTTGATTTTCTATGGTACTAGTATCACCTTGCTTTTATTCAAGAACCACTCTAATACTTGAACACACCTATTGTGTATCTTCATCTAATTTTTTGGTGGGGGAACTGGGTACCTTCTTTGCTACTTCAATAACTACTCTCATAATTATAGGAACCTTCTTAGCTTTCTCTACCTTGGATACTTCAATTTACTTTACACATCTATGATTATTTTCAAGTTATAGAGCCATCTCAATTTCTTCCTCTTTATGTCCCATCTTCTTCCATGCACTTCTCTTTTTGGCCTCTACTTTTTCTTGGGCCAATTTGCATTTTTTATTAAGTGCTAATTCCTTCTTAATGTCCTCCTTGCTAAGGCCCATTTTCTTCCACAACTTTATTTTCTCCTCTTCTATCTATAGAGGTAGTGTGGAGGGTTCCTCACTAGATAAGGAGCTTTCCAACTCATCTGCTTCTTTAAACATGGTGGTTGTGCTACTTTGGATGGCCTCCTACACATTCTTGGTGCTTAGCTCCTTCTCCTCTTCTTCTTCTCACTAGATATATGTTCTTGTACTTTCTTCTTCTTTAATATCTTCCTCCATCCCATGTGTGAGTGTCTCTTCCTTATCCATTTCTGCTAGAGCTATAGTTGGGAGTGAAATTGGTTATGTAGACTTCTTTTCTACTTCTTGCTAGAGGAAGCAATATCTAGCATGAAGGTTATACACTTCTTGGGAGCTAGAGGTGTAGCTTGTTCATCAAAGGTAATCTTCAACTTGATACGCTCCTTTGTCTCCTCAAATTTCTCTCCCCATTTCTTCTGGGGGGTTTTCTCCTCCATCTTCAATGCTAGCTTACCTTCATCACTGATCAAGAGGGGGAAATCATCATATTTTTATATAACAATACTCTTCTTGCATGACTTCATCTCATAATATAGGTTAAAGATGCACCTAGTGATTATTTCCCTTTGGAGGGGATGGAGGTCCATTCAATTAGAGTCATTCTCCTCATCCTTGATGGGCTTTGCTCTTGGGCATACATATTGGTGCCTCAACCTGTTCCTTTCTTGATCCATGATTTTCAATAGGATATCTAGCTTCTATGCATTGAGAATCCTGCTCAACACTGCTATGAAAAATTTAATGTAAAATACATAAATAAGTTTGAGCCAACCAGACAAGTTCACATTTGTGAAGGAAAAACATAGTACACAAAAGTGATACATAATGGTAAAGGTCACCATTCTTACCATATGCTCGGGGAGATCTTGTGGGATACACCATTCAATCTTGAATGCCTCGATATATCAATCATACCACTCATGTACTCTTGTCTTATATTTTTTTAGAAGCTAAGTGGGTAGATTAAGTCTTGGTACTTTAGTGATGGGTAGTGATTATACGGTGGGAATACCCAAAAGTTGTCATCATCACTATCAAGAATGCTAATCTCCTCTATCATAATCAATATCAACATGGATCTCCACCTAAATGTCTCTCATGCCTTGTGGCACTCCAACATATTCTTAATAATATCCTCTATAATAAACTTGGAGATGTTGAACTTTTCCCTTTGTACTATGTGGTGGGCGATGCACAAGTAAGTCTTGCTAATGTCAAACCAATGGCTACCAGTTTAAAGCTTAGAGATAATAAGGTGCACTACTACCATTGTGTTAGGTTTTTTATTTTCCTTATTAAATAATGCAAGCCCTTCTTTTTAGTATCCAAGGAGTTTCAAAATACTTTCCACCTCTACATCATCCTCCATCATTTAGTGGATGTTTATCCCTACATTTTGGAACATTGTGATTTTACTGATGAGGCATGCTGATATATGCATGTGCCTCCCTATGAAATGGATGTAATAACCATAGACATGAAATAAGAGGAATTACACAAATTCCTCTAGTTTTCTAAAACTTGGCAACTCATACAATTTGTTTGTGCATGTCATTTCTAACTTGTCTCAAATAGAGATGTCAAATAATGTCTCAGTTTCCTTGGTTTTTTTCCTATATCAACCATCCAATCTTGGCTGAGTTAATTTGCATTGCTTGGCATGCAATGGTTTTACTCATTTAATATTCATATGTGCATGAAGGATACCCAAATCTCCCCCACTATGACCTCAAGGGGAAACTTCATTTATTTATAAAAAACATTTGTGCTTGTTTCTGGGTTTACAACCATAATACTAACACCTTCTATGAGTTTCACCTCTTTCTTCACAATGACTACTTATTTTACAGTTCTTGCCTTCTTGATATCCTTTTTTGCTTGTGACAGACCTAAAATTAACCTCTTTTTACCAATTCTAAATTGGATACTGTTAAAGTATGATTGGTTGATATTTTTGAAGCCCTTAATTTTATATGGTGATTTTTCACAATTGTGGGTTCTATGACTACAACTTCAATTTTCAAGCTTCCAATGCTGTTAATGATGGCCTCAACATTCTATAGAATTAATACTACCTAATTTCTCTCTCAATTCTCTCCACATGCCTCCTTTCCAATTCTAAGTAGAATAAAATGTTGTCACAGTTCAAACATTCTCATTTGGAGGTTATGGATGCTTAGTTCTTCACTTGTAGCATTTTTCTTATTCAACTCTAGTTTAACTCTTTACAAGTTTAAATTATCTCAAGGTTTTTAACCTAGTCTAGTTTGTTGTTAGCCTCTTTATACCTTATTTTAAGCTAGCCCATTAATGGATGGTGAGTAATGGAATGGTAGTACATGGATTTCTTGAAATCCCTTAAACCCATAAAATCCATGAAAATCCACCATCATATTCACATTTATTATAAACCTTTGTGCCTCTACCATCACCACATTAAATTTTCTTCATAGTGTATTTAGTGAAGTGACCAATGATTCAAATGGTCATTTACTTATGACCATTTGGTGGGTGCCATCTATTTCAATGATTTATCTCTTGCATTTAATTCACCTTGGCATGACCTTCACCTTTCTTATGGAAACCTAGGTGCAGTGCTTCACATGCACATGATTCAACCTCCTTGGTTCCATCTTGTCTTCATGTTGTGCTTCCTTTCAAGCATGCTTTCATTTATTTTCACTCTTGTCTTTTCTTTGGCATCCCCTAACCCATACAAACTACTATGTTATTCATCCAGTGTTTCATTCTCTAGGTTTCTTACACACTAGCCTCATGTGCACCTCCCTTCATCAACTTGGTACTCAACTCTTTCTAAATTTGATAAACTTCATATGCCCATAAACTTAGGTGTTTAGCCTTAGGCACTTTAGAAAGCATCTATGATCAACTCATGCAACTAGATTTATGCATGTAAGCATCATAAGAGTTCTTCTATGGGCCTAAAATTACCATGATTATTCACCTAACACAAACAAAACACACAAAAGGAAATATTAGGCTTGTGCCAAATTTTATTTTGGTTAATCTCAAAACAACTAACTTATGATCAGGAAGTCAATGTATAATGGCACAAGTGCCATCTTATTGACTATAGTGCTTCAATTTGTTGTCATTCAAATGCCCAAGGAGCATTTCACCTATCAATGTGCATAGCTTATATGCTTTAATTTATAATATACTATGGATCACATGAGGCCCCATCTACCTAATATATAGCTTGTTTGGGTGATTGAAATACTTAGATTCATATAAAAATAATATTTCACCATTGGTAAACACTTTTTGCCTTATGTGCTTATCATGTTATAGCTTCTAGTGCAATTTTTCTATTTGCTAGATCCATCTTGCTTAGGCATGTGTCTCATTCAAGTGTTCTGAGTCTTCTAGGCATACACTCAAATATTATTGGTCATCTAGTTGACCAATACATGTGATGCAAAATGAGGTAACTAGAAATTCCATGGGTAGAATATCCTCTATGCCAAACACCAGTTGAAATGGTGTAGCCTTATTCAGGTGGTTATATATCATGTGATAGGCCCATAACACTACTGACACATGGTCATCCAAATCCTTGTGACCAACATCACATATATTTATGAGGCATGTTCCCAATATATTATTGAATTATTTAATGGTGTCATTCAATTGGGGATGATAAGGTGTTATCTTGTGGTGCACCACCATATATTGAGTCAGTAAGATCTAAACAGTTGCATTGATAAAGTGGGTACCATGGTCATTAGTCAAACTAAGTGGGCACCCATAATGAATAATGATGTTTTCCCATATAAACCTTATGGATATGGTAGATATGCAATCTTTGGTTGGTATTTCATTTACCTAATTAGTGAAGTAATCTATGGTTATCAAAATGTATCATGTGCATGTGTACCTCACAACAGGAGTAATAGGCCCAACAAAGTTAATGGCCCATTTTTAAATGGCACCTAGGTAAGGATGGGGATGAGAGGCATCTAATATCAGTGGTTGGGATTTCTCATGCACTAGAATATGTCAAATTATTTAGATAAATCTTTTGTGCCTTAGAATAGAGTTGGCCACCATAAGCCTGATTGTAGTACCTTACATGTTACAATGTCTCCAATGTAATGACCTCTGGTAATAACCTCATGCACTTCCTCTAATATGGAGTCCCATTATTTCTCTAAGACACATCAATGTAGGACCTCATCATGGATCAACTTGTATATTTCCCCACTAATGAGTTGAAATGGGTGGCATGAAATGTGAGCTACCTCTTCTCCTTGGCCATCATAGTCTAAGGTGCAAATCCTAATGTCAAAAGTGTTGTGATCTCTATAAAGTATTTCAAGATGCATTATAACCTATAAATTTACACATCAAGCATTTCATCTTCTATAGGCATGACTTCATGACCAAATTTGATGTGGAATAGATGGTGTGGGACTGATTTTTATTTTCTAGGCTTTATGACAACTGAGAATTAGAACTCTTGAAATAAAAATATCCATCAACATATGCACACATGGAGAATGATATTTTTCACTAGGTAATTAAGTGCATCATGAATAATGAATAAGATGAAGAGGGTCATAAATACATAATGTCAAAAAATTTATAGGGCATAGACCATGGTAAGTGCTTCACACTCAATTGTGATATAGTTATACTCACCTTGGGTCAATTTTATACTTGTAAAAGAAATGGGATGGTCTATTTTTCCTTCACTTGGTTACACTATAATGGCATTGATCATAGTAATAGATGCATTGACATGGATATGGAATGGAATTATCTAATCAAATTTTTTTAATATCGATGTGCTTACTAGTTTGAGCTTCAGGGTCTTAAATGCATCTTCCTACATTGTGCCCCAATAGAATGGGCCATCCTTTTTCAAGAGATATTCTAGTGGAACTTCAATATTGGCATATTTCCTTATGAAATTACTATATTACCAACAATGGTGAATAAAATCACAAATGTCCTTTTGTGTTGATGGGGTCTAGAGCTGAAGGATGATGGAAATATTCACTAGATCAATGAGTAGACCATTCTTACAAATGATGCACCCAAATAAAGTCTTAGATGGTGTTAAAAAACACACTTATTGAGGTTAAAATATATCTAAAACTACTTTCAAATATCAAAAAATCAAGCACAAGTTGTCATAATGATCTTTCACTAATCCATACACAGTCCAATCATCTAAGTACACATGGAGAAATTTGTGAATGAAGTCTTTAAAAATAGTGATCACCACTCAAGAGAAAAAAATTGGTGTATTTCTTAGTCCAAATGGCATCATGTTGTATGTGAAACAACCCCATTCTATCACAAATGTAGTTTTGGGCTTGTCCTCCTCTTCAATTTGGACTTGATGGTATCTTGGGAACCCATCAGTGAAGGTGTATATTTCACAACCTATGATACCACCCAAAACTTTATTTATGAAAAAAGTTATAAAGGGATCATTTATGCATGCAAAATTCAATAATATATAGTCAATGCAAATATATATGTGCCCATTCTTCTTGATACCAATAACCATGGGGATAACCCATTCAGATTATTACATAAGGTAGATGATTCCTATAGCTAACATACCATTAATCTCTATTTTGACCTTGGTGTAATGATTGGGGTTCATCCTATAAGGTCATTTCTTGATATGCCTTGTTTCATTGATTATATTAATGTTCATCTACTTAAGGGATGGGTGTTTTCCTTTCTTATCTCTATAGTTTCAAGGGAACAAGTCTTATAATTCCTTCAAGAGGTCCACAATGCACACCAGCTATGCATCAACCAATATGCACCTTGAGTAGCAATATTTAGTTCCCCTTCTAAGTTGATATCTACCTTTGTCATTTGCATCAGTGTGTGATAGGGATCATTCTTATCTTAGTGTGAATCCTTGACCTATTTTCTACCCTCTATTTTTTATATGCAAATATGGGTAGGGTCTTCTTCTTTTGGAGTGCTATCCTTAACTTGGTGTACTAAATTCCTCTTGCCTGTCAAAATTTTCTAGTTACACACCTTTCATATTTCATCATATTTATCATTGGAGTCACTAATGAGGGTTTCCTCTTCAAATAAAGTTGAGAGTGCCAACCCCTTTTCATTAAACATGTCTTTTAGGTGCTCCTCAAACATTGCAGTGTCATGAAACACTAACCTTTGAACTATCTATAGTGGCTCAATAAGTTCAAGATTTTATAAAGAAAAGGTGTGAACAAACCAATCCTTTAGTTCATCCTAATTTCTTATCTCATGGCACATCTCATTGATAATGTACCATATCCATGCCCAAGTCTTTAAGGTCCTATAGAAGGCATGCACCCATAAGTACCTTTGGGTATTTTTATTGTAGACAACCTAAGTTTCTTCTCAAAGGAACACATGTGTTATAGGGTCAAAGTCGCTAGATTAGGTTGATATTTCTAAGTCCTCATTACTCTTCCTAAATCTAGTGAAAATGGCTACCTTCACATATTTCTAAGTTGGCAAGCTAGGCCTTTACACTACGTACCAATGAGTGATAGTGTTATTCAATGTATACACTAGTACACCCATCCTATCCACTTATTTGGGGATGTATGATTCAAGGTCTTAGATATATTCTTGTATGGGATTGATCCCTATATATCTTGGGAGTGCTGAAAGTTTTCCCTTGCTAAGGTGAAACACTCTTTTCCCCTTCTTCTTGGTGTAAGGGACCCACCTTTTATAAGCACAAATAATTTGGACCCAGCCTGTCCTTATAGATTTGGTGCCTTTGAGAATACCAAATGACACTTTCAACCAATTGTATCATATGATTCCTTGACCCATCATTCATAATAAACATTGGTGGTATCTAAAGTTGATTACCCATCTTCCCAAGAAATCACTCCTTGATCATTGGGGTTTTGTGTCTTGGTGCCTTGCACCGTGATGTTATATATGTGGTTGACCTCATTATGTAGGTCCAAACTCTTGACATAGGGGTTTCCTTGGTCCTATGAAATGGGTATAACTATCCTCTCCTTTCCATTCTTAAATATCATGTAACACTTCTTGAGTGTATATCTAATTTTTTTCATAACACCATGGCTTTCTTAGAATCACAAACTCAATCACTTCAAATTTAGTGAAAAATTTGGTGCCCATAATATCTACAACAATGCCCTTCACAATTTTGATCGACTACATTCAAGTCTTATCGACCATGAAAAGTACATGAGGGGAAAACCTCAAGGCTAGCCTACGCATTTTCTCCCAAGCATTCTTGGTCAAGATATTGACCTTGATGCCTATGTCTACAAGGACCTCACAAATAGACCATCCATAAATTATTCCATCTATGAGTATTTCTTGGTTTTACTTTACATTCTATGTATGTCAAACCTCTCATGCCCTTTCCATGTGTGAAATAGTGACTTCAACTGGTTTTTGCCCTGCATGCTCTAAGAGTAAATTATTCAAAATGGGAAGTATTCCCTCTATTTTTAGGAGGAACAGGATCTTTTTTAATTCTTTAAACTCAACATCTTGGTTATTATACTTATTTTTAGAGGTAGTGGCCTACACTTATAGATCTTGTGTTAATTATAACTCCCCTTGTAGGTTTTGGATGACAATCACAGCCTACTATAAAACATGTTTCTAGCATGCTATGTCTAGGTATGGTGTAGCTTGGGTTTAGGCCATGTTATGTGATTAGTGTAACCCTTATCCACATATTTTATGCATAACTTAGGTAATGGTGCAACTAGTAGTTGAGTGGTGAATTCACTACAAGTAGTCACCTGTACCTTAACTATCTCTGTATGAGTTAGTTACACCTTCAGGGTCCATTTTTCCATTTTTAGCTCATGCCTGATCATCCTTGGACCATTTTATATTCAAGGACTACTTTGGGTTAACTTATTACATAGGTTAAAACATTCCTTGACCTTATGTTATTCTAAAAAATACCCACATATGGGATGTGTAGGGAAGTCACACTGATAGTGTTCTGTGGAACCATACTTATAACATGAGTGGGGTGGGAACCTTCCACTACTACATCTTCCACTTCACCCTCTAGCACCTCATTGCATACAAATGCCTATACTCTACTAATCATAGCCTTCATTTCCTAGGTTAGCTTGCCCTTTGATTGTTGTAGTGGCTTGCCTTGCATTTCTCCCCATGTTCTTTTGCATCTCATCCATCACCCAATAATCATTAATCATATGGGTATAGGCATCTCAAAACTAAAAATATATGGTTATGTTGAATTGGTTGGCATATTATAATAATGGGTAGTTATGAACATCATGAGCCTCTTGATAGAATTCATAGTTTAGGAATAGGGTATGCATATTCCTTCATGGGCAATTATTTATGTTATGACCTTCTACTTTATAGTCGATGCACCATAATTTGTTTTGATCATCTTGTAATGAGAAAGTGGTAAGATTTTGGATTTGGAAAGGATATGGAGGCAATATATGCCTCTATAAATGGGCTAATCCCAATATATGTGTTTCTAACTATCTCAACTTTGAGTATGGCGTAAAGCACTTTGTGAGGGTCTGTAAAAGTCTTCATGGAAAGTGATCTTTAGAATAACACTAGTAACCCACCAATGAACCACTACACATGTTTGGAATGGTGAATGTCATAAAGGAGCTTGGAAATGAGAGTTTTAAACCTTGTATCATAATGCACATGCATTTTGAGAGTCCTTGGGTAATTATTTGAGTGTAATGATGCTCTACTATTCAAACTCTAGAATGCCAAATTCTTTCAGGAATGCCTCCTTTAGGGTGTCATAGTCAACCATGGCCTGATTAGGATTAAATTTTATGTACCAATTATGGGCATGATCAAGTAGAATAGTCAAGAAATGGTTTGCCTTACACTCTAATTGTGTTATTCCCTATGTGCACCACTATAGTTCACACTTTAGCACATGCTCTACAACATTTTCCATGCCAAGATACTCTAGCAAGTGCATGGACATTTTGTAATAGATTTGCTATAGGGGGAAGCTGGGATCTAAGGAACTTATCCCCCAATGTCTATTTTAGTGATGGTCCTCCAACACCTCCAACCATTAGGTTAGGTATTGGTCCCATTATTACTATTGGCACCATTAATCTTGATGGTGTTTTACTACTTATTTATGACACTAGACCAATTTATATGGGCTATTTCCTACTTTGCATCATTAACATCGATTGAGATAGTATAATTGTACTCAAGTTCTATTATGGTGAGTTAGAAAATAAATGTTTAGGGTTAGTTATGCTCACCTCCTTATATGGAATGATCTATTATATCATAAAATTACACTCCAAGTCTATAAAACATCTAAAATCTATGTCGATAATAGGGTCAATTTTCACTTCTATACTTTCTTTAAATAGGGGTAGGGATATGATGTGTATATTTAGTTACCACATCTTGTAAGAATCCAATGGATTCCATACCTATCAAGTACTGAGCTTGATTCATTGCTTCATTTTTTTCCTCATCTTTGTGCTATTGTATTTTATGAGATCCTTCCCCATGCCCTTCCCACTCACTAAGGGCTCTCTCAGCACTTCTAAGTTCTAGATATTCCATCATTCTATGTCACATCTTATAATAGGTCTATCTTTTGAGCTCTTAGGTGTCAATATACTCATCCCCTTCCATTGTGCCTCACCTAAACATTCCCTTTCCCCCTTTATATTGCTCATATGTGAGAGGAATTTAGCCTTCCATCCCCAAAGTTTCAAAACCATAATCCACCATTAGAATTTTAAGCTCTACATCAAAATATTTCATAAATGTGCCTATGGGTTCACACAAAACTGGTACTCTACTTCCTTAGGGCATGAGTATGTTGAAACTACAAACTCAAGCATGTAAATGTTCAACACTTGTTGCCACCATGTATGTATTACTCTAGTCCAAGTGGAATTCAGGGTCTCAAGCCTTTCTAAATGTTCCTTCATCCAATATAACACTATACATATACTCTTCTATGGTGGGTTGAATATGCATCTAACCACCAATACACATGCTCAGGCAAATTATAAAAAAAGACCTTGTATAAAGCATCATATAAGTTATGCTGAACCCACTTTCTTAGATTTTTCCATTTATAGGTTGGATTCTTCAACACAAAGCTATCTTCTACCTATTATAACCAACAATCAATTTTTTTAGGGATAGTTGGTACATTATTATTATATACCATTACAACAAAAAAATTCAACATAGGTACCGACAATAGATCCAAAATGTTGTATAAAAGTCAGGTGCAAGAGGTTGTCTTAGTTAGATCTTAAATTCTTACAACTAGATGCAAATATGGGATTGTATTTTTGTGCTCAACATTTTACACTCGAATGCATTGAAATAAATTCACATAAGGCCCATGCCTTATGCACTTACCCAAAATGCAATAGAAAAAGAACTAGGTCTTGTATTGGGATAGTTGTGCCATGGTGCAAGTTATGAATTATAGGACTTGACCATTTCTAGAAAGGTTTCAAGTAGATTCATAAGCACAAGCCTTTCATGGGCTATGCCTAGTTGTTTATAGGAATAAGCCTTTAGGTGGATTATTCCTAGTCATATGGGTGCATGCTTTTGTTTAACTATAGACTAGAATTATATCAGTGCTTAAAGATTCATGGGGCTAATTTCAGTTAAAGTGTTCATACTAGACTCAAACTTTTAGTATGTGCAGACTCATTTGGGATATGGGATTTATATAATTAGTCTTTTTATAAGCTTTGGCTGATGTCATCATTATTACAGGGATACCATTAACATCTAAAACTAGAAGCAAACATATATATTACTCAAAATAAATGGAATGAAATTATAACATTACACTCATTTCATATTACAATCACAATATAGAGACATATAAACTAGATTCATCATAGGTACCAAAACCATTCTTTACCATTAATTAAAGTTTAAATACAAAATAGAGTTCATAACACTTAAAATAGAGTACATGTTTAACTCAAAATACTTAATGACCTAGAGGCTCATAAGTGATCTTAGGAATATACAAGCAGAACCTTCATGGAATTTGAGATATTTATATATAATGAAGGCCATCACAATATATACAGAACCAATTATCTAGAGATTTGGTATACTAATTTCATGTCATCTACTTCACTATTTTGAGTTCCTTTCATAAGTTTACAAGAATGTCTCTGCCAGGGTGGAGTGCACATGTTGGGTGCCAAACTAGAGCCTTTTTTGATCATTCTATCAGCTCTATCACCTTGATACATTTTAACTACAACTACCACATATCTCCCAACCTAGAAGATGCCCTATGAATTCTAAAATTAGTTAGCCACTTACCATCTGCTATAAGCTATGCATTGATTCCTATAGCTAGCACCAAGATGCCAAAATGTCATCATAACCCAAAATGATGCCTTATGCCTTTGTGTCCATCATATTATCATGAATCCTTACATACCAAAATAATGGGCCCAATATTTCTTTAGCCTTTTATGCATCCCACCCCTCCTTTAGTTGACCATGATTCAGATTTTATTCCCACTTCCTCTCTAGCTGAGTCTCTTCCTATTTCTGATCCTATTACTCCTTCACTCAATCCTTGCCCAGTATTTCCACCAACCCCACCTTATCTTGGTGATGGTTTTCTCCCTTTGTGAAAACTTGATCCTTTACCCACCAATTGATTCGATCAACCATATTGTAGAATTTTTAAAGTTATGAATTATTGTACTAGAGATTGTTCATTATACTAGCCTTCCTCACCTTCCACTTACACTCTTATGAGTACACCTACCAAGTCTACTCACAAGTGTATATGTTGCTTCCATGGCATAGATAATCATTCATCCACACATTGTCATAAGTTGTATAAATATATCAACACCTTACATCCCACCACTCCTCAACCCATAGATTCAGCTATAACTCTATCAAAAGTTTTACCTAAATATATTCACAAATATGGAGATGTATATTATCTCTAGCATGAATGTGGTACTCATCATACTGATCATTTATACATAATTCAATAACATCTTAAAGATCACCTCATAACCATTCTTGTGCCTACTACTCTTCTTCCCACAAGTTACCATCGCAAGAAGGTTCCCCCTTCTTCCCTCATGGTTCTACCACTTATGGTCCATTCTCCAACTACTATTTATCCTCCTATGATTTCCTCACCCATGGACTTGCCCTCACCTATGGACCCCTCTCCATCAATGACTCCTTCCCCATTAATAGATTCCCCACCGATGACCCCTTCATCTCCCATAGAATCCATTCCGATGATTTCTCCTAATAATCCCCTGTATAATAGCCATCATCAACATAATCCTTCAAGCATTCCTAGATTTTCTATTGAGGATATTTGACACAAAGTATTTTCTCAACTTTACCTTAAGATTAATGAGACTTTGGCTATAGTCCAAGTTTAAATTCATAGGGACTTACCAGATGTTATGGATAATGTGTGTGGATATATATATATATATTAGTAATTATGAACACAATCATGGCATTCTTACATTTATTTCCTTATTTTGTTTAGATGTGTGTTCCAATTTTACATTTATCTATTTTTATCATCTAATATTATGTTATATTATTATCTATCTTACATGGTAACTTTTGTTTTGCACCACATATTGATTATGTTATAATTATTCTTCTTATGTTCTTTTATGGTTCATTTTTCATAATCACATACTTGTTCTTCTTATGTTCCTTTTTCTTCTGGTTACCTTGTTCTTTTTCATGATCATTTTCTATCTTATCTCTATAAACATAGATAATTATTTTTTTGACTTGGTTATATAAACCTTACTTCCTTTACTCATTTCTTATTTACCATGTGATTAGTTAGCGGACAATTCATCTCATTACAATGTCCTTTTACTAGCTTACTTTGGATCTCACCTTCTTTCCCTTTATTCCCTTTCATAAACTAAGCATACACACGGTTGAGGCTTGAGATAACATTATGGTTCATAGTTAAGCCTAAGTATTCTAGTCAGTTATATCTTTGGATACTGAGCTTATTTTAACCTAAATCCTAAAGATCATTCATGTGTATCAGTTTATTTCTCATGCTTGGTCATTCCAAATCTGTATGGAGGAGAAATCTTAAAATCCATAAAATATTAAAAATCCAAATCATTTAACAAGGGGTAATGATCCAAAAGGCAACATTTAAAATTTTCAAAAGTCAAATCACACTAAAAGATGTGATTCAAAGCATATATCCTCTTTCTAATTGAATCTCAAATTCCATAATTGGCCTCACGATATATATAAAATACATTAGTGTGTGGTAGGATATTAGATTATAAAAAGAGAATAAAAAAATATTTTAAGGTGACCTATTTTCTCACACTAGTACCGAATCTTCATAGTATACTGATGGATCTGTAAGGGGTCCTGAAGAATAGGGAACACATTATGGGAAGGTAGGTCCTTTTTAATTTTCTTGTTCAAAACCTTCAACATGAGTTGATCTTAGTACCACACTTATTTTCCTACATAGGTTTGTGCTTATAGCAAACATGTATCTTTTGTATATTGATGGTCACTAGTCACTTAGTGTCTTCTCATGTCCTTAGTTATGCCTCATGTCTCCTAATGTATTATCATAATAAGCTTATGTTATGATTCTTACATTAAATTTTTCACTCCCTAAAATCCTAATATGTGCCCTTGAGAAATATTAATTTGTTCACTGATCACTCCCTAGGGATTCCATTTGTGAGTTACATTGTAAGACCTTGGAAAGGACTAGGCCTTCCTCACAAATTACCAAATTTTCACATTGCCATTCCAAACATCCCATTTTACCATAGTTTCACATTATTTATACCTCATTGGTGTTCCCTTTGTGAGTTTCAATGTAAGACCATGGAAGGACCTGGCCTTCCTCACAAAATTTTCCAATATCTAAGTCACAATGAAATTACATGTGTCACATATGAGATAAGAAGTGATTGATTATGAGTTATATGTCATTGAAAATATTCCCATCTTGATTTAGTATATTTTTAAGCTTAATTAATTAATCTTTCACTTTTATCTTCTTATTTTTTGATTGCATGTAATAATCCAACCACTTTTCTTAAGTTTTTCATACTTCCCAACTTGATTAGTATGATTAATTTAAGATCATTTTACCAAATTTGTTTATCTTTTATACTTTCCAATGTGATTTAGTATGATTGATTGAAAAAATTGATTTGTTTTTGTACCATTAGTATTTTATGTGCTTTTCATTTTGTTACATTATTTTCATATTTCTTAACGTGATTTAGTGTGATTTTACTTGTTTTAATTTGGTGCCAATCTTTTTCATGGTCAAAATATTTTACTCTATGGTTTACCATAGTTTTGGTTTATTATACTTAGTCATATTTTTTTATTACACATTTCCCATCGTGATATAGTGTGTAGTGCATTTGTTTTTGATAAATTATACTTTTCCAAGTCTTTTTGCCTAGTTATTTTTAACCATGCATATGTACTACATAATGCTAGAAAAGAAAACACCACACATATATTTACTATAGCATATATAACAAAAGTAAAATACACATGCTAGAATGAAATATACCAATGTATCCACAACCACAACCATAACATAACCCATAATATCAACATCTAACTATCAAAATAGAATATCTCTATATATATCATGTATTTTAAATACAAATAGTACACAAATACATCACTCCAGCTCTATGACTAGGCCCCATCATGTCTATCATGTGTCTTAGCCATGCTACCCATAGATGCCTCAGACTATCCCCTCTAAATATTACACTATAATGATGCTATCTGAGATGTCAAACATGTTACTTATCTCTATATATTGGCAATCTAGGCCTATACTTATCCCAATTGAATAATGGTAGCCATATATGTATATTTCTCCTAAGCCAAGGCTTGTCATACATGTTTCTCTCCTAATCCCACCATTACTAGTATATTCAATCCATCTCCATGTGCTTATAGCTTCCTGTAGCCTCAACCAATAGTCTAAACCAACCACTTGAGCTAGGGCAAATGGTACCATAATATCATCTAGTGTAGTGGGGTGATACGGTGCCAACACCCTATCTAGAATATCATGATGCATTCCCATAACTAAGAATCCCCATCTGATCTCCTTATCTATAGGATATATAAAATTCAAACTAGATAGCTATCAAATCACATATACATCTCAAAATCTATCTATCTATAATCATATATAACTAGTATTCTATTATAAAAATAAAAAATTACAACATTTATCACCTATCCTAATGTCAAAAATCATCATCTCCTTATCTGCTCATCCCATACAATAAAAGTGAATATACTAATTTGAATGGTCTTCTACAAACTAAGTTGATTTGGTCGACCTTATTCATTCATTGTGATGACTTTTTAACTAATTGGCATAAATTCCTTGGGCATTTATTACTCTAACTCCTTACCTAGTACCCCATTTGACCCTTAGTATCCCTAAAAATTTCCTAGGGTTAATTTTAGTATCTAGATTTTTTATAATTGTTAAATTTCTTTAAAACACTCAATTTCAAATAAAAATGCTAAAAAAATTGAATTTTTTAGTTACTTACCTATACTGCACTCATCATGGTTGCTATACATCCTCTTTATTTTAATTATCATCTTCTCACCATCCTGGCTCTCTAGGCTCTCATTAGGTCTCTCAAAGATCTATTTTTCCTAGAATATAAAATAATAGCAGATGAATTACTTTTCACCCTATTTATATTTACTATTCAAAATTATTTACCCTTTAAAAATTTATCATCAAATTTCTTGTTTTGATCATATCTTTGTTTCTACTAACTCTTTTTTTCCAAACTGTAAAATGTTCTAGAATCCTAATGTCATAGATTTTTTTCTAATTATTATATGCATATGTTGTAAAAAATTTCATTTTTCTCTCTTTTTCACTAATCTCTATAGGTTTGCCTAATGTTCCTCACATTGGACACCTTCACATTTCCTACATCTCCTTCTTTATCTACAACACTAAGGTAAGTAAAGCTATGTGTTTTTTATTTTTTTATTTTTCATTTATATTATTTTCTCCTTACTAAAATTTATTTAACATAATTTTTATGTGTCATTATGTTATTTTCCCAAAGCACCATCCCCTATTGCACCTACATGACATGTGATGAGTTTCAAGTGGGGTATAAGTATACACATAATATTTTCAAACTTTTATCAATTAATGATGCTATTTATCTTGCTAGAACCCATTGAGTTTCAATCTCTCTTAGTGAATGCCTTAAGGGGTACACTAAGAAATGGGTAGATAGACCATTGATTATTTTCAAATTTTTTGTCCCTTTTTTCACTTACTATCTACACACTTGTCTCCTAAAAACCATTCCCCTAAGCTTTACCTCCTATTTTATACATTCCTATATTATTTACCATCTTCATTAGCTATTTCCATAACATAAACCCCTTTTTGATAGTTTACATTATTATGTTGGCTACATCGACCTTGTATTCGTATTGAAAAAAAAATATTAAGGGTCTATGTTGGCCCCTGGCTGACCTAGTCTATGACCTAGTAGTTTTTTTTATCAATTACGATACGAGGTCGACCAGGTCAACCTTCTCAAATATATTTTTTGGATGGGTTTAATGTTAGATACACCTATATAAACACAATCATTTCACCATTTCTAAATGAAGATAAGAAAAAGTAATATTGTGCATCTACTTATCCACCATTATACTTGAAGAGTAAACTTAGGGTTTCATACTTTCTTTAGAGGTATAGATCTTATCTTATGAATAATTATTTTGGATTCATTGATAGGTTTTGTGGCCTAGATATAATTTATTCTTGTCATCCTTACATACCAAAACAATGTCTTGTGAAGCACCTTGGCCAAGGGAGAGATTGAGGCTCAATGGGTTTGTCTTTAAAGGTAAGTATTCCTAACTTTATTCCTCCTTTGTAAGAGTAGATAGATATGCATTTTTACTTCTCTTCCATGTATTAGGATTTCATAGACATTTACATAAGTATATATCTCCTATGAATGTTTAACTTTATTATTTATTACCCCCACTTTGTGTCACAAGCTTTGGTGATAACTAGATTAGAATTTTACTTTACTTGTTATTAGTAAAGTGAATATGATAACATATGACCTAGTTAGGGTTATTACATAGTTTTACTTGACTAGAGGATTTTAAATCCTCCTAAGTGATATTATTATGGTAAGAGATCCGTTGGCTAGGTCTAGCAAATTCATATTGGCCATGACCCCAATTATCTAATATATCTCCAATCAGAAGTGTAAGTAGGATCTATCTTCACTGAGCTAGGATTGATTTGTAGATCTGATTCATTTCCTATTGCATACACATTCAAATCAAACACTACCTATAAAGGTATCTTTTATCCTAATGTTGTTAATGGTACTTTTAGAATTTAGTAAAGAGAGAGGAGAAGGTGCATCTAATCAATCCTCATCCACACTTTCATTTTCATGTTCATAGTAACCATCATATCCATAATTAAAAAAATAATCATCATCATCATTATAAATTAAATCATGATAATTATCATGTGTTAATGAATTTTTTTGAAAAATTGTCTATTATTTATTATAATTATGTGAAAATTTTAGAAATTGATCCACTGGGTGAGGGGAAAGAGTTTTCTTAGATTTAATTTTAATCATACAAGAATAGAGAATGTAAAAAATGAACAATAAGAAAAAAATATGGAGAAGATAATCCATCATAAATATAATTGAAATTATGTGAAACATTCAACTCAATGTATAAGAAAAAAACTAAAATTTACTTGAAACCTTAAGGGATAATTATTTTAGTTTATGAGGACCTAGTGAATCTAGCCTTTAGAGGGTTTATAAATAAAATTTAAGATATGTTAAATTAGTGGAACCCTAATAGGGGAATAAATATATATTAATTAGGATGTGTAAAAATTAGAAAAAAATAGAATTTAATGAACCTTAATTTAGTGCACAAAGATGGAAAAGGCAAACCTTAGGGTGGAATTAGGGTTGTTAAGCAATATTCAATGTAAATCCTAAGTTGTTAAAATGATGGGTATAAAGGATAAATTTAGATAGGTATTGAAAACATATCTATCAAATTTATTTACCTAAAATAGTAAGTGTGATGGGAAAATCTACTTATCTAGAGTGAAACAAGCATCATCAAAGGATGGAAATGCTTAAATAGGTCTAGAAATCAGTCGTGAGTTCTTTCATTCCAGAACTAGAGTTGAAAATATTTTTAGATAGTAGTGTGGTCAAAAGGGACATTAGCACACTATGCTAGTTTCTAAGGCACCACACTAGTGTCCTTTTATGGACAGGGGTCATAATACTTTTGGGGATGTTATAAGAAGGCTTTAACGTTATTTAGATGTGCTTAGATGATTCTAGTAACTCTTATGTGTCATTATTTGGTTGTATATCCTCTCAAAAAACTAACAAACACCTATACACATAAAATAATAATGAAATAAAATTCAAAAGAAAGGGAAAATATGGGTTGTGGGATGTTATGATCACATGAGATAGAACCCCTATTATCTTATCCACTACCTATATTTACCTTAATGATATGGGTCTTAGTTTACATGTAGTTATCCCTTAAGGAATGCACATAATCAACATGCATGAAATGATATAATGAGTTTCACTTAGGTCAATCTTCGATCAAGCAGGTAGGTCCATAGGTGTTATTGATTAATATACAAAGTGATGAGCTATAATATTGACTGATTCTTAAGTAATTATTTGCCAAACTAGTAAATGATAGATGTAAAATTCCTTGTGAGGATTTTTGTTATGACCTTAACCTATAGTGCATCTAGGGATATGTGTGGACAACTTGTAGCTTACATACCTTCATATTAGCTTGTTGCATTTCTCGATGTTATTTGTATGGTTGGCCTATGGAATAACCATGGCTAAGTAGAGTATATATAGGAGGTAATGGTTATTATTTTATCATCATATTGTAAATTTTTTTCTTATTGCATTATTGTGGAGGTTGTTCCTTCAAAGTGGCTCAATCATAATAGTCATGTAGTCTGCTCTTTCACCAATTGTTGTTGTGGATCTATTTATTATGTTCTTAATTTTGGCATATATAATTTTATCATTGAAAATAATCTAAGTAATTTTATTACAAGTGGTATCAGAGCTTTGATTTGGGAAAATTTTTATGGTGTAATTTTTTCTTTTAATCCAGCATTGTGAGCACTAAAGGCTAAAAAAAATAACTTGTGATCTAGGAAGAATTGATTTTTTTCATCACTATAAGTTTATAAACACCCAAATTTAGTACTCAGCTATACTTTATGGTGTAAGCTTATATGAAAAAAATTATATAGGTGTAGATGCCTAAATTTAGTACTAGTTTGTACTTTATGTCATTTATTACACTTTTATATGCATAGACTATTGACAATGAATGACATGTCATTGACACAATTTACTTAAATATTTATCTATTTTAATTTTTGACTTTATTTACTAGTCATTTATATTTTCACCTTGTCATGGGGATCCCAAGTCTTGATCCTTTATCCTTCTGGACAAGTTTGAGTTAACTAGACATGGGTAGCCTATGACTTTGTCCATTTAGCATGTACTTGTTTAGGGCTAACTTTTAGAATATGTTTCAAGGAAAATTTTATTTTTCTTATTTTTGTCTATTGGGTCTTATCTTGGGTTGAATTTTGTGTGTCAATAGGTCCAAAATTCAAAATAAAAACATCTATAAATATAATTCTTCTTTAAGGAATTAGGGATGATTATCCCCTCTCTCAAAAGTGATTGAGATAGTTTCATGTTATATCTAGAGGTCTATTGAAGAAATATGAAAGGATGAATATTCATCTAGACACTTGTACCAAGGATAAAATAAGAGAAATAACATCTAATATTGAATTCACTATTTCATGTACACATATAAGTTGTAAAAAAAATTGAGTTTGAGCCATCTTCAGAGTATTATAAATATAGTTTAGTGTTTAGAATTTTAATGGGGATTGGCCAAGGTTAATCCAATTCAATCCTTTTCACTTGATACCTGTTATGATCTTGATGGGTAGATTTCACTAATGCCTTAAGGTTTTGGTGTAATAGTTTATTACATTTGGTATTAGTTTGGTTCTCCTCCTCTAAATAATACCAACACCAATTCTGGCCCTAAGCCAATGTTGCCAAAAGTAGACCTGTGCAAGTTTAATGGTAATGATACACTCACTTGGCTCACTCAAATTGAACATTTATTTGATCTACATTAGACTCCATGTTCCCAAAAATTGGTTATGGCCTCTCTATAATTGGAACTAGAGCCATTCATTTGGTATCATTGGTTGTGTGATCAAAATAAAAAGAAGGGTGTCCCAGTTTCATGGTTGCTATTTTTTGAGGAGTTATAGTTCCAATATTGTAATAAAATATCTAAAAACTACTTAAGTTAGATAGCTAAGTTACAAAAACTTAGGATTATTAAGGCATACATTCATAAAGTTTAGAATATCTTCTTATGTGTGGTAGGCATTACTAAGGAAAATTTGACTGACCTATTTTTAGGTGGCCTCTAAGATAACATCCAATTAGAGGTTCACATGTTTCATCCTAATACTGTATCTAAGGCCATACCAAGAGCACACATGGTTGAGGAAAAATAGATGATTAAATGAAGACCTTTCACTAATGTTCATGAACACACCTTCCCAACACCATCATTTCATCAGCCTACCAGATTGACACCTCAACTAGTAGAAGAAAAGCATACAAAAGTTTTATGTTTTGGATATGATAAAAAATGGATCAAAGGGCATCTATGTGATGAAAATAATTTATTTTACATTGATAGTTATAATGAGGAGGAATAAGATGAGGAGGATTTAAGGGAAGGGTTAGAATAAATTGAAGATGAATGTACAAATTCTCAACCTACTATTTCCTGTCATGTAATTTTAGGTATTAGTACTCCGCAAAATCTTAAGGTAGTTGGGGTCCTAAATAAATAGAATATGAGTGTGTTAATTGAATCTAGGAGTACATATAACTTAATTAATATTAAGTTGGATGCTAATTTGAATGGTTTCATTTACCCAACTCCAGACTTTCAGGTCATAATTATATATGGTGGTATAGTCACCTATTTTGGAAAATGCCATAGTATTAAGGTTGTTATGGGATACTATTTGTTAGATTCCCTTATATTTTCTATTCCCATGGGAGGATTTAAGACTATTTTGGAAGTGTAGTGGCTCACCATTTTTATAAATATTGAGATTAATTTTTAATAATTATTCATGAGGTTCCTACTAGCTACCCAAGTTTTACCCTCTTGAAGTAGACTATTCAAATCCACCTCAAACTTGGACTAACATGGGATTGACCTATAGGTTTTAGGTTACCTATAGTCTAGGTCAAACATCTATTTTATAAGGATAAATCCCCTAATTTATCACTTAATTTATCCCTCTAAGACCTAATTCTATTGAGATGAAAAGAGTAGAGGTGAAAGCTTAGAAAGAAATCTATACTAAATTGGTGATAAACCAATACTTGACTATCCTATTTTAACTATTCATTAGATACACTTATGAATATAATGTAGGCTAAAAAATGATCATACATATTAACACAATCATAGGCATGAATATTTCATATGAAGCTGAAGTGTAAGTTTTGAAACTTGAAGCCTAAGAACATAGGTTTGCACAAGACACTATTAACTCATCAACACTTATAGCTATCAACACTTCACACAACCTAAATAGACCAAAAATATGACATTAGGTGAATGAAAGGACCTATAAGAGATATTGAAACTAATACATTTTAAAAATAAACTATCACAATACACACTAACATTTAAATAAAAGGTTTACAACTATTCTTTTTTATTAATTCAAAGGTACAAGATATCATTTTGGTAGAGCTTTGCTACACCTAGCTGAGGGATAAGAATAAAGAGATCAATTAATTCATATATAAAATGTTCATGAGAGAGAAAATAAGAATATAGGTTTAAAAGAGGCCATGAAGAGATCAAGGTGGCCATATGACAGTTACAATAGTCACAATTACTCCTTTCATGTATTGATATTCTTCAATGACTCTCTTTTGGCATTGAGGTGAGGTAATGGAGAGTGAATCAGGATTTAGTTACCTTCACCTAAGGCTTTAACATGCCCAAAATGCTCCATAATTCCTCTAATGATAGTTATAAAGTGAAAATGGGGTATGATTAGGCTTCTAAGAGGTGTTAAGCAGTCTTCTCTTCAATATGCATGTTGACCTAGATTTGAAACTACCTACATTATTTCATAATGGCCATAAATAGTATATAAATCATCCTTAACATTAGCTACATGGTATAATGAATATGTCTTAACCCTCATAATAGTCCTTTTATGCCAATTTTCATGCTTTTTAATTGACCAACTAGGCCAAACAGGCTAATTAGGTCTAGTCATCTGACTATGTGTATTTAGATGCCATGAAAACCCATATCATACCTTAGGATCATATGAACCACCATGTTACAATATTAAATAAAATTTTTATACCATTATTCAAATCTTTAAAACATTGTACACTTGTAACCCTGCTTCACTTAGGTAACTAGACCACTTTCTCTCTCATGTTTGTAGACTAGTTATTTGTAGGTGAGTTGCAAAGGCATTTCTAGGTAGATAAATGAAATATTCCATATTTGGAGAGGTAAAACATGTCTAAAACTAGCACTTCTCATGGATTAAAATTATTGACTAGGTTTTGCATCCCATTTCCCACTTAAAACCCTAAAAACTTATAATTTCTAGAGGCATCTATATAACATTCATATAGTCAAGCACCATAGAGATGGCCTCCTTTAAGTTGACAACAAGTATCAAGTGTTTTTCAAGTGGTTTCTACCTATGTAGATTCATCTCTCACCAAATTTCTCTAATCATGTCTTTATTAGGGTTTTAGAGGGGTTTAAGAGTTCTTAGGACTCTTGGCAACAATTAATAGAGGTTAAGGCCTAAACCTCTAAACCAATTATACTAAATCGATGTTGACAAACCCATTTACATATATTTAAGTGATTATCCTTCCAATTTTTACATGAATGTCTAAGGTACATTTAATTTTCAATTTGGTATTTTTACTCCTTCTAGTGGCATTTCTCTAATGGAGGTGTTAGACTAGTTTGTCTAAACACATGAATATTGAGTTTTGGCCCTAACCCTAGGTTGTGAGGCACATCTACTTATTTTCAACCTGAAGATCTCCTCAAAGGTCCTATGGAGTAGTAATATTGGCTTGATTAAGCCATTTGACCTATTATGAATGCATACAACTCTTATTCTCAACATCTAGGTTTGTTTGCTAGTAGAAATAATCATGGAGGTCCCTATAGATGACTGTTATAGGGATATTTATAAGATTTAGGACCCATTATCTCTCCTTAACCTCATGATTCACACAAACACTTTCCATTTCTTTGTTTTTATGCCCAACTTAGCTTCATTAGGGCTCTTATGTATAATATAATATCTACACGTGCCAACCAATATGCCACCATGATGCCCAAAAGACTTGAGGAGACCTTAAAGACCATTTCATAATTGAAAAACCTCATCTAGATATGTTTTGATGCAAGAATACACCATCAGGTACTATTTAGGGTTTAAGAAGGGTTTAGGATGTCCACCATCTTAATGATGGTTCATCTATTATATACATCCAAACTATAACTAATTTTCATAAACTTGTAGTGAAATGACCCTTTAAGCTTCCCTTAATATCTTGGGATCCCATGCATAAGGTGTGTGGAGAGAGGAACTTTGAAAGATGACCTTTGAGCTTTTTATTGGCTAGTTTTAGTAGGTTAACTTCTTAAGGATCATTCATAAAATGTATCCCCTTAATGAATATCATTATTTCATGGACTTTTAGTCCATATGGGTACTTAAATTTACCCAAGAGCCCTAAGCTTGATCCCCCTTATGGTGGAGTGTACAAACACTTGAAGGTGCACCTTGAGCTGACAATATTGGGGTTTTATGATTTGAGCAAGGTTTTAAAACCATTAATATAGTTTTATTACTTCCCTCCACTTTAAACCACTTAATACAAACCTAAAACACTCTTCTACCTCTCTCATAGTCATCAATATTGTTATAATAACTTAGAGATGCTTTGAGATGGCAATAAGGTGTAAGACTAGGCTTAAGTTATATCTCTTTTAGCCTACCCTCAAGGGTATCTAATTGACATATTTAATTATCATTACCCTAGAGGGTATGTGGATACTTTCACCATCATATGATAATTCTTTAAAAAACCCCACATGACTATCAACTCACTTACCTAACCTTATGATTGACAATCAATAGACTAGGCTAGGTATAAGACAAAATAATGGGTATACATACTAATTATGTAACCAAAATGGGAGTATTGGAATATTCATAAACTCACAATAACCATTTTTATGAAATTTTAAAGCTTTTTCATACCTACAAGGACCTCAAACAACAATTTTACCATGACTAACTGTAGGTTGCATGTAAGTCTGAGTGATTGGTAGCATGAGGCTCTGAGTAGGAATTTGTCCCTTCTTTGTTGATATGAGCATGGAAATATAATTTTTATCATATTCATCAGGACAAAGGACACTCTTAGATATTATTTTTTCAACATCTTTTTCCTTTGTATTCTTTCTCCCTCTTAGGCTCAATATTTATGCCCAGTTAAGCCTGTACTACCTTTAGGTACATGTTTAATGTATTATTTGCCTTTGGATGGAATGATAAACAAGATTTTTCCATTTAATTAGTGTGAATATTACCATATTATTCATGAATACTTCCTCTTACTATAGGAAATATGTGTATCTCCATATATGCCTACAATATGGTAGGTATTCACTTGCAAATGTTGACTGTCTATAGGGCTGGGTCTAAGCAAGAGGTTTTTATGAGAAGAGAGAGACTTGCACTATTTGAAACCTTTATGACATGTTCACTCTCTCATTCATCTCTTTTGGATATCCATTCTCTTGTTCATACTACTCTCTATGCCCATGAGTGGTCCATACACAGTGCTTTTGAAGGTTCTTGCTCAATAAGCTCAAAATGCTTTCTTGTAGGTGACCATTAACTTCTTCAATAAGGTATATGGATATGTAGATCAATCCTCCAATGAAATTATGGTTTTTTAAAGTTACAATGGGTATCTAGTCTTGTTCCTCATATTTTAGACTTGAATGGAAGGGTGGATAAGTTGATGGGGGTGACTATGAAGTGGTATGGGGTTTGAACATGGAGTGCAGGATTGAAACATAGTGAAATGGTAGTGAACATAACATGAAATGGCAAAGGTATAAAATGACATGGATTGAAGTATGGAAACCTACCCAAGATAACCCACAAGAACCTTGGAGACCCTAACATGCGTACCTATCATAACATAGCACTTTGGGTGAAGGAAAAGGACATACACAGTCAAAAAGTGAAACATAAGAATCTTCGAGGAACCTTAAGATTAGCTAAAAACCTTAACTTATGAATATTAAATGTAATAATTTTAGAGGCAAGAAGATTTTTTCAAGGCTCATGGGGATATCATGGAGGTTAAGGATCCTACCCATAATGATATGATGATGACTTGTCATGACTTCAACATTCCACTTTATATTCTTGACTGTGTTTGAAAGCTCTAAAGGCACAATTGGAAAACACATAGTGCTCACACATAGTGAACCTAGATGTGTATGTACCCTTTCCTTTAAAGATACCCTAAGAGATTAAGGGATTTATTTGAACACCAAATTAGATAAAGAGATATAGGAACATTTAAAACATCCTATTGGTCCTTTAATACTTTTAACCTTCAGGTTGAGGCACTCAACACTTTAATTTACCATCCGAATCTACCTATAGATTTCAAACTATGCTAGTTTAGATGTTTCTTGGTTCCATAAGCTCACACATGTGGGACAAACATTTAATAATCCATGAGAGGTTATTTTAAGACGTAAGTAAATAAGAATAACCATTAATTTATCCAAACAAACTAAAAATCCATCAAAACCATTTTACTCTTCTTGTGTTGTATAGACATGAATGATGCTCAGACCCTTTAATTTATTAATAAATGTTCATAGATCTCAGGGAACCAATCCTAAAACCAATTCTCATGAATGAAATTTGATCAAGTCTACTTATTCTAGCCAAGAGATTGGGTCATCATTCTCTCTCATCTATATGATATGAGCACAAACCTAAAGTGTTCTCTAAGCCTGGTAAGGAGCTCTAGAGGAAGGTTAGTCTATTTTGATCTATCAGAGAATTAGAAAAATATAGTTTCTTCCACACATGCCATTATTGGCTTCCCTTTATGGATCCCTAACTCCACTTGAGTTAGTTTGTACTGTATAGATTTGTATCATTTGAAAAATCTTTGAAACTTGAAACTTCCTTACATTTTATCATGTTTCAAACCAAAATCCATTATTAACAGGCATGATGGAGGGAGAGTATGGGTTAGGTGATGTAGTAAAGTCTATGTTACAAATTAGGGAAGCTACAAAGTCATGGTTTAACATGTGTGGGGCCCATAGAATAATTAAACATTGAAATTTGTAGGAATATGGCTCAATAATACATGAAACACTTTGGTTATGGCCTAATGAAGTTCATGAAGGATATTGAAGGCATGGATGGTGGTTTATTGTCACATCAAGGTCAAATTATGTCTCATCATGAAAAAAATCTTGATTTTAGGACACATACATGACCTTAAGGAGATATAACAAAAGAATATCATGAAAACACATATGAGGAGACCTTTAAGACTTATTAAGTACTTTAAATGGACCCAAATAAACTATTATGATGTTCATAAAAAATATTGAAAATGAATCATACCTTATATGATTGAGCAGATCAAAGGTGTTTATGATTCTTCACTAACTTCCTTATCAACTCACCTCCACCATGGCACCTTTCAATGCTAAGGCCTCATCAAGGCTAATAAGGACCTTGATACATGTCCAAAAATAATAAAAATACTTGATACAAGTTAAAACAAAGGTGAGGGGAATAATTAAGCATCTTATAGCATGAAAACATAGTGACTATTTAAACAACCCAATCTCACAAGGGTGAATGGCAAACATGAGAATTGATGGTGGGTTAGGAATATAAGACTTTAGGTTGACCCCTTTCTATGTCTGAGACTAGAAAGTGGTCAATAGTTCCATTAAAAAAAAAGGAATTTTAAACTACATTGATTACTATCTAAATCTCCACAACGAGTTAGTTCCCACTAGATGATGAAAATTATTAAAAAATTTGCATAAGGTTTTGTGGCACACTTAATTTCATGGAGGTTCAACCAACCAATGAGTCCACACATAGTAATTTTAAAAAGGTATTGGATGACCATTATGTTGTTTTTAGTGACATGCCAAAAGGACTACCTTTGAGTCATAAACATGATCATGCCATCAGACTCATTTTAAGAAGTACACCACCCAATATCAGACCCTATAAGTGTCCTTATACACAAAAGAGTGAAATTGAAAATATGATATAAGAGATGTTAGAGTCAGGAATCATTTGACATAGTCAAAGTGAATATTCCTCCCCAGTGGTCATGTAGAAGAAGGATGATAGTTGAAGGATGTGATTAGACTAAAAATAACTCAACAAATACAACATTGAAGATAAGTTTCCTATTTTAGTAATTGATGATTTTATAGATGAATTACAAGGTGCTATTTATTTTACCAAGTTAGATATTTTCTTTGGATATCATCAGATTCACATTCATGATGAGGACATAACTAAAACAACTTTCAAAAATAATGAAGGCCATTATGAATTTATGGTCATGCCTTTTGGCCTCACAAATGTGCCATCTACATTTTAGAGTTTAATGAATACTATTTTTGGACCATTTTTTAGGAAGTTTGTAATAGTGTTTTTTAATTATATCCTCATCTACATCAAAAATTAGGAAGACCATTTAAAGCATGTGAAACAGGTACTTTCAGTTCTAGAACAACATCAAATTTATGCCAAACTTTCCATATGTGATTTTATTGTCCAAGAGATGGAGTACTTGGGTCATATTGTTTCACATGAAGGAGTAAAATTTGATCATAATAAAATCCAAGTGATGGAGTGGTAGTTCCAAAGACCCTCAAGAGCCTCTATGGTTTTTTGGGGCTAATTGGTTATTATCATAGGCTTGTCAAAAATTATCATAGCATTGTAGCCCTAATCACCTCTTTTGTAAATAAATACTCCTTCTAGTGGACTTATTCAGCTACCAAGGCATTTGAATAGTTGAACATTGTTATGTGTACAACTCTAGTTTTGGATAATCTTGATTTTCAAAATATTTTGTTGTGGAGTGTGATGCATTAGGATATGGCATGGGGGTTGTACTCATGCAAGAAGGAAGACCATTACCATTTAAAACTCTCCAACTTAAGGGAAAAAATAGACTCAAATTGATATATGATAAAGAGATGATGGATATTCTACATGTAGTGAAATAATAAATACCATATTTAATGGGTTGTCACTTTCAGATAAAGACTGATCATGATAGCCTCAAATATTTTTTGTAACATTTCTTGTCATCTTAAGAACAACAAAAATGGGTGACAAAAATGTGAGGCTATGATTTTAGAATAGTGTATAAGAAAGGAGGATAAAATTTGGTGGTAGATTCCCTCTCTTAGTAGGATGAATTAGTTAAGGCACTATTATGCACCATGATCATGTGGCAAGTAGATTGGCTAGAGGAAGTAAGATCAGATTGGGAGAATGATAGTGATACCAAGGATTTGATTCACAATATTTAGTAGGGTTTTAATGAATCTAAAAAATTTACATAGAATGGGAACACATTATGGTATAAAGATATATTATACATTTGTAAGCATTATTTCCTCAAACATAAAATTCTTCAGGAGCTTCATGCCTCTCCACTTGGAGGTCACTTGGGATTTTTTAAAACAAATCATAGAATCAAGAAAGATTTATTTCAAGGACTCAAAGATGATGTTCATAAACATGTGGCTGAATGCATGGTACTCCAAAAAAATAAAGGTGAAACCATTAAGACCCCAGGTCTTATATATCCTTTATCCATCCCTAGCCAACATTAGGAAGAGGTTTCCATGGATTCATTATGGAGTTACCAAGGTCTGAGGGTAAAAATGTTATCATGGTGGTTCTGGATTGAATCACCAAGTATGCTCATTTTTTCTCCTTATTATAACCATTTTTTCCAGTATAGAAGCTTTTATTTTTCTCAAAATAGTTCAAAAATTGCATGACACTCCAAAGATCATTATAAGTGACCAAGATCTGATATTTACTAGTAATGTTTGGCCTAAATTATTTGCATGTTTGGATACCTAGTTGGCTCATAGCTCATCCTATCATCCTCAATTTGATGGACAACCAAAGGTAGTCAACAAATGTCTTAAAAGATATCTTCATTATTTTGTTTCTAAAAAATAAGACAAATTGGTTTACTGGATACCACTTGTTGAATGGTGGTATAACACTTCTTTTTACACTTATTCCATGATGTATTCCTTTGTGGCATTGTATGGGTATCACCCCCATCCATAAATTTAGTTTTGACAGTGCACCCTAAGATTTGAGATGTTGAGGAACAAATTCTCCATCAATAGGAGGTGTTAGTTACTTTACGAGAGAATTTAGTAACGACATAAAATTAAATGAAGTAAGAAGCAGTTCAACACTATAGTGAGTGAAATTTGACATAGGTGATTGGGTCTTTATGAATTTTCATCCATATAAGAAGATGTTTTTGAATCAATAAAAAAGGATAACAATATATCACCTAAGTATTATGTCCCTTACCAAATCTTGAATAAAATTGTTATTGTGGCTTACAAGCAAGAATTACCCCCAGCCACTTACATACATATGGTATTCCATGTATCTTACCTGAAGAAATTAATTAGACATAAAGTTTCCACTCAAACTAAGTTACCTAAACTATATGAAGAAGGAAAATTCATTCTAGATCTGGAAGAGATCCTTCACACATGAACTAAAAAATTATGGACCATAGCCATTAAGCAATATTTGATCAAATGGAAGAACCTACATTCTAAAGATGTAATATGGAAGCATGAAATGCTCCTATAGAAACATCCTAGTTTGATTCAAAGTTGAGGATAATGTTATTTTGAAGGGGAGGGGAATGTTATGACTTTAACCTATAGTGCTTCTAGGGATATGTGTGGCTAATTTATGGCTTACACACCTTCATATTATCTTATTGCATTTATTGATGTTCTTAATATGGTTGGCCTATGGAATAAACATGTATAAATAGAGTATATATAGGAGGTATTAGTTAATATTTTATCATCATATTATGAATTCTATTCTTATTGCATTATTTTGGAAGTTTCTCATTCAAAGTGGTTCAGTCATAATATTTAAGTAGTTTGATCTTTCACCAATTGTTGTTGTGGATTTATTTATTTTGATCTTAATTTTGACATATATAATTCTATTGTTGTAAATAATCTAAGTAATTTCCTTACACTCTTTATATAGAAGGAAATTTAATTTGACTGTGAAACCTTTGTTCATTAGATGACAAGGTGAAAGAGAAAGATAAAATCATAAGAAGACACTTGAGGAAGGGTAAGGACCCGTAACAAGTTGAAAATATGGCCATTAGACACTAGTGCTTACATGGATACTAGTGCATTGTGCTAATGTCCAGGACCATGCTAGTGTCTTGAGACCAAAAAATTGAGTACCAATTATGGAAAATAAGCCAAGGATCTCATATGACAAGGATAACATGACATAAGAATAAAATAAGAAAAAAATCATAATAAAGAAAAAAATCATAATAAATATAAAAATACCAAAAGGTCAAAATGATCACGTGAACAAGATTCACATTCATCTTTAAGACCTTTTCATGAAAGATAAATAAAATACATAGTACTTGTATTTTCTTGACCAAATTAGGGTTTGTATAAGAAGCATGTTCTCCACACTTATTCAATATTAAAAATTTCTAGATTACAGATGGGGCATATGCTAGAATCTTGTCATCAATATTGGTACTTATATCATTTTTCATATTTCTCCATATATATTGGGACATGCTTTTGAAGCATGTTCTACAAACTTATATAGTTTAAAATTTGGCCAAATCACATAGTTATATGATTCAAATTCATAGTTGTGGTAGAATTATATACATTGGTACCATTGTTATACATAGTTTTAGAATGAGAAATATCTAAGGTGCATATGCTATGTAATTTGTGTCTAATATTGAAAAATCCAAATTAGATTTAGATTCCAAAAATAATTTATGGACTATTACATACTGATATCCTGATCAGACTTGTATAAGCTTTATTGAGCTAGTCTTATATAATAGTTGGTTTATTTTTTGGTTTGGTTGAGGTGATTAAATCACTCAATCTTGCCAATTTTTTAGGTTGGAATTGATTTTATCATCCAACCTCACTAGGTTTTCAATATGATTGGGTTGCATAGTTGAACTAATCTCAACTATGAAGTGGAAACACACCTTTGATCCAAGGTTGGGGGTATGTGCCTTCTAATATATACATACATACATACATACATATATATATATGTATATATATATACATATACATACATACATATGTATATGTATATTTATATGTATATGTATATATATATATGTATATGTATATATATACACACACACACACACACATATACATATACATATACATATACATATACATATACATATACATATACATATACATATACATACACACACACACACACACACACACACACACACACACACACACACACACACACACACACACACACACACACACACACACACACACACACACACATATATATATATGTATGTAATTTTGATATTTATCTATATTTTTATTAATCTCAGTTTTAGATCCTTACAATGATACATCATTTTAAAAAACACTTGCCAATAGGTAAGGTGGTTAAATTGACACACATGTGTAATATTAAACCTTGATTTTTCAATTTCAATCTATTTTAATTAATTTTAATCTAGATTAAATTCATTGATTATATACTATAAAATTATCTTGGTTTCAGGTCAATCACCATCGAAACACTCAAGTTGCGAATACGTAAAGACAATGTGTGTTATACACACCTAGGTGTACATTCCATTCCTTTAAAATATAAATTTCATTACTATACTGAAGTGGGGAGAATGTAGATTCTATATATGGATTATGTAGCACCTTAGTCTTGTACACTTAAAAAACTCAAACCTTGGCTATTCTTATCAGTTATGGACCCTTGCTCACTTTTGTAAGTCTCACATCTACTCTATCTTATGCCCCTTGGCCTATCTCTTAGTCTAACCAATTTTATGTTGATGACCCATTCATTCTCTCTTGCCCAGAATTATTTAAATAAACTTACCTTCCATCTATGCAAGTTCTAAACATATACCTACTTTCCTACTCCCTAGACACTAATATTTGGGATAGACATTAACAATGACGTTAGTGTCTTAACCTGACACAAGTATCGAGTCCTCTAAATTCATCTATTTTTCAAATGAAATTTGTCCTAAGTGATTTAATGTGATTTAATTATCCAAATGGATTGATATAAATACAAGATCAACCCTCATTCATTCCTTACCTAACACAAACCTATAAAAGATAAAAAGATACCAAGGCAATTTATCAAAAGCAATATATCAAACATTCAATTGAACAAAGATTTCGTATTTCCATACTAGTCATAGGAACAACACATATATAGGTCTAAAGTACTAAAAGATAAATCCAAGAGCTTGATTTTACAAGTTACAAGTTAGGTCGTTATTGTTATTTCTTTACACATATTGTATGATTCATTTTGCTACTCCATTTTTATCACATTTGTGTCAAAATTTCAAAATGGAATGAATTCCTATAATTACACACAAACTAGTCTGATGTCATCTATTCATCTAATATGTGTTAAAATTTACTTTGGGATATCTCTAGGTGGGACAATTCACCATATTAGATCTATTCTAGTCAATTTATCTAGTCAATGCAATGAATTCTATCTTCTATAAATCATTTTTCTAAATTATATTTTTAATAAAAATAGAATTATAATTTTATTTCATTTAATTAATTTTTATTTTAATCCAAAGGGCCATATTCATTCAACAAATGATATTGAGATTATTTGGAATATGCTTTTGTGAGCTAAAATCAATTTGATAAAGTTAACTAATATATAATATTATTCTCTACCCTTCATCTTGGAGACAAGATGAAGGGCCGTTAATGAGTCTTATGAGATATTATAGGAGAATTTTCAACCCTTCATATTGTAAATAAGATGAAGGGAACACATTGGTGATCCATGTGTCTTCTTGATAATGACTGTCCACCCTTCTTCTTAGAAATAAGATGCAGGGCTTATATTAACTCTCATTTGATATTTTCAAAGATCATCCTCCACCCTTCATCTCAATTAAGATAAATGGCTCAATTTAGTGATCCATGTGTTGATCTATGTGCATATTTGAGGATTCACTTACAACCATTCATCTTCATTTTATAATGAAGAGTCCTCAATGACCCAAGTTCATTATAAATAGAACTCTTTACATTGTAATTCATCATGCTAAAGATCTATAGTGAATCCCTAACATTTTATTGTGCTAAATTTTCATCAACTTTCTACTTGAGATCAACTCAATATGATCCATATATTCAATGGAGATGTCTAAATACAAATTTAACATTGATAAATTTTATTTGATGCCACATCTAAGCCACATTCTATGCAAAGACATTTCTAATGGAGGTTTGCATGTTTTTGATTGGAATTTAATGCATTATTGAACAATATTTGTATGCTCACGAGGTCTTAGGATCCAAACTTGTTTTCAATTGTTTTTGTGTTCTTAATTGACAAAAACTAACTTGGTGAAAATATAACTAAGTGATTTTCCTAATGATATATATGGCACACCCAGTAGGACTAACAACCCGTATCTTTATTTTGAGCCTATTTAATAAATTTCATTTGAAGAATATCTAATTATTTTGGCTCTTTTTTGTTCTTATTTTCCACATTTTATATTTTCTATGTTTTAGTGAATTCAATCATGAAAATATTAGAAACATTCTAGTTTTTCTATTAATCGATGAAATCTCTGCATAATCAATGAAATTGTCACTATTTTTTGTTCTATGTTCTCTATTCCTATGTAGATTTTTAGAAATTGGTGAAATAATTTGAATATTAGTGAAATTAATAGATCATAGGTGAAATCATCTATGGGATTATTCTCTGCATATCAATGAATTGGTCACCATTTTTATAATTTTGATATTATTATCTATAAAATCAACTTTATAATCAGTGAAATCATTTCTATTTATTCTCTAGCCTATATTTTCTTTAATGAAAGTTTTATAATATCAATGAAATTATTACATAAATCAATGAAATTATATATGTATTGATGAAAATTTTCTTAGGTATTTACCTATCTAGTTTTTATTCATTGATGAAATTATCTTATTATCAATGAAAGTGTTATACAAATCGATGAAATTATCCTATTAATGGATGAAATTATTATTTTATTGTATTATTTTGCATTTTATTTTCTATTCTTTACAATGTTTTTGAAATCAATGAAATTATGCCTACTAAATGGGGAATTCATATTTGTGTTAAAATTTGAGAATTGGAAAAACCAAAAAAATGAACCTTATTTGATTGTCAAAGACCCACCAAGAAAAATTACTCACCTTGTTTACTTGCAAGTTATAAATGTGGGGTGATTTATTCAAATAATCACATTTTCTATGCACATCTCATTTTGGTTCTTTAAAATTCAAACTCACATTTCATTTTGGGTTGTAGGAAAAACTTGTTTATTTATCAAAAAAATAAGTTTATTGTTACTTCTTATTACTTGATTGTGTTGTGAGGATATTTTGTGCATATGCTATCCCCTTTTGAGTGACTCATAAATAAAAATATCCTATTTTTTTTGAATTTTGAATATTTTATTATTATGCTCTTTGCTCGACCTTAGTGGGAGTTGTATGAATCAGAATGACAATACCTTGTTTTTTATTTTGGTTCAGTGTTTGGGGTGTCATTACCTTATTCTGAGTCCTTAGGCCATGGTGACTGGGGTGTCATTACCCAACATTGTACCAACCTCATTATTTGATAGGGTATAAATATTGGTGTTATATTAATGGTATCTTAGCTAGTGGTCTCTTAAAATCTGATTGCAATGATAGCACTTCACGGAGAGACTTATGGATGAAGTGGTCATGAAGGGACTAAATCCTTTGGTGAATGGTTTAAAAATATCACATCTAATTGATGAATAGTTATATAGTTCCCAAGTACCAAAAGGTATATCAATACCATCTAAAAAGCTCATGAAAAAATTAGTTTAAGACCTTTCAACCATGAAACATTGATTGATGTAGGGGTGTAAAGGTTAACATCCCCATAAAATATCTTTTATGTATAAATTTTTTGAGATAAGGGTGGGATTAAAACACCACCAATAACTATAATAATTTATTTATTAAATCTTAAATTTTATCCTTTCTCAATGCAAGTATATAAAAAGACTTGATGAATTTGGAGTAATCCTATGTCAGTCACTAAAATAGGATCACTAGATTGAGTGTTTGATTAATTGATTATGGTGTCAAAACTTTTTCATAATTTACATACACCTACTAATTTAAATTTTTTAGGAATAATGGATTTTTATTCCTATTTTAGTTAAGGGACTAGATTAATAAATCAATACATAATATAATAATAATTATAATGTTGATTTGTGTAATTGATTATCTTTTTCACCTTTTAAAAATAAAAATAAATAGGAAGAAATATAACTTAGCCATAAATAGATTGAGATAGCTAATACAGAGGCTAAAAATACCTGTGTAGGACTGGGAAGTTGTCATAAACTTGAATCTGGATTTTGTTTGGTGAAAAGATAGAAGTGCCAAAAAGTAGATGCTTTGGTATCTGGTGCTATTGTCTATTCCTATTGCTATTGTTCAAACTAATCATAGATACCTAAGACTTTTTGAGTAGTTGTGTTATGCCTCTGTGATCTTACCTATGAAAAATTGAGCATTGGTTGTTGATAGAAGTCACTATAGATCTAATTTTATCTTCAAACCCTAATCCTCCATCATGCTTGATAAAATGATATTTGAGTCACTTGAGAAAGAGGGGGGGTTAGTGTGTAAGATTCACTAAACATGCAATCCACACCCCTTGTGTGTGTATGTTGCCTACATATCAATAATTCAAAGAGGGATCAAGCCATATGTAGTTCTCCCACCTAGTATGAGTTGTGTAATTATGTGATGTGGATGTAAAATGCCAAATTGATAATGTTTAAGGTGGATAGGGACTTGTATGAGGATTTGAGTAGGTGTGAAATTATGATGGGTGTCTGTATGTAGAGAATAGGGAAGTTTTCCTTAGTGATTTGTTTGTATTCTTGCTTTGTTTGTAAGTTTGGTTACCTCCTTTGTAGATGAGATTTGAGTGGGCTTTTATAGGGAACTATTGGTCATGGGTTAGATGTATTCATTTTAAGTTAACCTAATTAAGGATAAGGATAGGATGAAAATGACCATTGGGGATCGAAGTAAAAAAGGATAGGAGCATAAAAAATGGGACATTTTGGTGCCCAATGCTATAGTCTAAAATTGGTGCTCTTATCTTATAGGCTTGGGACCTAGGGGAATAGGATTGTCATAGGGAATATTATTTGGCTAAAGTGAAATTAGGATTTAGAAGGTTCCAAATGACTGGTAATGAGAAAAAATGTGTCTATAAGGGTCATAAGTGCATGCAAAAAAGACCTATGGATGGGGTCTCATAAGCCACAATAAAACTAAAAATTTGGACATTTTATATGATTACATTAGCCCCCCTTATATTCTAGTGATGAAACAAAGTGAAATATTAAGATAAAGCAAAAATAGAAAGCATAACTAAACTTACCTAAAAGGGTGAAGCCCATGAATATGTGTGATGCTAAGTGTACCTAGAGAGAGAACAACCTGAAATGTAAATCTACAAGATAAAGCAAAGAGTAGATTAGTTCTTACTAGACACACTATGTTTAAAATAAGAATATACAAAGGCTAGGTAAAAGAGAGATGAAGATAAAGAAATGAATACACCTGATCAGGTACATGAACTAATACAAAACCTATTGTGATGTTGAGTGATGTTGAATGATATTGGATATGTACTATACCAAGAGTAATATCACCAATGGAGTTGAGTGCTTAATTCTTTGAGGGTGGCTCAAGAATACAAAGGTTGGCCCTTTGGCTATATCATTTCCCACTAAGTGAAACTATGTGATCATGCATGTATTAATAGATGTTTGGACTATGTTTCTAATCCCTCTGAGTATGTATCTCAAGAATATAAATTCTAGCTAGTCCTTTGGCTCCATCATTACCCACTAAGTGTGAACTATGAATTGATACCAATATGAATGTGTTATATGAGATGGCTCATGAAGCCAATGAATACTCTATAATATGATAATGTGGCATGTATATATAAATGTGTACTAAGAACTAAGTTAATCTTGGCCATTCTAAAAGGTGGATATTAGGCTTGTATGAAAGCCACTCTGAAATTGAGAGCTAGGCTTATATGAAATCCACTCTGAAATGATGCCAACCACCTATAGATGGAATAAGGCACACAAATAATTAGAATACCTAGGTAATATAATGAATTTATAAGAAAAGAAGGCAAATGTGCCATGCACATTACCCCAATCACTGGTGTTTGTAACATGGATTATGATTTAGAAGTTATACCAACTACCTAATCTAAAAACTAGAAGTGAGAGCCATCATGTCGTATATAATGCCCCCTATATCTAGATAAGCTAAGTAAAACTATATTAATACTACCCAATCTAAACTAAACTATAGTTGATAAAACTATAATTGATCTTACTTGTCTATCTATTTTTGAAAATTCTAGGTTTTTGGATGTTTGGATAGGACCACTAAAAAGTGGACACTTTAGTGTCTAGTGCTATTGTCTAATTTTGATGCTTTTTTCCTTTACTATTTTTGATGACTATTTTGTATTCAACACTATTTTTCTAGTCTATTCTACATGTTTTGAATTCTAATTGTTATTCTACATGTTTTACAAATAAATTTTTGATTGATAGAGGGCTCTAATCTCTATGATAAAACCCCTATTTATTGCCCCCTCTTATGAGGGTAGGAATGAAGACCTTGTAATGAATTTACTTAGAATAAATAGCCCTACAAGTGTGTTATGCTATGAAATACATGATATAGCAATGATAATCCAAAATATGTCTCAAGATATAACATAGTTTGTATTGGAGATTGTTAGATCAATAGGTGTATTACTAGATAGATGTAACAATGTAATAACATGTGTAGTATACTAAACTAAAACTAGAAATATATTTAGTTTTAAAGGAGGGATGGATCATGATTTCCATCATGGCATCTAGGAAGGTAAGATAATACATGATGTGGATCATGGCATTTCAAAAAATTGAGAAGCAAACAAGCATGTAAGGTAAGAAGCATAGAAAAGAGGCTAAGGGGCCAAATAGACAAGGGACATGGGAACATGTCACTCAAACTAGGAAATCAAGAATACAAGGAATGTTCAAATGCCTACACACATATAATTACAAACAAGGAAGATTGACATGAGGGATACAAGCACATATAAGAGTATAAGCAAAGTACATTGTAAATGTGCTAAGGCACACACAAGTAAAAAAATAGGAACTAAGAAATTCAAACACATATAACTACTCAAAGCAAGAAAATAAGGCATGAAAATACTAGAAATAGTATCACATCTAACTAGTCAAAGCAAGAAGTGAAACTATGAAAAACATGTAGTACACGACTAGGTAGATGCTAAGAAATACATAAGTGGTATATCCTAGTGAGTGTCAATAGAAAAATCTATGTAAGCTAGTAAGTAATGTATATCAACATTATAACTAAAGTGTGTGGTGTAGGAATGACATAACCTGGATGGTGTAGTCATGTAGAAGATGCTTCCAGTGGGTAGATATGTTATTGTATGTCTCAAATGTAGAAGTAGGATGCCCCTCAATGGGTAGAGTGAAGCAATCAAGGATTTGGGTGTCACTGCACATACTCAAATAAGATCTAGTGAAGCATAGTAATGTAGACAAATTGACAAACAATAGCATAAAATAAAAAAATGCAAGTCTAACATGGTAGTAACAATGTAAAGAATGGATAATGCATACAATTGAAGAGTGTTTTTGGTGTTTTGTATTATTTGAATGTTTTTGTATTTTGACATTTTATATTGTTTTTGGTATTTTGAAATATTGTATTATTTTTGGTATTTTGAAATAAGCAATGTACAATTAATCATAAGGAAACTATGTCCAAGAAAGTAAGTTGAGAAATTATGTACAAGTAGAAATAAACTATGTACAAGTACGCTGAGAAACTATGTACAAGAAAGACTAATAAGAAATGATACTAATAGATGAGTCTCAAAAGATAATTCCTATCATGGTATATTGTATCAAACAAAGGAATCATGAATGATTGTGAAGCATGAGGGAATGGCTATGAATATGACTCTGAATATTTGGATTCATTATCAGTATCTTGGAAATCATAATGTAATATTCTACTCATCATTATCATCTTGATTTTGAACCAATGGGATTTTAGTGTTTGATTTTATTGTATCTAGATATTTTCCTTTGATAAATTATGTTTGTGAATTATTTTCCTTAAGATGTTCAATAAATCCCAAAACTTGGTGACAAACATTATCAACTAATATAATAGGAGTAGCTATGCCTTGAGTATGATTGTCCAACCCTTGACCTTGATAATCAAACTATTGTATATATTTTTGACCAAACCCATACTACTTTGAAAGTTGAACCTCATTTTGGAGAAGTAGACTTGCATCTTTTTCATGTTTTACCAATGCTTGTGGTATTGTTTCTTGCTTTGGTTTTTGATCTTTTTATTATTCTAAGTTATGATTTGGTAACCACTTTTGTACTATTTTTGAATTTGACCCTTTGTGAATGTGTTCCTATGTCACTATGGATTTCTTGACTTATTTACCTTGTATAGGGTCCTTATTAACAATTATCTGTTGTATATGTTTTTTCAATGCCAAACATGAATTTGTTAGATACCCGTGTATTCTATGATATGCACAATAATATGTGGATCTTCTCACTAGATGTAAAGGAGGTAGTTTGATCAATTTATATTTAATTATTTCCCTTAGTACATCACTTTATATCTTATTTTATCTTTATATACTTTTTGAATCACTAGTTGTAGAGTTACTTTGTTGTGATTTTTTTGTTTCAATATGTAACATTGCTTGCAATCAATTGACTAGGTGAAGATGTATATACATGATTGACAGTAGGTTACATTTGAGGATTTTATATTATAATCTTATTTTCCAATGTTGTGATATTTTCATGTAATATCTAATTCTTCATTTCTAAATGTGATATTAACTTTCTCATATTGGTGATTTGATCCCTTAGAGTCTCACAAGTGAAAACCCTAGTTGCTTCTGATTGAATATGTAAGTTCATATGTTGAAGAGGGTTTGAAGAAGTTATAGGCTAAATGTATGCATTAGGAATAATAGTATAGGATACCTCACTTTTTGGATGGGTGATAGCATGGACCTAGTTAGAGGGAAAGTAGCTATCATCCTCTTGGGGGAGAGAAGGAGAAGGAAATTCTTTCTTGTGAATGAGATATGACATTGAAACTTGACATGTGGTTGTTAGCTTATGTAATGAATCCTTTAAGTATGTAAGTATTTTATTCTTAATTTAATTACACATAATAGAGAGATATCATGTTTAAATAAGTAATGAAATATGACATATATTTGAGTTGGTCTTAAAATAACATATACATATGTATTTATGTCATTTTTGAATTCATTCCAAATGAAAGGAAAAAAACATGCAAGATAAATTAGAAAAAATTTCATAAGTAAATCATGATTAATAAAATTTGAATATTCAGCCTAATGTGCAAAAAATCAAAATTTTAATTTTGAAACTCTAGGCTAGGGTTTTAAAATATTGGGACCTAGTATAGGCAATTAGGGTTTGAAAGAAATAATTTTAAAAATTACTATGGTTAATTTTAATAATTAAATGTGAAATTCTAATTTATATATGCAAGAAAAATTAGAAAAATATTGCTAAAATTAGTAAGGAATTTTCATTAGAGTTTTTAGGGTGTTTGTGCACAAACAAAGTAAATCGGGTTCACCAAATGATTTAACTATTTTAGGAATAATGGGGTGTTATTCCTATTTTAGTTAAGGGCCTAGAATAATAAATTAGTGTAAAATATAAAAATAATTCCAATTTTTATTTGTGTAATTGTTTATCTTTTTCACCTTTCCAAAAATAGCAATAAATAGGAAGAAATATAACTTAGCTAGAAACAGACCGAGATGGCTAATACAAAGGATTAAAATGGTTGTATAGGACTGGGAAGGTATCATAAACACAAATCTATATTTCATTTGGCAAAAGGATATGAGCGCTAAAAAGTGGATGCTTTGGTGTCTACCATTATTGTTCATTCTTACTGCTATTGTCCCAACTGATCATAGAGACTTGAAACTTTTTGGGTAGTTACATTGTGCTTGTGTGAGCCTACCTATGAAACATTGAGTTCTAGTTATCAACAAAACTTCTTGTAGAGTTGATTTTTTCTTCAACCCCTAATCCTCCATCATGCTTGATAAAATGATAGTTGAGTCACTTGAGAAAGGGGGGTTAGTATGTAAGATGCACTGAACATGCAATCCGCACCCCTTGTGTGGGTATGTTTCCTACATACCAATACTCTGAAGAGGGATCAAGCCATATGTAGTTCTCCCACCTAGTGTACTTTGTGCAATAGTGTGATGTACATGAAAAATGAAAAATTGATAGTGTTTGAGGGTGATAGGGACTGGTATGAGGATTTGAGTAGGTGTGTAGCTATGTTGGGTGACTGTATGGAAATAATAGGGGAGTTTAGCTTAGTACTTTATTTGCATTTTTGCTTGCTTTGTAATTTTGTTCACCTCCTTTGTAAATGAGATTTGAGTGGGATTTTATAGGGAACTAGTGGTCATGGGTTAGATGTATTCATGCTAAGCTGACCTAATTAAGGATAAGGACCAAATGAAAATGATAGTTAGGGCTCAAAGCTAAAAAATATAAGAGCACAAAAAATGGTACACTTTGGTGCCTAGTGCTATAATCTAAGTTTAGTGCTCTTCTCTTATAGGATCGGGATTTAGGGGAATAGGATTGGCATAGGGAATACTATCTAGTTGAAGTGGAATTAAGGTTCAAGAGGTTTTAGATGAATAGTAATGAGAAAAAATGTGTCTAAAAGGGTCACAAGGGTATGAAAAAGGACCTATGGATCGGGTCTCACAAGCCACACTTAAACTACCAATTTGGACATTTTATATTACTACACCTACTCAAGAAGGCATTACTCTACCCATATTCTTGGTAAAAAATTATTCCAATGCTTATGTTTCATACCTTTTTTGTGTGAATGTAATCACCTAAAATTGGTAATTGGATGCTAAAAGTGTTGCTTGAGTTAACTTATCCCTAGGATAGCCATAGACCTAACCTTAAACATTAGACTTACATTTCTAGTTATTCAACATACCATAGTCACCTACAAACAATAAATACATAGTCCCAAAAATATCATCCCAAATCCCAATCTAACTTTCTCATTAGTCTACCTAAAGGACATTATCACCACATTTAGGACACTATAACCACATGGAATTAGTGTCACTACTTAAGAACTACTGTCTTTAGCCCCATCTCTTCCTAAAAATAATTTTTCAAATGTGTACCCCTCCTAAGCAAAGCTTAACCTCATTTTATGATCCAAATAAGCAATAAAACCCTATGAATATAAGTCTAATCCACATCTATTCATTAGATAGAAAATAATTGCAAAAACTATTCAAACTAAAGACAAAGTTGTGTAAAATAAAGGTATTTGATCCCTATTCTTCCCTAACTTCTACATAATACCATCTACAACATCCATGAGTTCAATTTTCAAACATTTAAAATCTTAAGCACATTCAAGGCACCCAAGGCCACTCTCATTATGGCATTCACTTGCACATACCTCAAGTACTAGGTGGGATAACTACATCAAACTTGATCCCTCTTCAGAGTATTGGTATGTAGGCAAATATCTACACAATGGGGTATTGAGGATGTCTAGTCCATTCTAATAACACACATAAAATTATTTATTATGTCATAATTTCATAGAGTTTAGGGTTTTCACATCAAATCAAGTTTTCTAGGTATAATACAAAGCTACAAGGTTCGATCATGTAGGAACAAAACATATAGACACAGGTGTAAGTAATCCTTTAAAAGAGTAATAGTCCCATAAAGGGTACATTATCACCACATTAAGGACACTAAACATGGATAACACTACTATTCAAACTAAGCACTATTGTCCATTGAATAGATGAATACTAGAATCTTTTTGACAACATATACTACTAACTAGATCTCAAGTTTTATAACTGAGATCATCTATGATAGTTAGTTTTTAGATAAGTATCTATTTATATTTATTTGTTTATATTTATAAAAATCAAATAAGATATAAATCACAACAAATCAACACTTAATTATTTCATATTTATTTAACTGATTTAGACATCTTAGACCTTTAACCAAACATAGGAATTACATGTGTAAAACCCTAAAATGTTAACACACTTAAGGTTTATATCCTTTTTATATATATCATTAGATTTTAGATTCATATATATTATAATTAATATCATCATGATTTTAATGACAAAATAAATTAATCACTTTATGTTTCAAAGTTTCTTACTTCCATTTACATGTTCATTTCCTTTAATTCAGAATGAACTCAGAAAAGACATAAACACATGTATAGATGATGATTTATATCATTTATAATATATGGAATATATCATTTAATGTTATATTTATTTTATGTGGAATTCTATTAACAATAAAACTGATATACATAGATGATTTGGCACATAAGCTAAAAACTATGTTTCAAGTTTCAATATCATATCTTATATATAGGAAAAATTCTCTTTATCCTCCTCATATCCATGAGGGTGATAGATAATTTCCATCTAACCAAGTCCATGCTATCATTCCTCCATGATATGAGGTATCCTATAACACTATCACTAATCCCCCTACTCAACCTATTCACACCTCTTCCTTATAGGGTGTGTCCCTACATGTTCAAATAGAAACAACTAGGGTTTACACTTGTGAAACTCTAAGTGATCAACTTATCAATATGAGAAAGATAATTACATGTTTAAAATATTGAAATAAACTACTACATGAAATATTAAAACATTGGAAAAAAAATTTACAAGATAAAGTCCTCCAAGGCACAATAGTGTAAATCATGTATATTCATCTTCACCTAGTCAATTTGCAAACAATATTACATATCCAAATATTAAATCACAATAAAGTATATATACAACTAGTGATTCAAAAAACATTCAAAGGTCAAATAAGAGTTTAAGTGAGATACTAAGGGACATGATTAAATCTAAGTTGATTAACCTACCTCCTCTACACCCATTGAGGAGATCTAAATATTTTGTGCATATCATAAAATGCATGGGCACCACACAAATTAATGTTTAGAATAGAAAAGGAAAATACAATAGATATTGGATATAGATGACTCACATAGTGACACAACATAAAAATAACATACAATGGCACATATACCAATTTAAAAAGGGTCAAATTTAGAAATAGTACAAAAATGGTTACCAAAGCATAACTCAAAACAACACAAGGTTTGAAAAGTACAATTAGATCAATAAATAGTAAAACAAGCATAGATAAATCAAGAACATCCACCACTCTAAAAGGAGGATTAAAATTAAATATGGTATGGGTTTGGTAAAATGTATCTACAATAGTATGATTATCATGGTCACGTTTTGGGTAAACAAGCCCAATGCACCACTTCTCCTATTCTATTAATTGATAATTTTGGTCAACAAGGTTTGGGGTTTATTAAAAATTCAAAGGCACATCAGTCACAGATATAGTTTATCAAGGTAAAACATCTAGATACATAGAATATATTACAAAAATAGCAAGAGCTTTAGTTTCAAAGTCAAAATCGTGCTCATCCAACAAGCATTCTCAAACAAGGTTTTCTATCAAAAGATCTTTCACAACACAGTATGTCTAAAATAAGCATAGTTTCAAAGATAAAATTCACAGTCAATTTTAAAAAAAACAATTAATAAAGTTTAACTCCATAGTATGAGGTAGTTCCATCTAGAATTCTAGGTTATTATGATTTTGATGTTAAACAATATTATGATTTTGATGAGGAAAAATACTTAGATTACAACTACAACAACATTCAACTACAACATAGTAATCACACTACACGAGAGATTATCATTCTTATTTTTGATACATGCCACAATGATAGTGAGTCTCCCATGAGACTCATTGGTTAGTATGGTTCCTACCCTTGTACATACTTCTTTCTCTCTCTTTCTCTTTTTATAGTTTATTTTCATTTGATTGTACATAGCTTATACTCAGAAAACACAAAAAAAAATATAGCATGTCAAAATAAAAAAACATTAAACTATTTCAAAAAAGAAATTTTTTACATATTGTATGCATTGTTATGATTACATTTCTACTATTTTCCAGATATTGAATATTGATAGTTATCCTAGTACAGTCAATTTTATCATATACATATGCTTCACTTGTTCTTATTGAGTGCTTGTAGATTCTAGACAAGACTCTGGTACACTACACTGATCAAGGCTAACTATCATCTACCCATTGAGGATATTTACACCGATCTAGGTTTATACATTTGATACATCCACCCACTTAGGGGAATCTTATACATAGTTGTGACTGCAAGGTTATATCTTTACTTACTATAAATTCTAGTTTATGCATTATTTTATCTTGAAATTGATCATTGCTATTCATCACTCAGACTTTAATGACCATCACTAGTTATCCTTAGTATATATTCATCTTAGCATTCACATAGATTTTTACTACCTAATTATACACGCTTTCATTTCTAGTTTTCTTATATTTGATTTGACTGTGTTTCCTATGCTTCTTTCATCTTGTAGGGCATTTGAATATGTCATTATTCATTAGCTTCTACACCACTTTTCTATTTTTATGCCTTGGACATGTGCCCATGTCCCTTGTGTGTGCTCTTACATTATTCTATATGTGGAAATTTGACCATGTCCTTATATGTCTTCATTCTCATCTTTAGTGGCATATTCTCATGTCCCTTGTATTATGAAACCTTGGCCTACCTTTTACATGCCTCATGTGATTATATATTTGATTCATTTATGCTTCTATACCATGACACTTGTATTTAACTATTATAAACACACACACACACACACACACACACACACACACACACACACACACAAAACACACACACACACACACACACACACACACACACACACACACACACACACACACACACACACACACACACACACACACACACACACACACACACACAAACACAAACACACCCACCCACACACACACACACACACACACACACACACACACACACAAACCAATTTTTGATGCCATGAGGAACCTCATTTATCTATCCTTCCTACTTAGGAGCCTTAATGGACATCATGCCCCATACCACTAGGTAGTTACTAAATTTTTTTGCTATACACATTAATTACATATATCTTGACACCCTTTTGTAATGCTAGATTACAACATACATCTTACATTTCATACTTATGCTATGATACATTTACATTCTGATGTTATGTTTTACATTATATTAAAATATCATGCACATGCTTTGGCTAACAAATTTTTTAGAGATACTTATTTAGAGGGAAGTTATTCCATATATTGAATAAATACCATCAAAAGAGGGTGAATTCATAGGGGTTTGTCACAAAGATCAAGATCCTACATTATTTTTCATAGATACATTTCAACACACAGGGTCAATTTTAGATATCAGGATTAGGGTAAACATAGTATAGAATAGAGACTCAACAATTAGATCAAATCACATAAAAATTAGACCAGACAATCATTAGTGCCTAGATTGGGACACTAGTGCCATAGGGTCCTTTTTTACACTACAAGGCACTACTTTATGGAAACCCCAATTTTAAGATAGTCTAGATTATTCAAATTAGTACACTACATAAAATATATATTTGCACATATATAATCATAGGTTTAGAAGTTATGTTCAGATTTAGCTTAGATTCATTTATTTTAGATTAGATGCATACCAATTGATCAAATTTGAGGGAATCATGCATGACATGATCACTTATACATTTAGTTTATCTATATAGATTTAGCTATCACATACTTGATTTTGATTTAGTATACTCAGATACCAAGTTGGGGGTATGTGTATGACACATAGTTTCCATATAATTAGCTTCTAACAGGTTGATTACACTTACTGTCACATTCTAGGTTGTCACCAAATTCATGATGTAATACATCTATAATTATTGGCATTCCTAAGTGGCCATAGAGCTGAAAACATAGTTAGATTACTAAGTTAGATACTTTCATCACTTTACATAGTACAATTATAGATGCATCTACTTTACATAGGGGGAAATGATGGAGTCATGTGATAATTAAGTTATTAATCCACCTATATGATAGGGTTTGACACACTTACCATATTATCCTAGATATTCATGGAGATTAATATCCACTAAGCAGGGGTGGGCAATGATGGAGTCAAAACTAAATTGAGTTCTTGAGCTACCGATATGAGGATTGAGCAAGCCATCAACTCAATTCAAGTTATTCAATGATATGATCACTATGCATATTCACACACTTATGTTATCACCATGTTCACATACCCAAAAAGGTGTATTCATTCCTTTCCTCTCTCTTTACTCAACTTTACTCAGTTATTTCTTTTCAACGTAGTCTTTATCTTTTGATTATCTCTTAAGTAAGGACTAGTTTTTGCATGTTTCATTACAGGACATTGCTTTGGATGATTTTGTACATATTAAAACCCAAAGTTTAATACTAAAAATAATCTACATGAGATTCACTTCCAAGGTAAGTCTAGGTACACTTTTTTTTACTTTTTACTTGTCATTTCACTTTGCTAAATTATTAGCATAAGAGGGTGGGGGAAATGTAATCACCTAAAAGTGGTAATTAGATGCTAAGAGTTTTTATTGAGTTAACATAACCCTAGTCTATCCATATAACTAAACTTGAGAATTATACTTACATTTCCATTGATTCATTAGATGATAATCACTTATAGCTAGTCAAGACATAGTCCCCTAACTATCATCCTAGATCCCAATCTAACTTTGTCAGTAGTCTACCAAAAGGATATTAGCGCTATATTTGGGACACTATAGCCACATGGTGATAGTTTCCACAACTAGAAAATACTATCCTTAGCCCCATATCTTCCCAAAAAATAATTTTTCAAATGTGTACCCCTCCTAAGATTAACCTAAGCTCATTTTTGTTGAGCATTATTACTGTTGTTATGGTTTGGCTTTGATGTCAAAGGTTCTTGAGAAAGGTCTTCATAAGGAGCTATGAGAGAGGATATTGATTAGTGTTGAAATGATTTTGAGAGTGTAATACATGATTGGTATATATTATTATGATTTCATGATTGATTTTAATGTCATAATTGAAGGTCCTTGTTGTCAAAGTTGTCAATTGTTTGAGCCTAGTAAGTGACTTGAGAAGGTACATGCATATGATACCTAGTCTTGTGCATGAAGGGTCATGATGGCTTGGTGAGATGAGTACACATAAGAATGAATGGATGTATAATATTTTTTTATAATGCATGTGAGACATTTTATCACTCATAATACTTTCAATCTAAGACTAAAGGGGTAACACCTTCAGGCCAAGTTTGCAACTGGACCAGTTCTAAACTCTACCTGACCAAATGAATAATCATGAAATATTATAACGATAAATTAAGGATGTATGGATGTGTTTAATAGTGAGATAGGTTTTATGGAATTATAATGATATTTTGAGCATAAAATTGAGGTTTTTATAGCATGGAAAAAGGCATGAAGGATAAACTAAAACTTAGTGAGGTATGAAGACTATGGTGTAGAGAGAGAGAGAGAGTGTAAGGCTAATGGGGTATCAAGATCAGTTATAAGGAAAATGTGAGTATATGATAATTTATATAAGTTTTTCATGTTTTAAAAAGTATATTTACCAATTTTTATGTCAAAATTTTAAGGTTAAGGCAAGGAAAAAGTGCTTTAAGGTCTCTTGAGTGCACAAAATGAAGGGTTCTCAATTTGAGAAGGATTTTATTGTGTTTGTTAGCTCATAAAACCTATACATGGGAACCTATGATATTAATGGTATATGGGTAAGAGTTATAGCTCAAAATTTTAGGATTTATTTTTTGGATTAATGGGCTATGCTTTATAAATGATTGTTAAGAGTGGAAACAAGTTTAAACCCTCCTAGAACCCTAATAAATACCTAATGTTGAATATGTTGATAAAAATAACATATAATGGTATAAAATTACTATAAAAAACATTGGATATTATATTAAACTCTTATATTCACCTTCATGTGTGATTGAGTTGTCAAGTGTATGAGTAGACCTTACAGGAAAGTGCACAGTTATTGGAGATTTACTATAGTAGTCAGAGTTGACAAAGTCAGAGTATGAAAATGGATAGTGGATGAATTTTGAGACTCATGATTCATGTTTCATGAAACATGAAGGTTTATATATAGGTTATAACCCTTAGGTGTGATATTCATCCAAGATAGCCTATTGCTAACAAGCCTAATGGTGGAAATAATGAGAAACCTAGGTAGTAGTGAAAAGATGACTAGGGATGTGTTATCATGGAAGAGTGATGGAACCAAGTGTATGGATGTGTTTTTAAGGAATTATAATAAATGATAATGTTTTGTATAATTTTTTTAGGTCAGTGACTTTAGTGAAATTTTTTCTCAGAAGTTGACCTATCTAGTGCAGATGAGACAATGAGATGTAAGTTCATGAGATTGGTCTACAAGACCAATATTTTCCATTTGACCATGTTATATTATATCTAATAATTTTTTAATGATATAATAATATCATATAAATTAATTATAAGTTTATGAAATTGGTCATATAGTTGTTGAAGGTCATTGTCACCATGACTGGTCTTTGAGGAAAATTGACAGTTCTAAGTGAGCAAGTTGCAAGAGTGTTTTGAGTCCTTTTTCCATATATAATGAAGTATAATGCAGTTGGGAAGTTTTTTAGTTATTTTAGGTTAATTTAATATGATGAATTTTCATGGTTTTGTGGTTAAACATTGTGTTATCTTTATTTTTTCAAGATAGAACTTTCTATGTGTGTGAAGGCCTAATGTAAACAATACTAGTGACATGCTTCAAGTGGTGATTGGAGTTAAAATATTTCATGGATATAATATGAGATTATTAGGGGTATATTTTAGTGACATATGAATTTTTATTTCCATGTATGAATTTTTAAAGTGTTCCAATAAGATTAAAGGGTAATGTGTACTAATGAAGGCCTAATTGAATTAGGTCTCCTTAAGGCCTAAAGAAGGATTTGGTTCATTTGTGCTATAGATGACCTAATGTAATGATTTATAAATGTAATAATTCATATTTTATGTGAAATATAAGTGGAAAAGTGTGTATGGATGACCAATAGTTATATTATCAAGAGCCTAGTATAAGTACAAGGCCTAATAAGTCTAATTGTCTAGTAAGAGTGTGCGAGTGAAAATGAAGGATATAGCACTTTGAATAGCTAGAGTAAGTATTTTATACCACCATAAGGGTGAATAAAAACTATCATGAGGATATAAAAATGGTAATATATACAAATAACAAGGTCATATGACTTAATCTATCTTGAAGAGGCCTAGATAAGCAAAGAAGCCTAGACGGCAGTTTGAGAGGGATATAAGAGAGAGAAGATTTGAATAAGGTGATCATCATCAGTTATTGAGAAAAAAGGTGTTATAAAGGTTATAAATGGTTTTAGGTGGTTTATTTGGTACTGATCCATGTAGGGGGTTGGTGCTTCCTTGCAAGTTGGTACTTTCTAAATCCTAGCTAAGTTAGTGCTTAGCTAGTTAGGGTTGGTGCTCTATATGGAGTTGGTGCTTCACTAAATTATGATACTTTTGGCTTATAATAATTTATTCCATTTTTGAGGATTAATGTGTTTTATTATTCCCCTTGAGGGTTTGCCATTCATATGTGTGTTTTCTTTTTTTATACTCATGTGAATGACTCTTTATGCATTACTATATCTTTGTATTACTTTGATGATTCAAGGAATGATAAAGTACATGTGAATGAAAGTTTTAAGTAACTGATTCACTCCCTTGCCCCATGCCCCACCCAACCCCAACCCCCCTCTTAGTCATTATTTTTCCAAAAATTGGTATTAGAGCATGGTCCTTTGAATCAAGTCTAATAGCTTGATGGTGATCCTAAGAAGCATACGATGTCTAGTGACAAAAAGGAAGAAGATAACATGTATGATGAAGAAGTATACTATGAAAATGAAAAAGGAGGAGCTTAAGTAGACCTTGAAGCTAAGCTCATAAGTACCCTTGATGATTTGAAGAATCAAAACAAGACTAACAAATATATTACGAATCAATTAGAAGGTGTTGATACAAGGTCTAGATCAAAGGAAGATGAGTATGATCAGTTGAAGACAAAGATAGATTCCTTGAAGGTTGAGCATGAGAAACTTATAAAAAAGATGAGAAAGTTTGAGAGAGAGAGAGAGAGAGCTTGAGAATTTAGAATAATTCAAGTGTACCAACATGAAAAAACCAATTAGATATCCTAATTAAATAAAGGATAAGTCATCATGGGACCATGAAAAAAGGATTAATCGGTCAAGAGGTAAGTACAAAAATATTATTTGCTACATCTATCATAATATAGGACGCATTGCAAGACTCTGTTCTAATAGAGTTATAAGGCCCTCAAGATTCGATAAGACATATTAATATCCTATAATGCATGAGAAGGATTAAAAATTGATATGGATGCCAAATTAAGTTAAGATTGATTATATTGAGCTCAAGAGTCAAGATGGATGATTTGACAAGGAGGAATAGAAGAACAAAGAGGATTATATGCTAGTTTAGACTAATTTCCACATTCAAGATGAAGTCATTAAATAGTATATAGATAGTGGTTTCTCAAGCCATATGATAGGGATAGAAATAAGTTCATATCATTGAATAAGAATGGTGTTGGAATAGTGAGGTTTGAAGATAACACAACTACTAATATAGCTGTCAAGGGTGTCTTGAGTTTGGATAATGGGAATAACAAGACACAAGATGTGTTGTATGTGGAAGGTTTGAAACATAGCCTACTTAGTGTAGTTCAAATATGTAATCAAGGTCACACACACTAACCTTTCATTATAGAGGGTGTAAGATAAGGAGAACCAAATAAGGAAGGTTAATTACCAATGCTAAGAGGATTGAGAACAATCTATATGTCTTGAATGAGATCAAGAAGGAGAGATGCCTTATGAGAAAGATATATAAATTTTAGGTATGGCACAGAAGGTTAGGTCATCTAAACTTTAACAATCTAGTCAAGATAGGCACTAAGAAGTCTATGAAGAACATGTCTAAGATCACCAAACCTAGAAACATACTTTGCAAGGCATGTCAACATGATAAGAAGAATAGAGGAAGGTACAAATCTAAGGATTACTATAATACAAAAACCTTAGAGTTAATACACACTAATATCTATAGGATTACAAGAATTCAAATCATTTAATGAGATAACTACTTCATATTACTAATTGATGACTACACAAGAATGACTTGGGTTATATTCTTGAAAGAAAAGTCAGAAACTCTTGACAATTTCAAGGAATTCAAGGCTCTTAATAAGAATGAGAAGAATGGGAAGATCAAGTGCCTAAGATCTAATATAGGAGGATATTTTTAGTCTAATGAGTTTGATGAGTTATGTGAGCTTCATGGAATAAGGAGACAATTCTCAATAACTAGGACACCTTAGCAGAATGTGGTAGTGGAAAGAAAAAATAGGACAAGTCAACAAATGGCTAGAAATATGCTAAATGAGTTTATATTATCTGATGGATATTGGAGAGAGGTAGTAAGCACTATAGTATACATTTTGAGTAGAGGATAGATAAGGACTAATGGAAATAGGAATCCTTATGAACTATGGGAGGGTAAACCTACCAATGTGGAATATTTTAGAGTGTTTGAGAGCAAATATTTCATCAAAAGAGATGATGAAGACCTACGAAAGTTTGATTCTAGATCTGATGAAGGCATATTCTTAGGATATTTATTAATGAGCTTAGCATATAGATATTATAACTATAGGTTACCAAATATAGTTTAAATCACCAATGCGAAGATTGATGAGACAAAACAATCACATTCATAGTGAAAGGATACTTTAGAGAATATAGAATTCAATAATGAAGAAGAAACTATAGAGGTTGATGAGGAATAAGTTAAGGAGAGATAAGACTCAAAAGGCCCCTCAAGGTAGATTCAAAGAGATCACCCTGAATCTTAAATCATTGGTAACAAGAATGTAGGTATGAAAATAAGGAGAAGACTAGTAAGTAATCTAAATCAAAAAAATGTTTCTCTATTATCTAATATTTAACCTAAGAATCCTATAGAATAAAAAAAGACAAATTTTGGATAGATTCTATGTATAAGTATTAGACAAAATAGAGAAGAATGAGACTTGGGAAATAGTTCCAAGGCCTAAAGATAAGAATGTCATTGGCACAAAGTAGGTGTTGAGAAACAAGTTGAATGAAGATGCAGAAGTCATTAGGAATAAGGATAGATTGGTATGAAAGGGATATGCATAAGTTTTAGGGTAGAATTTGGGGAGACCTTTTCACTAATAGAAATATTGGAGGCCATCAGATTGTTTCTAGATTATGCAAGATTAAAAGGGTTCAAGGTATATCATATGGATGTTAAATATGCCTTTTTGAATGGGAATTTGGATAAGGAAGTCTACATTGAGAAAATTGAGGGGTTCCCACTATTAGATGACAAGGACTATGTTTTTAGATTGAAAAAGGATCTCTATGGTCTAAAAAAAGCTCCTAGAGCTTGGTATGCTAGGTTGGATAGGTGTTTATTAGACAAATGATTCAAAAGAGGAGTTACAGATAGTAATCTATTCATACAAATAGAATATGACCATTAATTGATAGTATTTTAATATGTAGAGGACATCATATTTGGTGGAAAAAATGAGAACATGACCAAGGCCTTTGCAGAGGTGATGAAGAAAGAGTTTGAGATGGCCATGCTAGGAGAACTATAATTCTTTCTTGGGTTGTAAATCACTAAATTTGTAAAAGGTATATTCATCTTACAAGCCAATAACATAAGAGAGATGATGAATAAATTTGAGATGGAGGATTTAAAGGTAGTTAATACACCCATGATCATAGGGTGTAAGTTGAGAAAGGAAGATGAGTTTTCAGAGGTCAATCAGACATCATATAGGTCAATGATTGGAAATTTTTTATACACCACTACCTCTAGATCTAAAATCATGAAAACAATAGGTCTTGTGGGAAGGTTTCAATCAGATCAAAAGGAAAACCATTTTTAAGTATTCAAAAGGATTAGGGGACTATGGAGTATGGGTTGTGGTATCCAAGAAGCAAGGAGTTTATTTTGATAGATTATACAAATACAAACTAGGAAATAAGTTTAGATGATAAGAAGAGTACCAGTGAGGATCTTTCTTTTTAGGTGGGTGCCTAATTTCATAGATATACAAGAATAAACCATTATTAGCATTATCCATGTCTGAGGTTGAGTACATTGCAACAAATTCATGTTTCACTTAGGTCTTATGGATGATGTAAATCCTAAAATACTACAAGGTAGATTATGATGATCCTAACCCTATCTATTATGACAATATAAGTGTTATAAGTGTTTTAAATAACCCTATCATGAAATCAAGGACCAAGAACATTCCCATTAGGTATCATTTTATAATAAAGTAGGTAAGTGAACAAAGTGTCAGACTTGAATATGTTTTTACATAGGATTAGATTGTAAACATTTTGACCAAACCACTTCTAAAGGTAACATTTGAACACCTAAGACATGAATTTGGTGTAATTCCTACCCCTAAAAATCATTAAAGAATATAAGTTCTTAAGGGGACCTAATCATGCTCATTATATCCAAGAATAGGTGAGTTTTTCCAATAAGGTATGCATGGAGATTAGGGGAGCATGTTTGTATTATGTTTCATAAACTCATAGTTCTTTGTGTTGAGTATTTCGGTTGCAATGAGTGTGATCTAAAGAGTTATAGACATCACTTTGTCATTTATGTTAAAGGGGGAGAAAGATAAAAATGAGGAGATAAGAATGATTAGTTTGTAGTGTATTATTTCAATGATGACAAAGGGAGATATTGTTGACCATTGTTCATGTTGTTGAGGTTTGGCATTGATGTCAAAGGTTCTTGAGAAAGGTCTTCATAAGGAGCTATGAAAGAGGATATTGATCAGTGTTCTAGTGATTATGAGAGTGTAATACATGATTGGTATATGTTTTTATGACTAAATGAGTGATGTAAAGGTTATCATGGAAGGTCCTTGTTAAAACTGTCAAGTGTTTGAGCCTAGTAAGTGACTTGAGAAGGTATGTACAAAGGATGCCTAGCATTATGCATGAAGGGTCATGATGTCTTGGTGAGATGGGTAAACATAGAAATGAATGGATGTATAATATTGTTTGATCATGAATATGAGTCATTATATCCCTCATAATAGCTTCAAGGTAAGCCTATAAGGGTTAGACCTTCAGTCCAAGTCTGCAACTAGACTTGTTTTAGACCTTGCCTAGCCAAATGAAGAATCATGAGCTATTGTCATGACATATGAAGGATGTATGGATGTTTTTAAGAATGAGAGGTGTTATATAACATGAGAATGATATTTTGATCATAAAAATTGAGGTGTTGAGATCATGGAAGAAGGCATGAAGGACATATCAAATCCAAGTGAGGGAAGAAGACTATGGTGTACATAAAGAGTGTAAGAATAATGTGGTATTAGGATCAATTTCCAAGGTAAATATGAGTATGTGATAATTAAAATAAGTGTGTCATGTTATTTCAAGTATGTTGACTAAGTTTTAGTTCAAATTTTTAAGGTTAAGGTAATAAAAAGTGTTTTGATATCTGTTGAATACACAAAATGAAGAGTTCTCCTCAAAAAATTTTAGTCACATAGGAATAGAACATATAAACATATGTATAGGTGCTCCTCAAAAACAAGAAAAGTGCCACAAAGGGGAAATTAGTGCCACATTGAGGATACTACACATATATGGAACTACTATCCAAACTAGGTACTATTATCTGGTGAATAGATGAATACCAAAATTCAGTTAATAACATAGACTATTTTCTAGTCTCAAGTTTCAGAACCTAGATCATTTGTGATAGTCAATTTTTAGATAAGTCTCTATTTATCCATATTTGTTGTTATTTATTGAAATTAAAATAAGGTTAAAATCAAAACAAATTAGTACTTAATTATTTCATATTTATTCAATTGATTTAGACATCTCATCCATTTAACCAAACTTAAGAATTATGTGTAAAGCCCTAAAAGGTTAAAACAGTGAAATTTTATTGTTACTTTATGCACATTCCAAGTCCACATTGGTCCTTTCTACAAATTGTCTCCAAAATTTATCTCAAATACACCTCCCTTATCTAAAATCATATTGTTACTTTGTTCATGTGATTTTGATCTTATTTTAGTCTTATCCCTAAGTTATTAAATCTAAGGTCCTTTGAAATCAAGATCCATACCATTCCCTTGTGTTCAAGTAAAATATGATCAAATACAAGTTTTCATGTGTCAATTTCCAAACATCATTTTTCCATCTAGATCTATTAAAAAGTTCATGTTCAATATGCCTTGCTAGACATGAAGCAGTATGGATTATAATGTTGCTTATGAGGATGATTGGACTCAAGGTCAAAATGATCCATTTACATATCAACCCACTTCTCCCCATGATCAAGAGTATTTCATGAATCCAAACAATATGGAAGTTCACCAAACTATGTAATAAGATATGCCACTGATGTATAATGCATCTCAAACCTAGTTTAAGCAACATTTGTTTGTTAATAGAGAAGGCACAGTTTTGCATTTATTAGAGATGGGTGTTAAAGCTCCTCATGATTTTCCTATAAAATATATACATCAAAGATCACCACCACCAAATATTTTCCAAATTACCAACTAGAATTATGATATATCCCCTTCTAGTCATGATCCTCGAATTGTTTAAATGTCTATAATTACTAAAACATCTAGGAAAGGGAAGGAGTTACTTGTAGCCTCACCCAAAGTCTCAGATAACATCTTAGCCAAAGTATGACAAATGATTAAAATGTTCAATTACCTTTCCACTTTGGTAATTAATTCAAAAACTAATCTTTCACTTAAACATTAAGATAAAGATTAATTGGCTGATTTATTACCTAATGTTGGGATAGGCATTATTCCTAGGAAACATATAACCAAATATTCTTTGAAACTAGTTGTATAATATCTTTAAAAAATGTATCCCAATCCTCACCAAGTTTCTAACAATCCCACATGTCAAATTCCATTTGAGTAAATTCTCTCTAATCATTTACAAATTTGATGTTCCCTCCTCTCCAAAAAAATTATATGAAGATAAAAAAATGTTTGAGAGTTGTCAATGATATTATAGTGATGTCATGGAGGTGTCCTGGTGAGTGGATGAAGTGTCTTGATAGTTTATGTGACAATGACAAAGTGTGTAATGTGCTTGTCCTAGTATGCTTGATGTGTGATTGGTTGATCCTCTATTTTGGCATGGTTAGAGATGTTAGAGGATGAGCATGGAGTATTGATAATGTATAAGAGTTCTCTAAGATGTTTTATAAGCTTTGAGTACTTATTTTCATAAGCTATTTTCATCTGGTTGTCCATAGTTTTCATCTAGACACTTTGAATCTAGTGGTAGAAAATCTGAGTAGGTAATTTAATGATGTCATCATTTCCACATGTGGATGAGTCAGGAGGAAATGGTTACATGGGTTTGTTTATTATTATTATTAGTTTCTATGTGCTAAATATTAGGTCATGCACCTAAGTACATCAAAATATATGAAAGTGTAAAGTTGGGTTCCTAGGCATTTTGATAGTGTTTTCCCATACTTAGCCAAATTTGTAGGAGGTAAGAAGAGATGAGTAAGAATTTTGATGATGTCATATCTTACACATGTGGATTTTTAAAAACAAGATAATAATATTGGTTTGTTTAATTTTATGCCTATTTATTATGTTCCAAATTTTAGGTTATGCGATATAGCACAACAGAAGTTATGCATGTTCAAATTTGGTTTACCAAACAAGTTCTAAGCATAGTTGGCTCTGTGACAAAATATTTTTAGAAGTAATTTTAATGGATATATATCTCACATGTGTAAGGGTTTTAGGAGTATATTTTTATATGGTTGGATTATCCTATGTAAGGAGATCATATGGTCTAAATTGTGGATCATGCATCTAAGTGCAATAAAAGATATGACTGTGCAAAGTTGGCCTTCAAAGTAGATAATTATGGTTCCCATAATTTGAAAAATTTACAAAAGTTAAGGTTTGATAAATATTGATGATGAAAATTGCTCCAAGAAGTCATAAACAAATAAGATGAGGACAAGTGCATGATGTTTAATAATGAGAAGAAATAAAGATTGAGCTTCTTTTATAGATCTACAGTGAGTGGGTGATCATACATATAGAGATAAAATGTGAGTATTAAAGTCAAGAGGTCAAAGTGATAGCTATTTATCATTTTTAAAGACCAAGCTATGTATAAGAGATCAATGGAGTGCATGAGGTCAATGTTTATAGATTGTACGAGATGAGGTCAACTATTAGATGTTTAATGTTTGAGCATTGGTGCCTATGAATTAAAGTTTAGAGAAGATTGATGATGAAATATTGATTTGAGTAGTGAGGAAATGAGATGTGAGCTTAGTGTTTGAGGTGTAACTATGAATATTGTCATTTAAATATTCAAATCTAATAAGGGAAAAAATAATGTTTGGTCTTTAGTCTATATCTTTTGATCTAGATAGAATTTTCTCATGCTATAAAAAGAAAATATGAAGAGGAATCCATGGAACATATAATGAACCTAATTTGAATATTTTAAAGTGTGTACAATAAAATATATTAAATTTATAAGTTGACTATGTGTTCATACTTGTTTTGTAAGAGACCTGAGAATAGTAATTGAGTTTATGTTGATGTTATTTTGATGTATTGGGGAGTATTTGAGAATCCATGAGGATTATTTGTGTTCATTATAAAGGTTTTACCATTTGTATTTTTTATGAACAATGGTTAAGCATTTGACTGTGTGTTTCTTCATAATATTCTTATGCACTAGGTCAATGTTTGAGCATATGAAAAGGTGAGAAAACATGAATGTGATCATTTGAAGATATTAAAGGGGACATAAGGAGTGGACCCATGTATTTGAAATTGTACATGTGTTATTTTTTTTCTTTATGATGTGCTAAATGGGTGAATAAGTCTCCATGAGACCTATAATAGCTACAAGGGCCTTATTAAAAGGTATAACTTCTTATGGGTGAGCCATAGATGCTATGACCGACATATGAATATTGTATTGAGGTATGTCTAAATGAGTTAGTTTCCTTAAGGGATAAGTCATGCCTAATGGCCGACCAAGGTAGTGACTATCATGTTTGATCTATAAATAATGAAACTAAATGTGTTGGTTTCTAGACTTATAAGACTTGGATGAGGGAGTGCGAATGTAGAACCAAGTGAAGGTAAGAAAATTTGAAAGAGAAGGTATAGGTTAGTGAGTAATAAAAAATAATTAAGACTATAAAACATGATTATATAATTAAGTTGGTGCAGGAGGACATACAAGTCAATGGACTTAATGAGCCTAGAGGAGGAAGAATGAACAAGTTACTCAAGAAACTATTGAGAGAGTATATTATGAGTGAAGGAAAAGTGAAGAATGTCTAAGATTGGTGGTTGATCTGAGAGGTAGATCAGAGTGTGGAATATGTGTATGACCATTTGGTCATGTTTCTATTGTTATGATAGAATTGTTATAGGTGTGCTAAAGTGAGAGACTTGGGAGAGTTTTTAGAGAGGCTTGTGTATGTGAATTGAGTGAAGGAGGGGTAGAGTTACCTATGGAAGAGTTTATGAGTAGATAATTTTGAACACTATTTGTATGACCTATAGGTCATAATTATATTGGTAGAATATTACTCTTTCTATTTGAGTATGAGTGAAAGTGAAGAGTGATAATCAGAGGTCCATCATTAGGTGTTGAAGACATCAATTTAAAGGTAGATGTGTTCATAGGTATTGTTGTGGAATCTCATCATCTAAGGTGGTTGAATCCTCCTTTCAAGGTGAAACTTTTTAAAGTCTACCTATTGTTGTAGCTCAGCTAGATAGGTGTTGAAGTACCTCATGGGTTTATAGTCTCACTAAATAGGGATTATAGTTACTTGATTAGTTGTAGATGGTATAAATTGGTTGTTATTATTATAGGATAATATTCTAATTGTAAGTTCCAATGGGTTTTATCTCCAAGAGGGTTTCCCATGTATGTCATGTGTTATGTGATTGATCTTGCATTGTCTCTCTTGCTCATTGCTATGAATCATGTGTATGCTTCATGAATGCTTATGGTAACTAATTAAGTGTTTTTAAAGATTAGAATTAAAGTTAGATTATTTGGGATTACTAATTCACCCTCCCCCATCTTAGTGATTGTACCTATAAAAAAAATTCCTTATAATTCCCATGTTCCCTAGTGCAATTTTGTGAATGGTTCCTCTAAAATATAGTAACGACTTCACTTAGTCTAATAGCTTACTTCTACTCAAATAAAAATTATCATCACTGATTAGTAATTCGTTATTAAAATCAATATATTTTTCTTATGTAATAACATATTTCCATCCCATCTTCTAATCATAATCAATACCAATTTATTCTCCCTACATAACAACATGTATCCATTCTTTCTTCCAATCACAACCAATACCAAGTTCTACCTAACCAATCAAACCCTAAAAATAGAAATAAGAATTCAAATTAGTTAGATAAAATATTTCCCATTGATCCAAAAAATACCCAATTCCATTCTCAACCAAATAATCGCACACCTACTTCCTAAAATACTATCTTTTCTTATGAATTTTAGGCTACAAAAAATGCAATATGAGGATTACAAGCTAAAAGTCAAAATCAAAATATAATTTGGATCATATATATCCATTTGATTCAATTATTTTGAATATATCACTTCCATCTCATTTTAAAATTATAAAATTTGACAAATATATAGGAAAAGATGACCCAAGAGATCACGTGAGCCTATTTTTTTTGTCAGGAGGTCAATAATTTAACAATTTTGGGAATATTGGAGCCCTATTCCTAATTTAGTTAAGGGTCTAAAATAATGAAATAAATAAATTATATTATAATAATTAAGCAATAATTTATATAAATTAATTGTAATTTTAACTTTTCTATAAATAGTAATAAATTTGAATAGAATAACACATAGCTAGAAACTGACTGAGATGACTGTTGCAGGGTCTGAAATTTATTGTGCAAGACTAGGACATTATCAAAAATCAAGATATAGCCTTCATTTTATGAAAGGATAGGAGTGTTAAAATAAGAAACCTTGAGGTCCAATTCTATAGTCCTCTTCTACCACTATTGTCCAAGAGGCCTAAATTTTTGGGTTTTGTTCACTATGTCTATGTGAGCCTGCCTATGAAATTTTGACTATTGGATATTTGTGAAACTCGCTGTAGAGCTGATTTAGTCTTCAAACCCTAGACTCCATTATGATTTGACAAAATTTTGGAAATAATGGGGGTTAGTGTTTGTAAGATGTATTGAATGTGTATCAACACCCCTTTTATGGGCACACTACCTACATACCAATACTCTGAAGAGGGATCAAGCCATATGTAGTTGTCCCACTTGATGTGCTTTATGGAATAGTATATATGAAGATGCAAAATGTTAAAATTAGGTGTGATTGAGATGGATAGGGACTAGTGTAAGGATTTTGATGTGATTTTAGCTATATTAGATGGTTTTATGTAGAGAATACATAAGTATGCCTGAGTAGTCTTGATTGTATTCTTGATTTCTTTGTGATATTTTCCAACCCCTTCTAAATGAACTTTGAATAGGAGTTTATAGGAATCTATTGGTCATGGGTCAAATGTATTCACATTAGTCTAACAAGAATAAGGATAGGATTTGGAAGTAAATGATTATTGGAGTTAAAAATGTAATTAGATAGGAGCACCAAAAATGGACACCTTAGGGTCTGATGCTATAGTCCAAGTTGGGTGCTATAGTCTTGAAGGAACAAGACCCAAAGGAATGGAATAATAATTGGAAATTCTACTTGAAGGAGGTGGAATCACAATTTAGAAGGCTAAAAATTACTAGAAATCATTAAAAAGATGCCTATTATGGTTATGAGAGCAAGTAAGAGGGATCTATGGGTTAGGTGTCACAAACCACACTCAAGTTACCAATTTTCAAATTTTATATGAATACATTTGCCTCCCTTTATTCTAGTGATGTAGTAAAGCAAAATACTAGGATAAATAAAAATAGAAATCATACCTAAACTTACCTATAAGGGTGAAGCTCATGAAGCTATGTAATGTTGGGTGTGTATAGAGAGAGCATGCTATAAAGTGTAAATTTGTAAGAGAAAACAAAGAGTAGATCAGTTCTCACCAGATATGCTATATCTAAAATAAGAATTCACAAAGATGGGTAAGAGAGAGGGAAAAAGAGGAATGAATAAACCTCATTAGGTACGTAAACCAATGTAAAACCTATTGTGATGCTAAGTGATGCTAGATGATATTATACCAAGAGTAATATCATGAATGAAGCTAAGTGCTCAATTTCTTGAGAGTGGCTCAAGAATATAAATGATATCCCTTTAGCTCCATCATAACCTAATAAGTGAAGCTATATTATCCTACATGTACTAATTAATTTTTGGACCATGTGTCCAATGCCTCTAAGTAGGTGGCTCAATAATACAAAGGCTATCTAGTCCTTTGGCTCCATCATTACCCTATGAAGTGAAGCTATGAAATGATACTAATATGAAATGTGTGTCATATGAGATGGATCCTAAAGTCCATAAATGATTTATAATCTAACAATGTGGTGTGGATAGATTAATATATGCTAGAAACTAGGCCACTCTTGGCCAATCCAAAAGGTGAAGATTAGGCTTGTATGAAAGTCACTCTGAAACTGGGCACTAGGATTATATGAAAGCCACTCTAAAATGTGGAGGTTAGGCTTGTATGAAAGAAAATCCAAAATTATTCCAACCACCTACAAATGGAATAAGGCATGTAATTACTAATAATTTCTAGGTAATGTACTAAACTTAGAAAGAAAAGAAGTCAAATGTGCCACACACATTGCCCTCGATCACTGGTGTTTGAAACATAGATTTTGATCTAGAATTTATACAACTAACCTATATAAAATTGGAAGTGAGAGCCATCATGTCATGCATGATTCCCCTATATCTATATTCTCTATGAAAAATTCTATTGAAACTATTGAATTTGAACTTGTTTGTATGTGATAAATCTATATCTGAACCTACTTTTCTATCTATTTCTGGAAAATTTGATTTTTTTCCTATATGGATAGGAGAACCAAAAATGGACACCCTGCTATTTGGTGTTGTATTCTAATCTTGGTGCTATTATCTTAGGCTAATTATGATGACTATTCTATAATTTTCACTATCTACCTGGTTTGTTCTACCTAGTTTGAAGTTTGGTTGATATTCTGGGTGTATTGAATACTAATTTTTAAACCAATAGGAGCTCTGATCTTTGTGATAAATTCCCTAATTATTTTCCCCTCTTCTAAGGGTAGGAATAAATACCCTACAATGACTATCATCATAAGAAATAGCCTTACAAGTGTGTTATGCTATTAAAATACATGATATAGCAATGACAATTAATAAAATATTTCAAGATATAGCATGGTTTGTAATGAGAGATTGTTAGATCAATAGGGGTATTCCTAGATAGATATAACAATGTAATAACATATTCAATGTACTAAATTAAAACTATAAATGATAGCTATTAGGTGTTAGTTGTCAAGGAGGGATAGAGCATGATGTACATCATGGCATCTAAGAAAGAAAGATAATGCATGATGTAGATCATGGCATTATAAACAAATGAAAAACAATCAAGCAATAATCCTATAAGGCAAGAATCAATAAGTATACAAAAGTGGCCAAGGGGCCAAACAAACAAGGGATATGGGCACATGTCACTCAAATTGGAAATCAAACATACAAGGCATGTATAAATTCCACATACACATACAATTGAAACATGCAAGGTTGGCATAAAAGCCACATGCATATAGAAGAGTAAAAGCAAGGGACATTAGCAAATATCCTAAGGAACACATAAGAATAGAATCAAAGGACATTGAAAAATATCCTAAGGCACATACAAGAAAAAAAATAGGAACTAAGAAATGCAATCATATCTAGCTACATAAATTAAGAAAAGAAAACATGTAAATACTAGAAATATAATCACATCTAACTAATCAAAGTAAGAAGTGAAAGTAGGAAATAAATGGTAGTACAAGACTAGGTAGATGCTAAGAAATACATAAGTGATATATATTAGTGAGTGTCAATAGAGTAATCTGTGTAACCTAGTAATTAATGTAAATCAACATGATAACTAGAATATATAGTGTAGAAATGACATAACTTGAATGGTGTAGCCATGTAGAAGATGCCTCTAGAGGGTAGATATATCGATGTATGTCTCAAATGTGGAAATAGGATGCCCCCTCAATGGGTAGAGTGAGGCAATAAAGGATCTAGATGTCACTACACACACTCAAAAAAGATCAAGTTAAGTATGGTAATGTAGATAAATAAGAAATAATAGCATAGAATAAAAAATGTAAGTCTAGCATGGTAGTAGACATGTAAAGCATGGATAATTCATATAATTTAAATATTTCTATGTTTTTGAATTATTTGAATGTTTTTATATTTTTAATTATACTATTTTTGAATTTTGACATATTTGAATGTTTTTGTATTTTGAATGCTATATTATTTTTGGATTTTTGACATATTTGAATCTTTTTGGATATTTTTGATATAAGCTATGTATAATCAATCATGAGAAGACTATGTACAATAAATTAGAAATAATCAATATGTACAAGTAAGTTGGGAAGGAATGATACTAACTGATGAGTCTCATGGGAGACTCCATATCATGGTGTCATGTATCAAGGAGAGGGATCATGTGTGATCATGAAGCATGATGGAAGGGCTGAGACTATGGCTCTAAAAGCTATATATGCTATAAATGATTTTAAATCTCTAAATTAAAAACTAACTATGGGTCCCCCTATAACTATGAGAATTGGATACAATTGTAGGGCTCTTAATGACCCATCTAGTAGTAAAAGAAGCTATCTTAACATGTGTTCTATGTGTAGAGGCATGAAACCTCAATGATATTGCCCTAGATGTGAACATTATAGCTAGAGCTATCTAGAATTTTTAAACTATTATTTATATAAAAGAGACATATATGGAAGTGTACAAACTTTCTGTGATGGTGATGGATGCCTTGATTGTGTCTAAATCTAAACTAGAGGAAGAACTATAATTGGTGGAGAAATTAAAATTGGTGGCAAAACTAAAACTAATGGTGAAACTAAAATTGGTGATTGCAAAATATTTGATGGATTTGAAGTGGGGAGTGGTAACTCATATGAAACTCCAACAATTGTAACAACTTGATTAACATGAATTAATTTCATGCATATGTGAAATATATAAGGTACTTATTAAATTTTCTAAATCCATGGTCGACCAAGTAACATATCAAAAACTCCTACATTGGGAATAATAGTAAATGGTGTGGCCACACGTGTTGGACCAACCTATAGAGGAAGCACAATCTCACCTAATCAAATCTATATGTGCCCACTTAATCCACTGATAACTATGTCTATCAGTGTAATATCCTACTCTAATTATCCCAAATGCTACAATAATGTCATAGTGCACATGTTCACACTAGATCCATTATCTATGAGAACACAATGAATAAGATGATTATGAATGCAAGCTCTGATAAAGAGTGCATGATAATTTGAATCACCCTTAATGATCTTCTAATTTAAGAAGGAGATGGAAGGTCTAGCTAGAATTCTATAATTATACACACCAATCATGTTGCTCAAAGGGTGTAACTCAATTGAAGGTGCCCTATATGTATCGAGTGGGAGATGTACATGATATGCATGGTGAGCACCTGATGTATCCCTTGTATCTTATTTAGAATGTTATGGGAAAATATCTAAGAAGATTTTCAAAGCTTTATCTTTTGTTTAATTTTCCTGAGGAGGCTCAGTCAAAGTGCCAAGATCAATAACATTACCATCTATCAAGTCCTATATCTTGTGTTTCAAACTGATGCATCTATTTATTGTGTGGCTTGATGCCCTATCAAAATCACAAAATTCATTATGATCATATATGTATAGAAGAGGATTTATTGGATCAAATTCCTAAATAGGAGGGAGAGATATGATATTAAATTCCAAAAGCTATTGTAAAACTCTAGCTAGAGATACTAGTAGATTGGAAAACATTCACTGTGGAGGTGTTGATAAAACCACTCACTAAGGGGGATCTAAAACTGCATTGATTGTAGGTTGATTCTAAATATTTCTATTATTGACATTTAATTTGTATGGGACTTTTTTGTTACTCTTGTTTTTTATTTCTAATATACTTGTGTACTTGAGTTTGCCCATTGAAATTAGTTTGACTTCCATTTCCTTTGGTGTATGACACAATTCAGTGAAGGAAGAGAACCTTTTGAACATTATTGACTCATGTAAATTTGGTAGATGACTCTATTTGAAGAGATCCTATAACTCTTGATCAATCATGGGGCTAGTCATCTTAGCCAAGATAGTCTTATATCAAAGAACATAATCTGTGAGATACTCATTTGATCTTTATTTCTATTGTGTAATTTGGGAATAGGAAACCTTATCACCAATGTCAATGATGGAATGAGATAGGAACATATCAGATAAATGATTTAATGCATTGATCAACTAATTTGGTAGACTAGAGAACCATTATAAAACATCATCCTTTAGACTCCATGAAAATAACTTCGTAAGTAGCCAGTCATTTGGTACATAGTCCAAGCATGATTCATGAAAGGATCTCAAATGTGTCTTTAGATCACCCTTTACATCATAGAGAGTAAGTTTGGGTTGAACAAAACCTTGTGGTAAAGGTGTAAAAGCAACATGATGTGCCAATGGTGTATGCAGTAGAGAAAAAAAATCCAAATCCTGTGTAGGTCTAGAGGCACCTTGTTCAAGATGTAGCTCCTTGGATTTAAGAGATTTTATCTCTTGCACAAGGGCTTCCATATCAGGAGATAAATATGTACTAGCCATAACTGGAGGTGCCATAGAGGTAGGTTGGGTTGCTATAAGGGGTTATTGAGACATAGTTGCCTGCATAGTGTCATGTGTAACTGGTTGTTATGTGGTTTGAGAAGATTGACCATTGTTCACTTTTTTTTCTCTTCTTGTAATATTTTTAGCATATCATCTTAAATGTCCAGGTGTTTAGTTAAGATTTATTGAAGTTCCCTTTTATTATTTTCATCAAAACTGGTGTATTAGGCCATTATTAAAGTAGGAAACCAAATTGAAAATTTATTGAATTTTTTGTAATAATTTGAAATAAACAAATTGATATGGAAGGAATGTATGAAATATAGGAAATGCAAAGTCCTAAAAATAACAAACTAAAAAGTGCATAAAAAGGATACGAAGCTCATAAACATATAAGGTGATACCTCAAGAGGTAAATAGGAACTAGTACATACAACTAATGTTTTGAGTGAAAATTATTTTAAAATTACTAAGAGATTTTAAAATTTGATGCAAATTTATGATTTTAATATGTAAGTAATTATTCATAAAAATATAGGAAAAATACTAGGAAAATATCAGGACCTAGTATTGGCAACTAGGGTTTGAAAGAAAATTATTTTAAAATTACTATTTAAAAAAAAAATTAATGCTAATTTTTTATTTTATTATGTAGGGAAAAAATTAAAAAAAAATATAGGAAAATTTAGTAGGAAATTTACCCTAGGGTTTTTAGGGTTGTTATGCATAAACAAAGTAAGTTAGGTTCACCAAATGATTTAACAATTTTGGGAATATTAGATTCCTATTCTTAATTTAGTTAAGGGTTTGGAAAAATGAAATAGGTAAATGATATTACAATAAATAAGCTAGTAATTTTTATAAATTAATTTTAAATTTAACCTTTTTATAAATAGCAATAAATGTGAAGAAAATAAGACTTAGCTAGAAATTGATTGAGATGGTTGTTGTAGGGTCTGAAATTCACTGTGTAGGATTGGGACATTATTGTGAATTAGGATTTGGTCTTAATTTTACAAAAGGATATGAGTGAAAAAATAGAACACCCTAGGGTCTATCACATAGTCCTCTTCTATTACTATTATCTAGGAGACTTGAGATTTCTAGGTTTTATTTGTTGTGTTTGTGTGAGCATGCCTATTCAATTTTGATTGTTGGATGTCTACAAAATTCCTTGTAGAGTTGATTTAGTCTTTAAACCCTATAATCCATTATTATTTGACAAGATTTTGGAAAGAGGGGTGGGGGTTAGTGTGTATAAGATGCACTGAACATGTATCCACACCACTTTCATGGGCAAGCTGCCTACATACCAATACTCTAAAGAGGGATCAAGCCATATGTATTTCTCCCACTTGATGTGCTTTATGAAATAGTGTATATGAAGATGAAAAATTATAAAACTATGTGTGCTTGATATGGCTAGGGATTGGTGTAAGGATTTGGATGTTCTTGTAGCTAAATTGGATGGCTGTATGTAGAGAATAGGGAAGTATGCTTGAGTATTCTTTCTTATATTCTTGATTGCTTTGTGATACTTTCCAACCCCTTCTAAATAAAATTATAATGGGATTTTATAGGAATATATTGGTCATGGGTCAAATGTATTCACATTAGGTCGACAAGAATAAGGATAAGAACCAAAAGGAAATGACCATTGGAGCTAAAAATTCACTTAGATAAGAGCAACAAAAATAGATGCCCTAAGGTCTGATGATATACTCCAAGTTGGGTGCTATAGTCCTAAAGTAATGAGACCTAGGGGGATGGAATCATCACTAGAAATTTTTTCTGAAGGAGGTGGAATCACTGTCTAAAAGGCTATGAATGACTGGGAATCAATGAAAAGATGCCTATGAGGGTCATGAGAGAAATAAAGAGGGACTTATGGGTTGGGTGTCACAAACCACACTTAAGTTACAAATTTTCACATTTTATATGACTAAATTTATATATAAATCTAATTTTCGTCTTTGATCATTCTCATTAAGTTTGGCTATTCCTACCTTAGATTGGTTTACACATATTCCAAAATGTTCTATTATAAATTTTGATGACTTGTTAGATAAATTCATTAAACACATTTCCTATAAAATCGGGCATGAATTAACCATGGTTGACATATATGATATAAAATAAAGAGGAGGTGATATATTTATTACGTATCTTCTAATATGATGAGAACTAGCTAGCAAATTTCCCCATCCACTTCCTGACATTGAGTTGAAAAACATTTTTATGTTGAATTTGAATTCATACACTTAATCTCATATTATAGTGTCAAGAAAACTTTGATGACATCATTACTAAAGGTGTTTAAATAAAGAAGGATCTAATTGACAAATGATTGATTAAAATCTAATCAAAGAGAGAAAATCAGTCTCATAATTATTCTCAGAGTCATAACAAAATCAAAACCAACATTCTACTCCAAATCCAACAAATGTGACAAATAATCCCAAAATTTTTAATTGTAATAAAAATATAGTGGGAAATGGATTTATAAAATCTAGACATGTTCAAATCATACAATCACCACCATTTTAAAAATCTCCTCAACTGTAACCTCTTACTTTATAAAGGTAACCTATTCAAAGAAATCAATTTACTAGATGACCATTTGCTAATCTAGGAGAGCCTGTTGAGAATGTGTTTCATGAGATAATTATTATGAATATGATCAGATACCCAAATACAAAACCTTTTGATGAAATTAAACCTAAACTAGATTGGTAAATGGATAATGAATATCATGAGTATTATCAAATCATAGGACATGCAATTCATAGATGTGTGAAATTATGACATCTCATTCAAGATATTATAGAAAGAGGAGAAATTGAGTTAAATAATGTTTCATATTGTAATTTTTGTTAGCATAATAGATATATAAAAAACTTTTTTCTCAACGTAATAATAATAAGCATGAGTAGTAGCAACAACATTAACCAAACAATAATTTTAATCAGAATCAAGGTTCCCACAATAATCATGTAGATTACCATGCTACCTCCTATGATTAAAACAGAGTGGGACATATCATGGAACATCACATAGCCATTATTAGGATAAATCCTCATTCTTTTAATTCCTAATAAGAAATTCCCTCTATTATAGGATCAGGTCCATCTATCTTTTTATTTTGTCCTTCCCAAGATCTTTGTTATTGAGTTATTATTCCAAGACCTATTTATTCTAATTCAAACTATTGTATTTATATTCCCAATCAAGATTTTATTATTAAAAATAGACATGATAAGATCACCCTACAAGGTCCTATACTTTTCATATTGATCTTAATCTCCCTTCTCTTTCAAATCCTATTTTAGATCAATGCAAACCTAAATATGCACATGCCAAGCCGCAATATTATCTTGTGGACTAATTGAATAAAATGCCAACATATATTTCCATTTTGGATCTATTATGTACTTATTAACTTCATAAATATGTCCTATATTATATTTTGAGTCAATATTAGGTAATAATTAATATTTCATTAGATAAATTTCAAGCGATGGTCAAACACTTGTCTCCAGGTCCACAAGTGATCTTTGATCAAAGTGATATATCATATTTTGGAGCTTCCCACATCAACTGATTGCATATTGAATTCATAATTACTCACCATAAAATCAAGTGGATAATAATAGACAATGGTTATATCCTTAACATTTTTCCACTAAAGCTCATCCAACATCTAGGATATACTTTAAGAGATCTCAAGAATGATACCATCACTATCAAGGGGTATAATAACACATAGTGATAATTATCAAGTATAATCTCCATGCCCATCTAGGTTGGGATATTTATCCATAGTACCATGTGCCTTGTCATTGATATATAATTAACTTATATTCTCCTTCTTGACCATCCATGGATTCATGAGATGCATGTAGTTCCTTCTATGCTCCATCAATCTATTAATTTTCCTGATTTTAGAATTGAGGTTACTATTCTTGGAGATTTGCAACCCTATCAATATTTCAAAAATTTATAAGAATAAGGTCATCAATATACCTATTGGCCTAGTGCTATCAATACCCTCAAAAAAGATAAGTAGGTAATATTTGAGCCACCTAAATCCAATTATTTTGATCCCAATACCCTTGTTTATTATTCTAAACTACCCTTCCCCTCATTAAAATTCTCCCATTTTAATAGTCATGACAAAGGATTGTGCATGTAAAGTATTGAATATGACTTTCAAGTTTCCAAATTGCCTAAATCACCTAAATTCCATGGCTGACCTAAGATGGAATGGTGCAAGAAGATGAAAATATCTTCTCCTATGAAACCTCTTTTGTTCATTCTAGGAAAAGACTTCAATCAATAAGTTTTGATGTAAGAGGATGAGTCATGGTTGTACATTTAGGATCTCGATCCTTGTTATTAGAGTTAAAAATAACCTATTCCTAATACAATTATGGCCCATAATACCTATAAAGGTAAGGGATTAGGGGCAAAAGAGCAATATTGACTAGATCCTATAATTCTTGACAAACATTCAAATAAACAAGGTTTAAGATAAAAATCACCTAGGGTAGTACCCATACATTCTAAAATTAGTTTAACCTATATGCTAAACAATGATATTCCTAACAGTGACACATAGTCCTATTATAGTATATATGATGAGCTTACCAATACTAATATGTTTGATTGATTTTTAGTTCCCACCATTTTTGTTGTTCCCACCATTCCCATTACCCTTCAATATCTTGACCTTATTTATTGGGATCATTAAGATAATGATATCATTCTCTATGATTTATCTAATGAGGAATCAATTTTATAGTTTTTAGGCCTAAGAGATGGTTTATAAATAGGTGACCACACAAAAGGATTTGTATTCACTTTATATCTTAAGACCTACTTTGGGGAGGAAATAAACTTCCTTGGTCAAAATAAAATTTAAATAACAATATATTTAATCAAAAACATTTTTAGGGTTATTTTCAATCAGGGAAAAAGTAATGATAATGATGAGTCCCTTGGTGAAAACCTATTTTAGGCACCATTGTATGAGCAAGTCCATGACTATCATATAATGATGAAATCAAGCTTGAATATCATGATGAATTTGATTGTATGGTTCTAGAGAATCCAAATTTGGTAGGTCATTCGCCATTTCTTAAGGGGAATGATTTTTATTTATCATACATGGGTTAATATGAGAGTCCACATTCTAAGTTTAATGATAAATTACCTTATTTTCTTATGATTTTAGATGATGGTTCTACCCTTCTCGTGAAAGACACAACAAAAGTACAAATTTGTAGATATGATGATCCTAATATATTCAAGTTTGGTGCATCCCTCACTTGATATGAGTGTGAATTGATTATTTCCCTTCTTAGAGATTTCATTGATATATTTACTTGGTTCTATTAATATATATATATATATATATATATATATATATATATATATATATATATATATATATATATATATGGTCTATATCCTTCATTGGTAATTCATCATTTGGTTATGTATCCTGATGCCAAACCTATTAAGTAGAAGCTATGAAATTTGCATCCACAGATTGCTCTCCTGATCAAAGTCAAGCTTCAAAAATTACTTTTAGTAGGTTTTATCAAATATGTTCCCTATGCAGATTAGATTTCTAAAAATGTTCATATTAGAAAGAAACCAATCAACATTTGAATCTTTATGGATTTTAGAAACCTAAACAAAGGTTGTCCTAAAGATGTTTTTCATTTCCAAATATAGATATGATTGTGCATTTAGTATCTAGATATGAGATGCTATCTCTTATGGATGGGTTTTCAAGCTATAATTAAATTAAGATCATTCCATAGGATCAAGTCAAGACATTATTTACAAACCCTTTGGGAAAATTTTATTGTCAATTCATGCTATTTGTCTTCAAAAATGTATGATCCACTTATCAATAAGTAATGACTATAATCTTTCATGATCTCATGCATGATATTGTTAAATACTATATTGATGATATCTTAGGCAAATCCAAAACTCATTCAAATCTTACGATAATGATGTGAATAATATTTTTATGTCTTCATGAGTATAAAGTGCATATGAAACCTAAGAATGTGTTTTTGGGGTTACATCTAGTAAATTTTTAGGCTTCATTGTATCTCACATGGGTATTAAAGCTGATCCACCTAAAGTTCAAGCTATCACTAAAATTATGCCTCATAATTTGAAGCAACTTTGTAATCTCTAGGGTAAAATTTATGCTATTAGATGCTTTATATCTCAACTTATTGATTATTATCATTCATTCACACATATTATAAATAAAGGCATTACATTTCAATGGAATGTTGAGTGCTAAGAAGCTTTCAATCCACTTAAGTGATACTTAGAAAATACTCCTATACTTGTTCCACCAATGTTTGATAAGCCTTTATTACTATACATATTTACTACTATCAGTGCCTTAGGGACACTCTTAACTTAGCATGATGATCAAGTAAAATAAAGAGTTGTTTACTATCTAAGCCATACAATAGTCTCTTATGATAAAAATTATACTCCAATAGAAAGTTTGTGTCTTTCATTAGTTTCATTTCCCATAATCTTAGAAATTACATGTTGAAAAATAAGACACTATTAATTACCAAGGTGGATCTATTGAAATATATGTTAGAAAATGAAATTCTAATAAGTTGAATGTAAAAATGGGTCATGTTGTTTAGTGGTTTTGATATTGAATACACATATCAAATAATAATGAAAGGACAAATATTAGCTCATTAACTGGCTAAAAAAGTTCCTCTCCAAGATTTTGTTCTTATCACAGTGCATTTTCTAGATGAGTCTATTATTACTCTAGGTGAAGACAGAAAATAGAATCTCTATTTCGATGGTTCTTTCACATCACATGGTTTAAGATCAGGGCTATTATTCATAACTTAACAAGGAATTATTATTCTTAAATATTTTCACATTGGCTTTCCATGCACAAATAATATAGCTAAATATGAAGCTCTAATTGATAAAATTTGTCTTGTAGTGTAATATAATATTCAACATTTTTAAGTATATGGTGATTCATAGCTTATTATCAATCAAGTCACTAATCAGTATCACACAAATGATGAAGAGATGATGCATTAAAAAAATACGGTGGATACTCTCAAACTCAATTTTGAATCCATTCAGTTCAAACAAGTTCATAGAGGCAAAAATAAGTCAATTGATTCTATGGCTACTATTGGATCAATGATTGAACTTTATTATTTTGTCATAGAGTATCAATTTCTCATTTAACATCTTCTTATTCCAATGTATAACTATTCACATTTTGAGTTGATATGTGCCATTGATAGTCCCAATTCCCCTTGGTACCATCTAATATTTTATTATTTTTAGGATCACATCCTTCCACCTAGTCTATCCCATAAGCAAACATAATCCTTTATCCAAAACACTTCTTTCTACACCATAATTGATAGCTCACTCTATCATAGAGGCTATGATGGAACTTTGATTCATTGTTTAAATACATGAGAATATGACTTAGCACTTAGGGAAGTCCATGAATGGATTTATAGGGTATGAAGATTGTGATATGCTCATAACTAAGAAGCTCCTTCATATTGGTTATTATTCACCTACTATTAAATTAAATGCATGTGCTTATGTAAATATATGTCTAGCATGTCAAATACATGGTGATATAATTCATGCTCTAGCACAAGCACTATAACAAGTAGCAACTTCTTGGCCATATTTAACATAGGGGCTTGATCTCATAGGAAAGATTAACCCTACTTATTCACATGGTCACAAACATATCCTTATTGCTACTGAAAATTTTACTAAATGGGTAGAGGCAATCCCTATTAATTACATAATCAATAAGCAAATTTTAAAGTTTATTCTAAATCATGTCATTTGACGTTATATAATTCCTTCCAAAATCATTTCATATAATGATACATACTTTAAAAATAAGGATGTCATCACCCTCTATTTCAATTTACATATTAAGCATAAATTTACCACCCCTTATTACCCTTAAGATAATGTTCAGGCATAAACATCCAATAAAACCATTTTCAAAATAGTCAAAAATGTTATCTATACATTTGGCCATGATTATCACCTGAAAATATTCCTATCCTTATGGATGTATTGTATCAATGTATGCACTCATAATCATATAATTATTTATTCCCTGGTTTATGCTGTTGAATCCATTTTGCCTATTGAGATCAAGAAACCCTCATTACACATTTTATTATAAGGTGTCCTTGATGAATAATACTATTGATTATCTAGATTATTAGAGTTAGACCTTCTATATGAGAAAGGGATAGCCACTTTAAACCACCTCAATTCCTATCATAATATCTTATGCCAGGGCTATAACAAGTAAATTATATCTTGAGAGTTTGATCTTGGTGATCTTGTTCTCAAAGAGAATTAAAAGAATACAAATGTTGAATAGGAAAATAAATGTAAGTTTGAATAAAATTAGTTATGTCCCTTTGTTTTTATAGCTACCTATGGTTTTGGTGCATATATATTGGTTACTCTAGGAGGTAATGAATAAGATGATCCAATAAATATTATGCATCGTAAGTGCTTTCATGCTTAAATTTTCCACATTATGGTCTAAAAATGTTCCTACTTAAGGGCATCTCTATTCCATTCTATCTTTATCTATTCTTTTTGGCCCTTGCTTGGGGGCATCCTTTAACTATTCCTAAATTTCCTTTCCTAATACCATCCTAATCTGACTATGAAAATACAAGTATAGTAAGTGAACCAATGTAACATTTAAATTAGATCAAAATTGAATAATAGGTTTGTGTCAGAATCTCTTGGTAGAAGACATGTCATAATATGGAATATCATGATGTTTTGACTTGTATGAATTTTATTGTTCCCTTGAGTTTCTATAATTCCCAAACACATTCTATCATTCACTCCCATTGCATCCTAATTTTTTGTTGTAAAAGAAGTTATATCCTATTTGAATTTGTTGTTGATCGATCCTCCCTAATTTTCTTGTATATGAAAAACATTTTTATTTTTCCTATTTTGTAATGAAATTACTTAGATGTTTGTTTTTGTGATCCACACTTATAATATTCAAAAATAATACAAAATATAATGTAGATAAACAAATCACAAAAGATATAGGTGGACCAAGGTGTCCAAATATTTGATATATGTAGAAATAGAATACCCTTAAGGTAGGGCAACATCGTACAATACTCTTTTAGGAAAGAATGACTCCATAATGTCTCTTTGAGGGGATAACATTCAATATCATCTTACAATAGAAGAATAAATGATTACTTGATACCCTTACAATGATAATAACATACTTTATATATACTTCTCTATAACTAAAAATAGATGGGTAACCTCTTAATCCTAATGTAGATTGACCATTACCCAATGCACTAACAAGTTACTCCATTATCCTAATATATTGGACCCATATAACTAACTAATGGAATGTGTGTCACATGTAGACATATCCATCAACCCATAAAAATTAATATATCATATCCCTAGGTACATATCATTACTTCCCTCCTTGACATGTTTCATCCCCAAAACATAAGAAAAAACCAAATAGTGAGTGTGCTTCAAATCATTAAACACATGTCTCCAATCTCAATCATATAGCCATCCATATGTGATATTGGCAGGTGATTGCTCTCTAAGATTGTTTCCAAATTCCATTATGCTCCTTTGATTCTATTCATGATCATAATTATACTGCTTTGGTTTCCATTTATAATTAGTCCTCTTTTGATTCCATGTACCATATTTCACTATACTACTCTAATTCCAACCATGACCATATCAAGTATTCTTCCATACATAGTCATAGTGATTTCCCCATTCATTCTATGTTGCATAGGTGACTACATTGCTTTGATTCCATACCTAACCATAGTATTTCTTCTTTGGCTTCCATGTATAGCCACAATGATTAGAAATCTGATTTCTTGTATAGCTAAAATGATTATTGTTATGACACCCCCTCACCTATTTCTATGATTATTTCCTCTCATGATGATGTGGGTGTTTATATACCTCATTTTTTTCTAATAATTTGACATTATCCACCTTTTCTTATACCTCATCCACCTTTTCCTTCTTTGTCTCTTGAGTAGATGAAGTGTTCATTTCTGATTATAGTGTGTCTTTATCTATGCCATCTGAATCTTCCTCATGTTTTTCATCACATGTTTCAATCTCATCCTCATGATCTACCTAGACTATTATTGGTGCCTTATACACTATGATATCCTATAAAGTGACCTACTTTTTCCTATACTAAAACTTCATGAACTTTTTATAAACATTAATATTGATTGTTCCCAAAGTCTCTAACCATGGATACCCAAGAACCATATCCACATCATCCATATCCAAGGCATAAAAATATGTATGCAAAACATATTTTTCAATATTGAGCTTCAAATATTCAAACACTAGAATATTCTTACCATCTGCTTGAACCCCCTTAATATTATTTGCTTGAACATGTAGATTTTTGGCCACATTCATGTTGATGAAGTTATACTTGCTAGTAGGGTTTATGGACACAATAACCTTATTATTTTGAATGCATCCATGAAATTGAAAAATTAACTTGGATTTCTTCAGAGCCAAATTATTTAAACCCTTATCATCAAATTTTTCTTATTCTTCTTCTTCTTCACTTACATGTTCTTCCTCATTATCATTATTTTATTCCACTGATTTTTATTCTTCAGCATCTTCATTATATTTTTCATTACCATAATTATTTTCTTCCTATTCTTCATCCTCTTTTTCTTTTATATCCCATTGATCTAGGAAGACCCATTCTATTTCTTCCCATGAAGAATACTTTTGTACAAAGCTCAACTGATTAAACCAATGTTGTGCAAGCCCAGACAAATAAAGAGACAAACATATTTGCCACAAAATTGTTTGATTACTATTATCCTAAAAAAGGATCCACCATTATCTAATATCAATATCATCCTCCCCTGAAAATACTTGCAACTTCATGATCTAAAAAAAAACTAAGTCTAATAAAAATACCCTAAAATATCAATAAATCATTCAAAATTGATCAAAATAGTTCCAAATTTTGATTGTAGTTTCACCTTATGATTGTGTAATTTTAATAAAAACTTTGTGAAAAAATTACACAAATTTTAGCCTATAGATCAAATATATAAAAAACCATAAAATCACAACAACCCACTCCAAACATATCAAAAAAATTTGAAGTTTTGTCTGTAATGTTTTTGTATTATTATACAGCATCAATAAAAATTTCACCTAAAAATTCCTTATATTTTGGAAGATATGATGAAATGAGTACAAACCCTAAAATAAGAACAACTCCCTCAAAATTGATCATAAAGGCTCAATTTTTTACTAATACTTCCTTGTAATATTATTCATATCCAATAAAACAATCATACAAAAATTTGTAATAGATTAAAATATAATGATGATTCCAAAAAATTAAGGTTTTGCTCCACAAAAATTACCTAAATCGAAGCTCTTATACCACTTGTTATGGTCCACACTTATAATATTCTAAAATAATATAGAATATAATGTATATCAACACATCACAAAAGATATAGGTGGACCAAGATGTCCAAATATTCAATATATGTAGAAATAGAATACCCTTAAGGTAGCACAACACCATATAATACTCTTTTAGGAAGAAATAAATCCACAATGTCTCTTTGAGGGGACAACCTCCAATATCCTCTTACAATTAGAAGACTCAATGCTTACTTGATACCTTTAAAATTATAATCATCTCCTTTAGATAGACCTCTCTCTAACTAAAAATGGATGGGTAACCTCCTAATCCCGATGTAGGCTGACCATTACCTAATACATTAATTCTACAAGTTACTCCATTATCCTAATATATTGGACCCATATAACTAACTAAGGGGATGTGGGCCACATGAGGGCATCTCCATCAATGCATATACATTAATATATCATATCCCTAGGTACATAAAAATTGCATAAAATAATTATATATTACATAGAATAAGCAAAGATGAGAGATCACACATAAATAATTGACAATAAAGTAGAATACTGGATAATATAAAAGAGCCACTCCTAGGGAGAAACCTCCATAATAATGCAAAAAGAGTATAATAATTAATATGTTGATCAAATACTAATCACTACCTCCTATATATAATTTACTTAGCCATGGTTATTCCATAGTCTGACCTAACTAAGAACATAAATAAATGTAACAAGAATATAAAAAAAGGTATATAAGCCACAAGTAGGCCATAGATATCCCTAGACATGTCAAAGGTTAAGGGCATAACATGCCCCTCCCCTTGAAAACAACATTATCCTCAATGTTGAATCAAATATAGATTTTATTGCACAAAGGACTCATCCTTTTAGGTGGTATCTTCACATGGAAGATTCTTCCATTTGACCAAGTACTCCTTAATCCCTCTAGATTGTAGTTGCTTAGTGCATATTTGAAGTATTGCCTCAGGATCAAGAATAATTCTCCATTCCTCATCTCATTATGTTAACTCATCTTGAGTAACAAATCTATGTCAAATAACTTTCTTCAGGTATGATACATGAAATAATGGATGTATGTGAGTGGATAAAGGAAACTCTAACTTGTAGGCCACACTACAAATTTTTTGCAAGATCTGCTAAGGCCCATAATACTTATGATAAAAATTATTATACTTTTTATATTACTTTAAGGACATATAATTATATTTATGCAAGTGAATAAAGACCTAATCACCAATGTCAAAATACCTCTCACTCTTGTGTTGATCTACCTACTACTTCATATGATTTTGGGCCATGTCTAAAATTTCATGCAAACTTACAAGGACCTCCTATTGATGGTGAATATGTTCTTCAACTACATCAACCTTAGGATGGAACTTTAAGGTTAAAGTGATGGATGGAGGGTGGTATCTATACAAGGCCAAAAAGAGAGACATTATGGAAGAAATATGAATAAAATTATTATACCACCATTAAAAAAGTGGCAACCAATGAACCCATTTATCTTATTTATTAGAAATAAAAAAATATAAATATCCTTCTATATATTTGTTGACTACCTTAGTTTGTCCATCTGATTGAGGATGATAGGATGAGTTATGAGCCAACTTGGTACCCAAATATGCAAATAATCCAGTCCAAATATTACTAGTGAAAATAGGATCTCTATCACTGACAATGATCTTAGGAGTACCATGTAGTTTCTAAACTATATTTAGAAAATCAAAAGATATTATAGTACAAACAAAGGTCTATGATAAAGAACAAAAAAGAGATTACTTACTGAGATGATCCACAATAACCATGATAACATTTGACCATCAAATATTAGTAACCCTATAATGAAATCCATAGACACCTCTTCCCAATGCTGGCTAGGGATAGATAAAGGCTGTAAAAGACTTGGGGTTTTGATGGTTTCACCTTTATTTTTTTGATAAATCATACATTCAACCACATATTTTTGGACACCCCACTTAAGTCCTTCCCAAAAAACTCTTTCTTACTTTTATGATAGGTTTTAAAAAATTCTAAATGATCCCCAAGTGGAGTTGCATGAAGTTCCTGAAGGATTTTGTTTTTTTTAGAAGAGTATTATTACATAGGTATAATATATCTTTATACCATAATTCATTACCCTTCCATGATTTTTTTTCAAATCCACCCAAACCTTGCTAATGATTCTAAATCAAATCATGGGTAGTACTGTAATTTTCCCATTTTGATCCTACATTCCCTAGCCAATCTACCTATCAATTGGTCATGGCACATAACAATGCCTCAATTTATTCATCCCTATTAGATAGTGCATCTACCACCACATTTTATTTCCTTTATTATAGAATATTTAAAAATAATATCCTAACATATTAATTTCATCCACACCTATTTTCATTGAACCACCCATAACCAAACCTCCTATCCTCCAATCATCTATAAATAAACTGCTTACCTCTCAAATTCCTACCTCAAAACATTCTAGACCTGAGTTATCAACCTCTTTACCAAAACCAAAACCATCCATCAAGAACACTCATTTACCCAAAACCTCTACCACCAAGCCTACTTCTAAAATTTTTCTTAACCTAAATACCAAACCTAAGACCTCTACACCTTTTCCACTAGTGCCCAAATCTTACTCAACCATCTTAAAGAGGTTATTTCAAGAATATTGCTTAAATTTTCCACCTGTCAGACCATTTAACCCAAACAATCCTAAACCATCTTGGTATAATGATAAATTAGTATGCTCATATCATAGAACACCTAGGCATGATACTGAGAATTGTTAGGCTCTCCAAGTACTAGCCCATAAATTATATCATGAGTATGACTTATTATATGATGAAACTCCTATGAGACCACCACTAATCTAAGAACCAAGAATCATTGAATGAAATTTACCTACTCCTCCACTCTCACCTCAGAGTGAAGAGAAACTGAAGTAATCCTCTAATTCGACTCCTCCCCCAATCCATACCATCCATGTGGTCACACGATCACATTATCCATCCCATGGACATATCCCTCTTCCACCATCCAATCACCTAGCCAATACCAAACAATGACACCTTCAACCAAGCCTAAGGTGTGCATCTTGGGTCCCTCTCAATCCAACCCTTTCAAATCAATCTAATGAGTAGTTCTAAAATAGCTTCACCAAACATCGATGAAGATGAGTTTGTATGAACTAATCAATACCTCACCATATCACCTCTAAGTGATGATAGAGTCTTTATAGTCCATATAGGTCAAACCAAAAGACCTAAAAACTCTAGCATCCTTTGTTAGAGTTCTTCAACTTTTTAACCTTGTTACCTTCAAGGATTCAAAAATACCTTCCATCCATCTCAATGACCAAGATCCTCCTCTCTTCATTACTGCATACATCAACTAAAATTGAATTATGTAGGTTTTGATTGATAGGGGAGCAAGTATCAAGATTGTATACTCCTATGCATATAACTATCTCAAATTACCCAAGAACATTATGTCAAAAACCTCAGCAATATTATGATTATTCAATGATACCATGAACATGGATTTAGGAACTGTTATCCTTCACATTTGCCTAAGACCTCACATACTTCTTGATCTCTTCTATGTAGTATAAGGTGAGTTATAGTACAAAATTTTCTTGAGATGCCCTTGGATCTATTCCATGGTTTTTGTGTTATCCACCTTGTACTGATGCATCAAATTTGAACATGAAGGTCAAATTGTTACCATACAAGCTGACCCAAGTCCTTTTACATCATGTAACATTACATATCAACCCGATGAAATTCTCCTTCCCCCATCCAAAAAACCTTCACTAGTAAAATATGAAGTCCCATCTTATTCTACCACCAAAGCATCCACCAATTCATCCATCCCTTCTACCCAAATCCCCATAATGGACCATTTGAAATCAACCTTCCAACATCTTTCATTGGGTGAATATTGCCTTTTGAAATTAAGCACTTTTCCTACTCCTTAAGAGTATGGGAATATTGACCAACAACCTAGTTATGACCCTAATATTTAAACCATTATTCCTTTTAAGCCCTCAACTTGTCAAACTAATGTCATCTATGGGGAACTTGATAAACCCCTTGACACTTCTGCCACCTCTTTTTCACCTTGACCATTCACCTCCAGTTTTGTCTATCTAGATAAAATATATTTTACCAATACATACCTCTATATGTGTGCTTGAAATGGATTTAGTTTAGGTTAATATGAACATGGGACACATGAGTTGCTTCCAATCAAGATCCAAAAACCTTATGAAAAACATGGCCTCAATTTCATGTCACGTATGCAACCAACCAACCTACCGCCTATCATCATCATTGACAAGCAAAAACCATCCTCACTATCCACTCCACTATAAACAATTAAAGATACTAAAATCATCCCCTCTAACATTTTTTTCATGAACATGATCAGCTGACCATGAGATGTTATTTCTTACGGATGGATTATCGAGTTATAATCATATCCTAATTACCCTTAAGGATCAACACAAAATTACCTTCATCACCCCATGGGGAAATTTCTACTATAGTTGCCTACCTTTTAGACTAAAGAATGTTGGTATAACCTACTAATGTGCTATGACATACATCTTCCATGACCTTATTCACAAAATCATAAAAGACTATGTTCATGACCTTCTTGGGAAATCCAAATATTTTAAAGATCATTTGGTCATTCTTAAGATATTACTAAATGACTCATCCATTACCATGTCTACCTTCACCCCAAAAAGTGCATCTTTGGGGTCTTGTCAGGAAAGATCCTTGAATTTATCATCTCCCTTCAGGGAATTGAGGTCAATATAGATTAAATCAAAGTGATCCTTGACATGCCTCCTCTTACCTACCTCAAAAAACTCCATAGATTTTAGGGGAATATCCAATCCATTCATTTCTTTATCTCTTAGCTCTCAGATGGATGCCAACCTTTTCACCACCTTCTAAAGAAGGATGTATCTTTTAAGTAGAATAATGATTGTTAAAAGGCCTTTGATTCACTCAAAAAGTACCTTCTATCTCCACCTATCCTCATTCCTCTCAGGCAGGATCAACCTTTTTACCTTTATATTTTCACCACTGACCACTCCTTAAGGGTAATGTTAGCTCATCAGGATGAGCAACATAAATAACAAGCCATCTACTACATTAGCCATACACTTGTAGAGTAAAAAACCATGGGAAACTCATACCAAAAAACTTTGCCTATGATAAGCCTTAGTTTTTTTATGTTTTCTCATCTTTTTTGGCCATAGTTTATCAGTTGCCCTTTATGTTTTTAATCATTTCCTGCAAGACTTTTTCCATATACAACTATATTCAACCACAACATTTTAGTTCATGTATCTTTGAATAGTTAAGACTTTTGTTACGTAAATTAAGTATATGATATTTTATCTTTTTCTATATAGTGTATTTTTCTCATGATATGTTTTAGAAGATGTTTGAATCAGTAGGTACATACATGGAAGCTTTCACAAATCATCCTACAACAGTGGATAACTATACGAAAACATCCTATAACCACCATATAGCCAAAGCCGATAGAAAATAGAATTTGATCCATTGACCTAACCAACTTGTAAGAAATCATAACAACATTGTAACAAATCAAACAAAGATGGGAAAAAGTCATAACAATCTAACTTGTCTTATATCCACTTCATGATTCCATGTGACAAATGGCTCAAGAAAAAGGATGGATTTTTACAACTAATTCTTCTACTTTATAATCTATTTTGTTTTGTAATAAGATAATCTCCCCTACTATATATAAAAGACAACAGGGTTGAGATAGAAGATATAGATAGTGGAATATAGAGAATTGATATAGAACAGAGCTATAACTGTTATATTATATAAGCTATCAATTTTGTAATTTCATGTAGTAAAAATTGCTACATTTTTTTAATATGAGTAAATATTTTTGAGTTTAATATAACATGTTCAAAGGAAATGTTGAAGCATAAGTTGGATGAAGGAAGGGCCCCCTTTCAAAGCCTTTGAATATTCTAGTTAGTATTCTATTTAATTTAACTATGCATTTGAGTATTCATTTCTATTATGTCATTTTAGATTGATTTATTAATTGTATTAAGAAGCTTCTATAATTGTATTTAGTGTGATTATGATTTCTTTGAGTGATTCAATTTGTGCAATTTACTTCAGTGTAGATTTTATCATCTAAGAATACAATTTGTATAAAGTCAAATTAGAAGGTTAGGTGTGCATATATAGTGCCACCATCCTATCAAGTTTATGTCCTTGGGTTGATAAATTAAATGAAGTAGAGGATGCTGGTATATGGTAACTCTCCTTATCTTTAAGAATCAAGAGAAGTCTATCTAATTGAGTATTTTTTACTCATCATCTTGGCCTTGGTCTTTGTGGACACCAAACTTCACCACTACCTTCTTAACCAAAAAACCTATGTCATAACCAATATTGACCCAATCAAGTATATGCACTCTAAGCGATACTAAAACCAACATATGGATAAGTGGCTCATTCTTTTGGCTAAGTTTGACCTTGATTTTATTTATTAAAAGTTAATTAAAGGGCAAATAATTTCTGACCAATTGGTTAAAGCACCATTATCAGACAATCAACCTCTTCCTCTTGAGTTTCCTAATGAGCCCATTGTGACCCTCTCTTAGATAGGATTAACCTATCAAGTAACCATGTTCTTAGATGAATCAAAGTGTCAATGTGGTGGGGGAACTTTTATCATCATTATTCCCCTTCATGATGAACCTCTTCCTTGCTCCTTCAAGCCAAAATTTGAATGTACCAACGATATGGTTGAGTATGAAGCCCTAATAATAGGCCTGCAAACTACACTATCCTTGAGAGCTAAAATGATCAACATTTTTGACAAATCTTATTAGATTTGTTGCTATAATCTAGATAATGCAAATGCAATGGAGACATGATCACACGAAATGAAACAAGTGCACACCACATAGATGCTAAAGTAATTTGAAATTATACAAGAAGATAAATTGCACAAGACAAAATGGAGAAAGCCAAAATCTAATTAACATGAGATGGCCAAAGTGAAGAATACATATAGGAGAGCATGTAAATCCTCCACAAAAGGTGGTCAAGGCACCCCAAGAATAGACTGTAACTCTTCCATGAAAGGTGGTGAAAAGGTGCTAAGAATAGAGTAGTAACTCCCATCAAGGGAGTTACTTATGACACCTATGACACATCTATGACACCCATGTCCACATAAGCTAGCCTATCCCAAAAATGTAGGAAAACTCCATGTATGCACAAAAATACAATTTCCCTAATTAAAAAATAGGGAAAAATAAAAACCTACACTAATACCCCCCCATAAGTGCAACTTAGGTGGGCAGTGTGGAAATATAAAATGGGTCCTAGCAAATAAGCCTGATGAGGTACCCATGTACAAATGCAATCTCCCATAAGATAGAGAAAAGGATAAAACCCATAGGAAAAAACTCCCCCCAAAAGAGAGACATAAAAGAAAGGAAGAGGCTAGTGGCCCCCCCCGAAGATGATGCTACTGCAGATGTAGACCGCACCTCAAGAAGAGCTCGTAGATGAATGAAATTGCTCTCGATGAAAGGTTTGGTGAAGATGTCTGTAACCTACTCTAAAGGCTGGCAAAAGATTAAGTCAATGACCTGACTATGAATAAGCTCCCAAATGAAATGCATGTGAATCTCTATGTGCTTGGTCTGCTTGTGCTGAAATGGATTCCTACAAATCTAAATGGTACTCTAGTTGTCACAATAAATGATGGTGGGCTGCCTGATAGCAATGCCAAACTCAAAAAGTATCCCTTGAAGTGAAATAGCCTTAGTAGCTACATTAACAACTCCCCTGTACTCTACCTCTATGGATGATATAGCAATAGTATTTTGCTTCTTGCTAGACTAACTGATAGGACCAGAACCTAGAGAGAAACTGTAACTAGAAGTGGATTTGTGAATCTATGAATCACCAGCCCAGTCTGAATCTATATATCCAACCAAGTCAACCTCTATGCCAAATTTGTAATGAATCTCGTATCTATGTGAACCCTGTATGTAATGCAAGATCCCCTTAGCTACTTTCCAATGTAGCTCATGAGGTTCTTGCATGAATCTAGAGACAAGTCCCATTGTATATGATATGTTAGGCCTGGTGTGAGTCAAGTAGATGAGACTACCAACAAGTTGTTGATACTGAGTGGCATCAACCAATGGTTAAGAATAATCAGCCTCAAGCTTGATTCCTGATAGAAAGGGAGTCAAAGATGGCTTACAATTAGCCATGTGAAACCAAGATAATAAATCAAGAACATACTTAGGTTGTCCAAGAGAAATTCTTGAATCTGATTGTGAGATCTCAATGCCAAGGAAGTAGTGCAACAAACCCAAGTCTATCATGTCAAATCTATCCTAGAGAGATGCCTTCACCACTGTAATAGCCAATGAAGAAATCCTGGTGATCAAAAGGTCATCAACATATAGAACCAAAATTAGGAGCGAATCATCCTACCATAAAAAGTAGACATTGGGGTCAGAATGACACCTAGTGAAACCTGCTATGAGAAGGAAGGAATCCATTTTGGCATACCAAGCCTGAGGGGCCTATTTAAGGCCATAAATAGATTTCCTAAGTCTACATACTAAGGAAGAATCCTAAAAAAATCCTTGCGGCTGCTCCATGTAGATCTCCTCCTCTAGGTCTCTATGAAGAAAGGCACTCTTCACATCCATCTGGTGCACATCCCAACCATGTGCTATGGAAATAGCCAAGGTGAGTCAGATATAAGTCATCTTTGAAATGGGTGCAAAGGTCTCTGAGTAGTCAATGCCTGCCACCTGTGAGAAACCCTTGGTGACCAATCATGCCTTGTACTTATCAACTAACCCATCTACTACAAACTTGGTCTGATATATCCACCTACATCAAACTATCTTTCTTTCATTAGGAAGTGAAGTCAAATCCCAAGTGTGATTTTTGATTAAGAATATTCTTCCTCCATAGCACTATCCCACTCAGGTACCCCCAATGCCTCTCAAAAAGTTTGTGGATCTGAAACTGAAGCAAAAAAGGCATGTGGATCTCTCTAAAAATCCCCCTAGTACGTCTATCATCTGCGAGATCTCCTGCCTCAGTGCTAACACTCTCAAGTGTCTGTCTGGCCCAAAGTGGCCTAAAAGTGGGCAAGTCAGGTGCTAACTCCTCATCCTTTGATTGACTAGAGGTGGATGACTCTGTATCACTATCCTTGATATCTAAACTCAAAGAAGAAGATGTCTCTAACTTGAGAACCTAATATGGTTGATCTGAATTTGATGAGGAATCATCATGAAGAAGTAGATCTGATGAGGGAGAAGAAGTGTTAAGTGTTGAGTCTCTAGGACTCTCTTGAAAATGGACACTTCTCTTGATGAACAACTCATGAGTGACTGGATCTAGACTTTGATACCCCTTAATACCATCTAGATATCCTATAAAGATGCAAGGCTTGGACTGACATTCCATATCTTTTCATTTCTTCTTCAAAATTTGGGCCATGGCTGGGGATCCGAAGACCCCAAGGTGCTCAACATCAGGTTTCATTTTATGCCAATCTTCAAAGGGTGTTATCCCTTTCAAAGCTTTGTGAGGAACCCTATTTTGAATGTAGAAAACACAATTGATGGCTTCGGCCCAGTATTGTGGTGCTAAGGATTTGGAGTGAATCATACAGCTACCCATTTCTTTCAAGAACCCATTTTTGCATTCTAAAACCCCATTCTATGAAGGACTGTAAGTGACTGTGCACTACAAATCAATCCCTTCTATGGTGCAAAACTGCTCAAACCTATTGTTGACATACTCCCCTCCATTATCAGTTTGAAGAGCCTTGATGGATTTCTCACTTTGTTTTTCAACAAGAGCCTTGAAGTCTAGAAAATTTTCAAACACTTCAGACTTTTGTTTGAGAAAATATATCCAAGTGTACCTAGAGAAATCATCAATGAAAGTGAGGATGTACTTGGCCCTTATGAAAGATGGTTTGGGAAAGGGTCCTAATACATCACTGTAGACTAACTCTAAAGGTTGTGAAGCCCTCCAAGCTTTGCCTTTGTAAATTTTTCTTTGAGATACTTCCCAAGGGAGCACCCCTCACAAAGTCCTTTTTAGAATTGGACACGAGGCAAGCCAATGACCATGTCATTTTTGCAAAGTTGTTCAAGGTAGCGGTAGTTAAGGTGGCCAAACCATTCATGGCATAATTTGATAACTCCATCTAAATGAGTCAACAATGTTGTTGGAGAAGAATCAGGTGTAAAATGTGAGAAGGTGTATAACCTGGCTTGGTGATCTACCCTACCCACTGCCATTGTAGTATCATTATGCAATTCCTTGATAGCCACTAAATCTAGTGAAAACTCAACTCTAATGCCTAAACCAATGTGAGTGATTTGGTACACTGATAGGAGATTGGTTGAAAGAGAAGGAACAATTAGAACATTATTGAATGTTCCTCCTTCCATTTTAATTGACCCTCTCCCTGCAATAGAAATTGATGTGTCATCACCCAAACTAATTAATGTCATGCTACAAGGCTCTAAAGATGAAAAATCAACTAGTGAAGAGCCCATGTGGTGAGAAGCACCCAAATCAATGACCCATGATGATGTAGAAGCTATAGTAGCTAGAAGGGCCTTGCCCTTTCCTTTTTCCTTACCCTTGCCTTTTGCTTTGGTAGAATCTTGGGTAGATGAATTATGCTTGATGGACTCAAGAACACCTATGTTGTGCTTCTATAGAAGATGAGTTAGGTGATATATTTTTTTCTTCATGAATTTGTGTTCATCATGCCCTATATTTTTACAATAGTCACACTTAAACTTATCCTTCTTAGGTTTAGCATTGGAGGAGGAAGACTCAATGTTGTTTTTGGCAGGATTTTTGTTTTCTTTCTTCTTCTCTTGGTCCTTGTTCTTTTTCTTCTTCTCTTTTATTGAAGTCTTATCATTACCATTTATAGCTATCAAAGCTTGGAGTTGAGTATAATTCATTGTGACCATTTTAATTAGCTTATCTTTCTCCCTAGTCAAGACGACAATGAATGAATCCAAAGAAGGCATTTTCCATGTAGTGCCAAGGGCACTTTTTGTGGCATGGAAAGTGGAGACAAAGACTGAATAGCTTGGAACTAACTTTGCGAGAATAGAAAGGATGAGTTGATCATCTTTCTTCTCTATCCTGCATTCTTTCAATTACATTATAAGGGCCTTAAAATTAGTGAAGAAGTCCTGTAGGGTGTCAAAGTTGCTAGGACTTAGACTTATGAGTTCATTTTTAAGCTCATGACCTCTCATCTCATCAAGATTCCCAAATAAGAGTTATAAGGTGTCCCATATGTCTTTGGGAGTCTTGGAGGTTTATAAATGGAAGAGAAGTTTTTGAGACATAGACAAGCTTAGTAATCCATAGGCTTCATCACTATGGTTGTACCACTTGACCTTTTCAGCATTAGTGTTGGGTTCTACTTCAATACCCATGGTGATCCTATACAACCCTTTTCTTCTAAGAATGATTGAAATTTTAACCTTCCATTCATTATAGTTGAAGGGTTTTAGGGGTTTAATTTGAAAAGAGTCCATTTTAAGCTGAATTTAGGTGAAGTTGTGTTGATTGCAAGTTGTGAAATTATGTAGAAAGGAGAATGAAAGCAAAGATTTGCAAGTTGTGAAAAGCAATCACACCCCCAAAAAATGTTGAGCCCCCTAAAAATATGCAAGTTCATGCTCAAAAGACATTGAGATCAGACGAGAATGTGTCTTAGAGCAATCAGTGCAAGACTTTAAGCAAACAGGACGTCGGACAGCCGAAAATGCATCCCGAGAGACCCAAATTTTAGGCCCTTTATAAACTAGTGAATTTTTGACAAATAACAAGCCTACGCTTTGGATAATTGAATTACAAACACTTTTGAAAAATATGGTACTCAAATTTGAGCTACTATTTACAAGATATTAAAGGTTCAATTTTTTGTAAACTAGTGTTTTTGCAAGAAAATAACACTAAAACATTAAAAAAATGTCTATTTTGAGAGAGAAAGTGGCCTTGAAACCACTCATTAGATTTGGCACAGAGTGAGGAATCCAAAGGAGGTCTTTGTGAGGGGGAATTGGCCTCCTACCAACTCGAGCCTCACCCTTCATCTTCGTTGGTCGAAGATATAAGTTTTGAAAAACTTTAAACTGCTTTTTTTGAATGCTAATTTCTGATTTGACTCTAATTCAAAAAATCAAATTACTAATTTATGAATATCAGAATACTTTTTAGATAAAAGTATAATTACCAATTTAATATCAAGAGAGGGTGGGCCCACCACATGGGCATTGGAAACCAATAAGGTCTGAACTCAATGCCTAGGGCATGAATCTTTAGCGCATTTGCAGTGAGTGCAATATCATATACCTTGGTTCTGGTGAAAGCTAGCTGTTGCTATCTATGTGGTGTTGCTGAAGGACATAAGAAAGGGTAGAGAAAATGTGTGACCTCCCTACACACAATGACAACACCTGAGTACATCAAGTTTGTAGATCTTTATCTGCAAACAACTTTATCTTTCATGTATTTATTGATCCACACGGCCGGGGACTTGCTTGTCTATAAGCAAAAGAACTGGTTCAACCTCAACACTGGATCCTTCTTGATTTGTGACTGCTAGTGGTCGCTCAACATTCTTGATTCTTGGGCACCCATGGGACCCAAGGGCAAGATCTAAATGGAAGCAGGTAGACTGTTCACTAGCTTTGAAATAGAGAAGTCAATCCGTACAATTTGTACAAATTCAATGTAGAAGTCAATGCCTTCAGATCAGAATGAAACTCAATAGAAGTTATTTTTTAATAGATTTTTGCATGGATTTGCATGAGTTTTCAAGAAACTCTACCAAAACTCTCAAATGCAATCAAGTTAAAACAACACTAAGAAAGCAAAGTAAGAATTTTAGAATAAACTAATAGCATAACCAGACACATGATTACTGGGGTGGCTCTAATACCATATTGGAGTTGTTTCCAGAATCTGGATAATATGAATGCAATGGAGACATGATCACATGAGATGAAGCAAATGCACACCACATAGTTGCCAAAGCAATTTGAAATTATACAAGAAGATAAATTGCACAAGACAAAATGGAGAAAACCAAAATTTGATTAACATGAGATGGCCAAAGTGAAGAATACATATAAGAGATCACGTAAGTAACTCCTCCACAAAAGGTGGTCAAGGCACCCCAAGAATAGATTGTAAATCCTCCATGAAAGGTGGTGACAAGGTGCTAAGAATAGAGAAGTAACTCCCATCAAGGGAGTTACTTATGACATTCTTATGACACCTATGATACATCTATGTCACACATCTCCACATAAGCTATCATTTACCACAAATATAGGAAAACTCCATGTATGCACAAAAATACAATTTTCCTAATTAAAAAATATGGAAAAATAAAAACCTACACTAATAAATCTCAACTCATGATCATCAAGTCAATCAGTTTTAACAATGTAAGAATGATGTTTTGTAATAGTACAAATAATTAGCTGACATCTCCTTAGCATCATTATAACACTATTGTATCCAAACCACTACATGATCTATGAACAATTTTTTTGATATGATGGATTCCCTCACTTCTCATATCCCATCTACACCCTCTAAATCTAATATATTTATCATTATCCATCAAATTATCTAGCCCTCTTTTGTCAAATTAGACTCTCCCACCATCTTGAATGTGAAGGAGACCCTTTGGTATCAATAGACCTTTGACTATCTCAACCTTACCATCATTTCTTCAGATATTTATAGTAATGCATGAAGATCATTTATCTAGATCACCTCACATTACACCATACTAAGGGGAATTATTTATAAATTTAGTTTTGATGCTCTCCTCTTCTATCACCTACATAGTCATGAAACCTCTCATGCTATTAGGGAAACACATGATGGCATCTATGAGGGACATTTTAGTAGCCTAGCTATTGCTAAATACATCCTTTGTCTTATCGATTACTAGTCGACCCTTAACTAAGATTGCTATGATTAAGTAAAAAAATGTGTCAAATGTCAACAACACATTAATTTACGTCATGCACCTAGCCATAATATTCAAGTATCCAAAGATTTTTGGCCATTTTCACAATGGGGTTTGAAATTTATTAGTGAAATTAACCTCCATTCTTCACATCAACATCATTCTATCATCACTATGACCAAATTTTTTACCAAATGGGTAGAGCCTAGTCCCTTTGTCTCAAAAAAATATAAAAATATTGTCGACTTTATCAACTATCATATCATATATCATTGTGATATTACTCACAAAATTATCACAGATAATGGCAAATCTTTCAAAAATAAATAAGTACAAGGTCTTTATGATGCATTCAGTATCAAGTTAAGTTTCTATTCACTCTATTGTCTACAAACTATTGGATAGGTAGAAGCCTCTAAAAAAACTCTCAATAAAATGCTAACTAAAATGGTCAATGCATTTGGTTAGGATTATAATTTATACATCCCCTTTGCCTTATGGGCCTATCATACTAGCATTCAAATCCCTAAGGGTGCTACCCCTTTTTGTATAGTTTTTAGAGCAAAGGTTGTCTTACCTCTCAAAGTCCAAATTCCCTCTCTTTGCATATCCTTTCAAAATCTCATCTCTGAGAGTGATTATCATCAAGAACATTTAGCTCAACTTGAGATACTTGACTAACATCATTTAGCTGATCATACTCATCTTTACATCTATCAATAACACATCAAGCATGATTATAACAAACACTTTAAAGTGTGAGAATTCAATATCAAAGACCTCATCCTCAAAGAAAATCAACATGTCACCAATTTGGAGAGAAGAAAGAGAGGCAAGTTTTCTTTCAATAGGCTTAGACCTTATATCTCAATGCATAAGTATGGATTAGGAGCTTATTGATTATCCTCTCTTAAAGGGAACCTAGAATCTAATACTTTTAATGCTTCACATCTATGTCCTTTATTTTTTTAAACAAGGTTGAACTCACCATTTATCAAACTTACGCTCATCCCTTATTTTCAAACCACATTCATCTCCTTATTTTAGGGACAACTGATTAAAATTAAATCATGTTATTATCCATCAAAACCATAGCCTAATATTTAATGATGAGTACCATGGATCTACCTATGACATGATTCTCATGGTACTTTATGAGCCTTTCGTAGAGTGGATTCCTATGGTTATTTTCACCTAAACCTCTTTTACACCTTATTAACCTTCTTGCACTTTTAGTTTTTCCTTCATAAAAAGTGACCCTTTAAGCTTATATAAGCAAATCCATGACATCACAATCAAAAATCAAAATAAAAATCAAAAGAATCCATATGGGTCACTCTCTAGTATTCGTAGACTGCTCCCTCGAAGGATAACTACACTCACATATCAAAATTTCTCAATATAAGGTAGAATTATCCCTTGAAGGATAACTATCAAAAGCCTAAAATAAAGCACACAAAACTTAGACCACTCCCTTGAAGAATGGCTAAGTAAATCATTTTTAAGAAGCATATAAATTTATTAGAATTTTCTCACATCGATTAGTTTCCCCAACCCCTCCAAAATAATGACAAAAGTTCTAAAAACCTATTGACAATACAAATATAATATGGGATCCAAAATCACATTTCATAAGTATACTTATTGCATCAATCATTTTACACATTAGATGACATAGAATTGTTTATATTTACTCTTAGGTGACCTACAAAAGAGGCAAGCTAGTCTCCTGAGAAAGTTCCATTTTCATCTCCCTCCCCTTTATACCCTCTATAATCAAGGGATTTTTATCTTACTTGACATTATATGATCAATACACCTTTTTAAATAACTAACGAAAGCTAATAGAAAGCATTCAAAGGACTTATGTTCTTTAAGACTGATCCCACTTTGATTAGTTTTATTCCTTGCGAATGAAGAAGCATCGTGCCTCCTTATTCTCTCATACTGGTTGATACATTCACTTAGACATTTATTTCTTGATTATCTTCTCTTTCTCACATTTGGTTTTTTTATTTAACTTACTTTATGTACTTTACCTTATTCCAAGAATGACCATAATCATAACCACATCACATAATATCATCATCACATCATAAACAAAAATACATCATTAGCATAATCATCACCTCCATAAACAAATCAACTATCACCATCTCATCCACATAATCACATATACCATATCCACCATATGTCTAAGTCTAGATTTGGAAGCATGTACTCATTAAAATTAGGTATGAACATAATCATCATTGTCATCATAACACACATCATCATCACATGCTCATAAACTTCAACCATAACCATGCTAATCAGAACCATAGCCACAATAACATAACAAGTAGCCATAACCATAATCATATCACTATCATAAACATGATCATCTCAAACATGCAATTACATAGTGACATCCATAAAAAACATCATCAAATACCATGATAAAAATGTCATCAACCATCATACTAACCATCAAATTAGCATCACATAATTATATTAGGATCATCATAGTCATCCACAACCATCACATCATAATGACATCAATAAACATCAATCCATATTAAAAATCAACATGAGCATAAAATTAAAGAGACATATCATCACATGCCTAGATAGGTGAGTCAACATCAACATCATTGAGCATAACCATAATAAACATGAACATCACAACCATGAACTATAAACCATAAAGAAAGGATCACATATATATCTCATAAATAATCATCATAGTGTATATAAAATATACATGTCTCTCAAAAATATACATTTGCTACATCGACTCACATATTGATATCAAAATCATGTGAAATGTCAAAAAAATAATGTCTCATCACAATCTATGATCCTAAGGCACCATTTGCTCTTAGAGCATGCCCTCCACCTACTTTTCCACCTATAGATGTGACTTACTAACCTAACATCACTATGTTATCACCTTTTGCAATCTCAGACTTGTATTTTCGCCATTAGGGCTCATCTAAATAATGCCTAAAGACCAATGCCTTATAATACCATAGGTCCTCCATAGTCACTACATACATCTGTATAGAGATAGTCCCTTCTAGTCTTATAGATACTACTACTCTACCTCTTTCCTACTAGATAAAATATCTCTCCTACATCACCAAGGATAACTGACACCTAGCTTGATCTCTCTCCCCTATCAAAGTAGCCACCTGACCTTGTGCTAATATCATGGATGCCTATGCTATTACCAAGGATGGCTAAGCTATATCTAGTGATTCTCATTCCCATTCCCTCTCCATGGTCACTATCTATATAATAGGGACACCTCTAGTATCTAAACCTATTAACCATCTCCTCTTGCATCACCATCCATATCCTACTGACCCCCATCCTAAGGACCAATATTAGTTGTAGTGTATTTTTCCTAGTACCATGTAAGATATCCATCTATAAAACCCTCATCATCCATATTTATCCTCATAGGTAAATCCTCATGGTCAATGAAATCATGCACTAACTATGGAGCAGGTAGTGGAAAATTTGCATCCTCCCTCCTATATCTCATGAATGCACAAGATATATCTTGCACGAGGCTGAATTACCTCTATACCTCATCAAATGGAATCAAGTCTATCTCATGGTATCATCTACCATATATCCATCTATAAATTTACATAGATAGCGTATGCCTATCTTGGAAACATAACATATGGTATCTAAATCACATCTCTAATAACCGAGGCATCCAGTTAGTCCCTGCACTAGTCAATATCATGTTTTCCTCATCCTTTTCCTAAGAGGGCATAATCACCTCTCTACCTCATGTATCCAACCATGTAATCCATCTATGCAAAACACTCTCATGATAGCTCCATAGGTGTCAACAACTTGATATGCTTATAAGCCAAACAATGGAGGACAAATCTGATACTGATCCCTTATCTCCTATGGGATCAGAATCCCCATAGCTCTTGATAAATCTAAACCGACAACATACGTGCCCATGAAAACACTATGTAACCTAAACACATCTCCATGAGTACCCTTAATAATAAGTAAGGGAACTTCCCACTTCTAGAATCTAGTAACACATAACACATTATTACTATTATCATCATCATGAATAGCTACATCACATCCATGTCCATTTAGTACAGTAGTATGTAGTGTAATTTTATTGAGTGCCACCTCACAAAATGAAGGTCTTCTTCATATAAGAGCTCCATCTACCCATCCCACTCATTACTCTTAATGTGGTAAATTTACTTACCCTGAATTGGTAACTGTACTATCTTATGGATCTCCTTAGGTAAAATAGTCAACTCACCTATATGAAGCAAAAAGGTGTTAGTGGCAAGGTCCCATGTATTGATGAGTGCCACTAACATTACTATATATCAGGGTACATATTGATAATACCTCATACCTATAAGGCCCACATCCTCCATGTGCTCCCAGTCATCATCAATCATCCCATGTTGAATTTCATCTAGTATTTGAGGTACTCTATCCCTCATCTTTATCTACTCTTGTGCCTATAGGTTTTGGTAATAAACTTAGTTCTTTGACACATTTTTACTACAAATTCTAGCACTTATACCTACCCCCTATTCTAATCTATCCAAATCATAAAATTTACCTAGTATGACCTATACCTACTACTTTACCCCATGATTTGACCTTCTTAATCCATACACATTACCTTCACATAACCCCTTAACTTCAACTATTACCCATTAAAAAATATTATTCATTTTCTTCTATTTAATCACTATTTAGTTATTATTTTTTTAGCTATGTATGAGTTATTATTTGCTCCTTTTTATCCCATGATCTTTTTTCTTTAGGAATTCATGTCTTCTAAGTTTTAAACCTTGCCTATCTTACTTTTGTATGGGTAGAACCCCTCGAAAACCCACTTTTATCTTTTAATACAAACTATTGACTATCAATAATCACTCTTAAAACCTTTTGGCACATCCATTAATAGTTAATGGTTGAATATTCCTATAGTCAACCACTGATGGCTAATTGATTGACCACTGATGGTCAACATAATATGGCCTGTTGATAGTCGAGTATTGATTACCTATGATGGATACTCAACTGTCGATGATCAATAAGGATTCATGATAGCCAAAAATGACCACTGATGGTCACTATAAAGTGATTACTAGTGATCAAACTAAACCCTACCCTCCCATTCTATCTACTAAACCCCACAATAGCTCACAAAAACCTACCTATAGCCTCCCTTATCTACCCTACCCCTATAAATTTTCATGTAACCTACTATTTCAACTCTAAACCCAAAAATAACTACCCAAGCCCTAGCCCTAGGTCAAGCCCACCCACACAAATAATAAACAAATAACCAAATTGATAAAAAAACCATTCAAACTAACATTTAATTACACAAATTAAAATAATCTATCAATTTAAAATAATACCTACTTCATTCCTCAATAATTATTGAGGAGGAACCTTGGGTACCACTAACTGACCTCATGCTCTCCCTCATCCCCTCTGCATCATCGATTAACCCTGAATAAATCCACTCAATCAATCACCTTCAATTGTCAACATCTTTCTCTAATAAATGCCAAAAATCCAATCATCAAGGGTCAATATGCACAACTAAGCAAATAAAACCCTCGACAATTTTTTGTCTTCACTTTTTTAGGGCTGATATGTGACCATCGATGGTCAACCTTGAGTGTTAATCATGACTATCGATGGTTAGGTTTTTAGGTATTTTTCCTTCCCAACCACAAATTTTCAACCAAAATGTTTCAACCAAACCCAATCCTATGATTAAGGAATTTAACTCAAGAGAGGATGGTTAGTATGGTGTTAGTTCCAAAATGAAAACAAAATGAAATAAACACACTAATAACATAACATCTCTAAGACTAGACACTAGGGAGAGCTTATTTAATAATCATGAATGAAAAACATGACTAAAATGCAAAATAAAACTCTTTTACCTTCCTTGGATGCTCCAAAATACTTGTTGTGGTGGATTTATTAGCTTGTGCTCATGAGGTTCTTGGCAATGGAATCTTGATAACCTCCATCTCTCCTTGGCACCTTTGGCTTGTAGTTTGGCTTGGCTTGGAATCAATTTGGAATTATAAGACTAGTTGTTTTAAGATTTTTGGAATCAATCCTACATTATAAATTTGCACTAATTAAGCTTAGAAATGATGTTGTGAGGCCTCATATTTATAGATTTTTAGATTTGATCATAATCAACCTCAACCATCCATATCAAGAATGAGATGTGTAGTTGAGGATTAATTCAATTTTTTGAATTAAGTTTGTAATTATCCTCATCATGGCATTGGAAAACGGTACAATTAAGAGGCATAGAGGGCATCATGGAAGGCATTGATGAGGCATGGAGGGCATAAATCCTTATATTTGTGGCATTTATGGCCTAGGGATGTCATCCCAAGAAATGAGGTCACTTGATGATGCAAATATTTAATATTCATTTCCAAAAACAAGTATTCAACAAGTTTCCATGGAATTATTAATTAGGCCTTAATTTGGGTTAATTATCTCTTAAGCATGATTAAACACATTATGCACAAATTATCCAAATTGATCAGAATGCCTTTTTATTAGTCCTAAATTTGACTGGATTTGAATTGGAAGTCCACGTCAGATGCATTGGATGTGTATTCCCATTTAGAATGTTTTCAACAACAAATAACAAAGGCACAAGTCTTGTGAAAAATATTTGATAGGAAAGAGTAGTCCAGAGCACGCAGGTGTAAATTTGGCATTTTAACTCAAAATGAACTGATCAAAGTTAGGTGGCAAATAAATTCCATTTCCCCATTTAGGGATACCCTGGCCAAAATCAGCATTGTAATATATCATTTTCACATTATTTAGCATGCTTTAGTGTTTTTAGGATAAATTATGTATTTTGGGTAGAAATTGGTCAAAATTCTAGTTGGAGGTTATCAGCAGCCAATTTTAGGTGTCTACAATTTGCCCCTATTTGGGAAGATGTTACAAACCATAGGCAAAGCATTATCTTCTCAAATAATGAGAAATGGCCTGCATGCCAAAAAGATGATGATGATGATGATGATTGAAGAACAAAGCTCCACATGGTTTTTTTGGAAGCCTATGATGATTCCCCCTTGAGGGAGTGGCCATCACATTTTTTGATGGACACTCCTTCAAAAATAAATAAGAAGAAATGTGGAATTAACCTATGGTTGAGATTAATCTAAATGAGAAACTGCTTACATGTATTGATGTAAAAGGGATGCTGATTTGCCCAAAGGTAATTATAATCAAGAATAAAAGTCAAAATAATGATTTTCCCATAGGTGGTTATAATCATTAAGTGGACTTGGATTAGCTAAAGATGCTTATGCCCCAGTTAGGGATGATTAGTAAGCATAACTCAAGGATATAACTTGGAAAATAGATTAAAGATGAGTGGGTGAAAAGTGATGAAATAGATGAATAAGATTGATCAGTAGAATGGTTTAGTTATATCTATTAATGAGGAGATGCTCATCCTGACTAGTAATGATATAACTAGAATGGTCAAATGAGTTAATTTGATCAAGAGTGGGATGGGAGGATTTACCAAGGTACCAAAGATAAACTTCTATGTCTCTATTTATTATAGACATTTTTGAATCTAATTTTTGCTGTAACATGTGATGGTAGGCTTTATGATAGAACACCATGAAGACTTGGGCAAAATGTGTGTAAAGACTGACTCTTAATCCATAAAACATTTGAAAATAATGCACCAATGATAAAAACCATGACAATAATTTTGATGTATGAATATGGATAGACTCAAGAATAATGTTTAAAAAAAAAACCTAATGAACACATATAAACTGAGTCAAGGCAACAGTGTCAAAAGAAAACAAACAAGCAAGAAAACATTAAAAAAAATCAATAGAAAAACAAACAAACAAACAACCTAAAATAAACAAACAAATAGAAAGCCTAAAAACAAAAGTAAAAGAAATCATCCAAACAATGACAATGCCCCAGTAAGGTGAATCAAGGATAACTAACTATGCCTAGACAGGACAAATATTTTTAGATTTTTGAAATGTTATGAATATTTTTGGAATTTTGAGGTATCTTAACTTGTTAGAGAATGACAAGATACATGCTCACAAAATGATGAGAGCATTTGTCTTAGGTTGCTCACAAAATGGTGAGATCATATGAAAAGGGGGACTAAGGTGACCTCAAAATGAATTGAGCATGATTCACATAGTCATAAAATGACCTCAATTCATAGTAATTCCACCCACACAAAAGGTGGTGAAAAACCAAGTAGGTCCTAAAAAGTTATCAAACCTTCTAAATGGCTAGTCAAATGAAAATAGTGAAGGGAAGGTGATGTGGCAATGCATGATAAACAAGTGTTACCCTTAGTTTTCCATTAGGTGATTATAACTAAGATACAATGGAATAGGTCAATGATAATAATTTTCCCATAGGTGGCTATAATTAGTAGAAAGACTAGTGAAACAATGACTTGCCCATAGGTGGTTATAATCAAGCTCACATAAACAAACCTAATAGGATGAAAGATATCTTTCTAGATCAATTGTCACACTAGTTTCATAGAATGTCATTGAAACATGGATTGGATTTATTGTTGAAACTTGATCAGAATCCTCTGACAAAAATGTTGGAAGAACCAAATTAACCAAGATCAAAATAGGATTAGATAGGATGACTAAAAATAAGCTTTTGTCTAAATAAGAATGGAATGATAGGATGGAATGACATTGATAAGGATAATAATGGTCTAGATAAATTGAATAAAATGGTAAGAGGGTTTCCCCAAAGTGATGGGGTAAATGGAAGGAATATAATAATAGTAAATAAGCATATATAACAATGGCAATGGCATATGAAATGGTATGGTACATGTTTTTGGCTTGGGTATGGTTTTTGATTATGTTAGCATAACATCTCTAGGACTAGACCATAGGAAGAGCTTAGTTAACAATGATGAATGAAACACACAATTAAAATGCAAAATAAAACTCTTTTACCTTGCTTAGATGCTCCAAAATGCTTGTTGTGGTGGTGTGCTCAGCTTGTGCTCATGAAGTCCTTGGCAATGAAAGCTTGATAACCTCCATCTCTCCTTGGCACCTTTGGCTTGTGGATTGGCTTGGATTGGAATAAATTTGGAATTATAAAAATAATTTCTTGATTTTTTTTGGAACCAATCCTGCATTATAACTTTGCACTACTTAAGCTTAGAAATGATGTTGTGAGGCCTCATATTTATAGATTTTTAAATTTGATTGGAATCATCCTCAACCATCCATCTCAAGATTGAGACATTTGGTTCAGGATTAATTTAATTTTTTGAATAAAGTTTGTAATTATCCTCATCATATCATTGGAAGAAGGGGAAATTAAGAGGCATGGAGGGCATTATGGAAGGCATTGATGAGGCATGGAGGGCATGAATCCTAATATTTGTGGCATTTATGGACTAGGGATGTCTTCTCAAGAAATGAGGTCACTTGATGATGCATATATTTAATATTCATTTCCATAACAAATTATTGAACAAGTTTCCATGGATTTTTTTATTAGGCCTTGATTTGGGTTAACTAGCTCTTAAGCATGATTAAGCACATTATGCACAAATTACCCAAAGTGATCAGAATGCCTTGTTATTGGTCCTAAATTCAATTGGATTTGAATTAGAAATCCACATCACATGCATTAGATGCATATTCCCATTTATAATTTTTCCAACAACAAATAACTAAGGCACAAGTCTTGTACAAAAGATTTGATAGGAAAGAGCAGTTTAAAGCACATAGGTGCAAATTTGGCATTTTGACTCAAAATGAACTAATCAGAGCTAGTTGGCCCATAAAGTCCATTTCTCTATTTATGGATACCTTGGCCAAAATCAGTATTTGAATATATCATTTTCACATTATTTATCATGCTTTAGTGTTTTTATGCTAAATTGTGCATTTTGTGTAGAAATTGGTCAAAATCTTAGTTGGAGGTTATCGATAACAATGTCTTCTCAAAGAATGAGAAATGGCCTGCATGCCAAAAAGAAGATGATGATTGAAGAAAAAAGATCCAAATGGTTTTTGGGAAGCCTATGATGATGTCCCCTTGAGGGAGTGGCCTTCAAATTTGTTAATGGATGGTCCCTTGAAAAGAAACAAGAATAAAGGTGGAATTAACTCATGGTTGAGATTAATCCAAATGAGAAACTACTTACATGCATTGATGTAAAATGGATGCTAATTTACCCAAAGGTAGTTATTATCAGGAATAAAATTCAAAATATTGATTTGCCCTTAGGTAGTTATAATCATTAAGTGGACCTAGATTAGCTAAAGATGATTATGCCCTAGTTAGGGCTGCTTAGCAAGCATAACTCAAGGATATAACCTAGAATATAGATCAAAGATGAACAGGTGCAAACTGATGAAATAGATGAATAGAAGAATAAGATTGATTAGTAAAATGATTTAGTTATACCTATTAATGAGGAGATGCTTGTCCTGACTAGCAATGATATAACTAGAATGGTCAAATGAGTTAATTTGATCAAGGGCGGGATGGGAGGATTTGCCAAAGTAACAAAGAGAAATTTTTTTGGCTCCATTTATTATAGACCATTGTGAATCTATTTTTTTTTGTAGCATGTGATGGTAAGCTTCATGATAGAACACCATGAAGATTTGGCCAAAATATGCATAAGGATTGAATCTCAATCCAATAAACATTTGAAAATAATGCACCAATGATAAATACCATGATGATAATGTTGACGTATGAATATGGATAGAATCAAGAATAATGGTTTTAAGGAATCACCCAATGAACACATATAAACTAAGTCAAGGAAATAGTGCCAAAAGCAAACAAATAGGCAAGGAAACATTTAAATAAACAAACAAAAAACAAACAAACAAACAACCTAAAATAAACAAACAAACAGTAAGCCTAAAAAAAAAAGCAAAAGAAAGCATCCTAAAAATTATAATGCCCTAATAAGGTTAATTGAGGATAATTGACTAGGCTTAGATATGACAATTTTTTTTGGATTTTTGAAATGTTATGAATATTTTTCAAAATTTGAGGTATTTTAACTCATTAGAGAATGACAAAATACCTGTTTACAAAATGATGAGAGCATTTGGATTAGGTTGCTCGCAAAATGGTGAGAGCATATGGAAAGGGGGACTGAAGTGACCTCAACATGAATTGAGAATGACCCACATAGTCCCAAAAATACCTCAAGTCATAGTAATTCCCTCCACATGAATGGTGGGGAAAAACCAACTAGGTCCCAACAAGTTCTCAAATTTAGTAAATGGCCAGTCAAATGAAAATAATGATAGCAAGGTGATGTGTTAATGCATGATAAACAAGTGTTTCAAGTAGTTTGCCCATAGGTGATTATAAATAGGATATAATGGCATAGTTAAATGATACTAATTTGTGCATAGGTGGTTATAATTAGTAGCAAGACTAGTGAGACACTGATTTGTCCATAGGCGGTTATAATCAAGCTCACATAAATAAACGTGGATATAGGATGAAAGATATCTTGATAGATAAATTGTCACACTAATTTCATAGACTATCATTGAAATATGGATTTGATTTATTTTTGAAACTTGATTAGAATCCCTTGATGAAAGGTGCGAGAAGAACCAGATAAACCAAGATCAAAATAGGATTGGTTAGAATGACTAAAAATAGGTTTTGGTCTAGATAGGAATCGAATGATAGGATGGAATGACATTTCTAAGGATAATGATGGTCTATATAGATTATATAAAATGGTTGTAGGGTTTCCCCCAAGTGGTGGGGGTAATAATGGTAAATAAGCATATATAACAATGGCAATGACATATGAAATGGTATGGTACATGTTTTTATCTTGGGTGTGGTTTCTTATTCTATTGTTCCTAATGATGGGGAGATGCACATCCCAATCAAAAAATGAAACAAAAAAAATACTCAACCATGTTAATTTCTATCCTACACCTCATTTGAATAACTTCTCTATCAAAAATGGCCTACAAATTTGGTTGCCAAGAATGCTTTTATGATCTTCATTGGTCATTGATTCTGATTCCTTCAAGCATCAAGACAAGGTATCTTTGTAGCCTCTAAAAAAGAAAGTATGACCATGGATGGTAAACAAGGAAAAATAATGGATGGTAGGTTTTATTATGAAATGGAATGGTAGATGATAATGGAATGTAAAATGGTGGGGAAACAAATGAAGATCAAAACTTTCAGTCACATGTAATGTTGCTAATGTCAAATTCAACATAATTTTGGTTATGGTGGGGTCAAAGACTTGTTCTATCAATAGGACTATCAATTTTTGTTGTTGTTTGGGCTTGCGAGTAGCTACCATATGATTAGGATATATATTAGAATCTATTTTTATGTGATCTTTGATTTTGTCTTCATCAAGTAGTGAAGAACTTTTGTGCTTAGCTATTGGTGCCTCAAAAAGGTTTTCACCAATGAAGTTGTCTTGATTGTCTTGTAGCACCTTTGAGAAGGTTTCACTAAGGAATGTTGAATTTTGAATTTTATTGTTTTCTAGAACTTTTGAAAAATTCTCACTAGAAAATGCTAAGTTATAGTTTTGATTGTCCCATAGTGCCTTTAGAAAGGTATCACTAGGAGAGTGTTCTTTTGTTACGTGAATGTTATCTTGGACTCATTACTCTTCTTCAACTGCTATGTCACCATGGATGTAGTTCAACAAAGTGTGATTCTATAGGTCTTGATCGACACTTATGAGAGGTGAAATGTCAATAGTGTGGCTATGTTGGGTGGTAATAATGAGATTGTAAAAGGTAGCACAATCCCTTTAGAAGATACTAGGAGAAGTAGTGTCGATGCTGAACTACTCATCCTAAAAAAATGTAGAAGGATAAAAAATGTATTCAAATTGATCTATAAGGCATGCGTAACCAATATTGTAATATCCCTAAACATATTTTTCTTTTAAATCTGATTCTAAATCAAGGGATTGTAAATATATTATTGATACTGATGTTGATTTAGATTTTTTTTTTGATGCTAAATCTAATGTCGGTTCAAGAATAAAACCTGACTCGAATTCTAATTCTTTATTTGATGGGTACTCTATTACAATGATGTCTTGTTGAATGTTTAATTTTGGATAAGTAATGTCCTATGATGGCATGATGGGCTCCATAAATATTGGTTTGTCAAAGTGAGAATCCTCTAGGATGGGAAAAAGGTCAAAAGACTACTCCTTAGAGATTGGTTTGTCAATAAGAGGCTCTTAAAAAAAAAGCACATGATTGAGGTAATGATTTTCTCAAAGGTGGTTATAATCATTAAAAAGTAACTCAACATAGACTGGCTCACCAGAGTGAGACTCCTCAACAAATGGTATAGTATTAATAGGCAATATATCATAGGCTAACTTATCACAAATAGTTAGTTCAACAAAAACATCTTGGATTGGTTGGCTTTCTTGGCCTTATTTTCCAATGAGTTAGAAAATACCAATTTTGAACATAGCTTGGTATTCAAATGATTGGATCGGTTAAGGTTTGGTTAGGATTGGTACTCGATGAGGATTGAATTATAGTTGGATAATGGTAGGGCCTTGGAAAGAATGATTATTCACATGAGCCAAAGGATCAAGACCCAAGATGGTAATGATAGGATGATTTGGAGTTTTATTGCTCACAAAAGCTAAATAAATAGGTCCTATAATGATGAAGGGTTATTATGGAGCTTGGTTTCTCAAAAAAACCAATGGATGAGGTCTTGGTAAAGAAATGGTTGGGTGTTATTGAACCTGGTTGCTCACATAAGCCAAATGACTAGGTCTAGGAATGGTAATGGTATTCCTTGGATATTATGGAGCTTGATAGTTCATATAATCTAGAGGAGGGTTAGGGGTAGCCAATGATTGAATAACAAAAGGACATTGTGAAACTTGATTGCTTGCACAAGAAAAAGAATCCAAGTCTTCCTCATAAACCGTATCATCCCAGTCATGATTTGGATCATAAGTTGGTTATTAACTATGTTCCATGTATTGATTATTGAAAAGAGGGTATGGATCTATAACCCAAATAAATAGTTGGGTCTTCAAATTCCTCTTCAATAGCCTCTTCATACCAATCAAGGTCTTGAGTTAGATCATAAGTTACTTTGTGACTTTGTTCCCATGAATGATTAATATGAGGTGTATAAAAATCTATCTCACAAACCATGAGAAAATCCATAAAAGTCATTTTGTGTGACCATTCTATCATAAGCCAGATTGTAAGTGACTCCACTATAAGTGTAGTGAGACATATGCATGTAAATGATGAAAGATCCAAAAATAAAAAGGCTTAGAGTTTTACAAACTCTGAAAAACTATTTCCAAAGGATAAATGGTTCAAGCTTTGTCTAACTTGGTCAAAGGGGTGGATTTGTATCTCCAATATGATCTAAATGTGGAGCTGTATCTCCAAAATGATTTATGCTAAGACTTAGCATAAAATAGCCTAACATCAAATTTCTAATGTCAAATGCCTTTTGTGCAAGCATTTGAATAAAAACCAACATGCCAAATGTCTAGGTCAAAGTGTTCCAAACAAGGTCTAAACTAGGAAAGGGAAAAGTTGAGTTGCTAGTTATTTTATCCAAATGTGGAGTCAAAAGCTAGGCTAAAAAAAATGGGCATGTGCTAGGACTTTTGGCCAAATGACATGAAAATCTAGACTTGAAATAAAGGCTAATGTGATTTAATTTAATCTAACATGTTTGGAAAAAACTATGACATATACTTGTCACATGGAATCAAACATAAATGTGATTAATTGGCATAAGGTAGAAGACAAAAAGCTCTTTAAATAAAGACTATGTTTTCCCAAATAAAGGCATGAACAATGATGAGGGTAGGCATTAAATAATTAAACCATCAATAGTTTTCAAATTTGGGTAATCGATTAACCAAAGTTATGCAATCCAAAAGAGAAAGATCTGTGTATTAGCCCCATGAATTAAGTCCTAAACAAAAATCAATCAATTTTTGAATCCAAACTTGACAAATCTAATTGAAAAATCAATGCTAAAAACTAGGATTTGACCAAACAGGCTATACAAGATTGGAGAACATGACAACATAAGACAAATTTCCAAATGGTATACATGACATGCTTTCAAACAAATTGTTTTTGATACAAGGTAAACTAGTCTTAAAATAATCTAAATAGCCTAATAGGGTAAGCATGCTTGAATGATGTGGTCAATGTTATGTTTTAAAGACTCAAAAGGCAAAATGGTTTTAACATGATTTGGGTAGCATAACACTACCCTTTGCAACTCAAATGACACACATACAAACAAGTTTAGAAAAAATTTCAAGGCACAAGTGTGATGTAAAATGGCCAGCATAACACCTCTTTAGATAAAAGAGTGACATATAGACAAATTGGTTTTGACATAGCTTTATAAACAAACAAACAAGTCTTAGTCTCAAAAACACCAAGTAAGATAAATGACCAAAATACACTAAGTACAATCATCCAAATCCTAACAAGGGTATGGCATGTGGGGTTGAATAAACTATCAAGTTTTGAATGTCACTAGGGGAGTTGATTGCACAATGAATTTCATGCCAAACAATGCAAAATAAAATCATGGATTTTGGGTCTGTATGACTCAGCTTATTCTAAAAAGGCCTAGTCTTTTTTGCAACCACTATATCTTACTATTCACTTAGTGTAGTGTGATGTCCAAAGTACCACTATGTCTCATGTGAAACTCTAAAAAAGTCAAATGAAGGCAATGCCAGGAGATGAAACCCTAGGTCAAAGCTTCCCTAAAGAACTTGTAGGAGGTGATGAAGTCCCCCTCACAAGCTAAGATGCATAAATAAATAAAGCGTAAAATAGAAATACTTTAGGGTCATTTTTTAAGATCACCCAAACTTTAGTAAGTTTTTGGGGAGTACTTTATATTACTTTCTTTCTAAGCCTCGGACTAGGCTACTTGTAATAGGAATGTCACTTTTGATTCCAAGGGTTCCCTATATGGGACAAATGGAAGAGCATATATGCAACATACCTCTTTTTTCCAAATAATATTAATCTAAACAACTATTGTAAGATAAAATTGATAATTGTGTTCAATTTTAAATCCAATGCGATGTTTGGTGATGTTCTTTTGACACTTTGGTCTTAGTTGTAAACTTTGAAAAAAATTCACCAAAAACATCTAAAAATTCCTTGTTAAGCACCAAAACAAAGTTAATAATCCAACTTTAAGCATTAAAAAGTGATTTAAACATGTTTTGAGCAAATATCCCACTTGGTCCTACAACAAAATTGTTAGCATGTCCTTTAGCTTTGCAAAAAAATTTGAGTTTGAAATAAGAAACTTTAGAAAAGCAGGTCTTGAGTCTATGTTTTTGGAAAAACATAGTGACTAACATCAGTCAATACCACTAACATTGATTACGTCCAATAGAGATCTGATTGATGTCAGTTCTATTGATCAACATTGGTTAAGCTAAGTAATTGATGTCAGTATTTTTGCTGACATCAGTTACTGTGTAAAAACCTTGGAAACCAAAAATGGTAAAATAAGTTAAAAACCAATTTATAAGAGTTTTAAAATCTCAAATAATTTTTTTAAGGTTATAAAAGGTTCTCTTTTAGGTGTAGGATGCGTCTAGTCCCATCGAGCGTGCCATATGTGATCTAGGAATTTGACTCAAGAGAGGATGGTTAGTATAGTGTTAGTTCTAAAATAAAAACAAAATGAAATAAACACACTAATAAAATAACATGTCCATGCCTAGACACTAGGAAAAGATTAGTTAACAATCATGAATGAAACACACAACTAAAATGCAAAAGAAAACTCTTTTACCTTCCTTGGATGCTCCAAAATACTTGTTGTAGTGGCTTGCTTGGCTTGTGCTCATGAAGTCCCTGGTAATGGAAGCTTGACAACCTCCATCTCTCCTTGGCACCTTTAACTTATGGCTTGGCTTGGAATCAATTTGGAATTATAACACTAGTTACTTGAAGCTTTTTGGAACCAATCTTGCATTATAAATTTACACTAATTAAGCTTAGAAATGATGTTGTGAAGCATCCTATTTATAGATTTTTGGATTTGATTAGAATCAACCCCAACCATCCATCTGAATATTGAGATGTGTGGTTGAAGATTAATTCAATTTTTTGAATTAAGTTTTTAATTATCCTCATCATGGCATTGGAAGAAGGGGAAATTAAGAGGCATGGAGGGCATCAAGGAAGGCATTGATGAGGCATGGAGGGAATGAATCCTAATATTTGTGGCATTTATGGCCTAGGGATGTCTTCTAAAGAAATGAGGTCACTTGATGATGTAGATATTCAATATTCATTTCCACAACAAATTGTTCAACAAGTTTCCATAGAATTTTTGATTAGGCCTTGATTTGGGTTAATTATCTCTTAAGCATGATTAAGCACATTATGCATAAATTACCCAAATTAATTAGAATGCCTTGATATTGGTCCTAAATTTGACTATATTTGAATTAGAAATCCACATCAGATGCATTGGATGCATATTCCCATTTAGAATGTTGCCAACAAAAAATAACTAAGGCACAAGTCTTATGCAAAAGATTTGATAGGAAAGAGCAATCTAGAGCACATAGGTGCAACTTTGGCATTTTGACTTGAAATGAATTGATCAAAGTTAGTTATCCCATAAATTGCATTACCCCATTTAGGGATACCCTGGCAAAAATCAGTATTTGAATATATTATTTTCACATTATTTAGCATGCTTTAGTGTTCTTAGGCCAAATTGTGTATTTTGGGTAGAAATTGGTCAAAAGCCTATTTAGAGGTTATCGACAGCTAGTTTTAGGTGTATATAAATATAACTACACACCACTAGAGATTCCTTTCTTTACCAACTTTACCCACTAGTGATTTCAATTGTACCAATAGCCATTTTAGCCCAAACTATTTCATGTTTTATGATGACCTTGACTTGGTCATTTTGACTGTACCAACTAAATTTCCATGTTAAACATTTTTAACTTACACTAACTTGTGTACACCTGAGTAATTTGTGTCTTCATGGGAGCACTTCCTACCTTGGATACCTATGAAAACACTAACCTTATCTAAGAGATTTGTATTTATAAGTATAGCCCCTCCATCACATACGATCACATGGTCTAATTATCTCTTATCTTTCTAGTACCAACCTTATTTTTACCAACCATGGTAACCTAATCAATGCATGATCTTTGCTATCATGCTTAGTCACACTTTGTGCATGTGTTTGGACTTTAGTGCCTAATATATCACCCACTTAATCACCCAACTTACCCACTTATTAAATCTATACTCGATTCTATTTTACCTCATCAAATCTTGGTTTGAGGGGGAACACCTCCTCCTATGCTCGAGGTAACCAAACCTGCAAACCATAATATATTTTTACTGTTTAGCTTGCTGATACAACTTGTATAACAAAAAGGGGTAAAATATAGGCACTAAAAAATTTCACACAATGGTTCTAGATGTTGAACTAACCCTTAGACCATCTCAGGACCCCCTAGAGACTATCTTTCAACTTTTCAACCCTAGACCTAACTAATCTTGACCAAATTTAACCTTACCCTTGGCCATTGATGGTCACCCTAACCATTAATTGTTAGGCCTACCCATCGATGATCATCCTTTAACCACTCAAATAGTCAACTCTAGTCAACTCTAGCTTGCTTTTTTATATTTAACTTGTCTAATTTATGTGCTAGACAATGCATACAAAAGCTAAATTTAAGTAGATTGTTAAACCTCTTGTTAACCTATTGTTTCACCTCTCTTTCCTATAAAAAGAGAAGAAGAGGATGTGAAAAGGGATCAATCAATAAGTCCATCATCATACATATATGGAATAAGAGCCTCTTATATCAGTACTTATTTTTATAGGTCTTCTTCCAATGAATGAATGAACCGACAAGTGTGATAGAGATCTAAAGTGTTGCCATCCATCGATCAACAACCAAGTATCATTTCTTTGCCAAAATTTCTCCATGCTCCAATAATAGGTTTCTTAGCCACCCACCCTAACATTCTTCAAATCATCAACCAATAAGCTAAGTATCTATTTTTGATAACTAGTTACTTTGTTTTTATTTCACAACCAACCTAGACCAAACCCACTTTTTAGAATTCCATTCTACAATCTCATCAGACTAATTTGTTGAACCAGACCAAAAGCAAAATAACCATTGATGGTCACCCTAACTATTGATGGTATATATATAATTATTGATGGTTACCTAACTACCAATGATCACCCTAACCATTTATGGTTACCCCAACCATTGATGGTCACTATGTGACAAATAAAAAATAACCTATTTTCACCCACCAGACCTCAACCAAACCCAACTTTCTCTCCCTCTTCCTAATCACATAACCTCACCCTATTTTTTATACCACACCTAATTCATTTGGCATTAATATCAATTGGTTTATTTCTATAATCAGTTAGATTCACCTATTCATTTATCAAGCACTTATTGTATTTGATTTTTGTACCTTCTATCATTTATGTAAGCAATTTATCTTTCAAACTTGATTGTTTAAAAGTATGGATTGATATCCTCCAAGGAAGCTCATGCTTCTTAGATCTAGCTTGCTAGGCAATCCACCTTACTATCTAACTAATTATCCATTTCTTTAGTGCTTTATTATCTACAGGTGATTCCTCCCAAACTAAAGAGCAGTCTCCACAATCATCTAGATCAATGTGTGCACAACATATTAGTTTGTACCAGCCATACCCTTCTCAAGTTTCTTTTCTCTTTCTTCCAAAGAATATAAGAAAAATTTCTCTGAAACAACACCATCTACATTTTAGAGTTTTATGAATACTATTTTTAGGTCATTTTCGAGAAATTTTGTTTTAGTGTTTTTTGATGATATCCTCATCTACAACAAAAATTGGGAAGACCATTTCAAGCATGTGAAATATGTGCTTTCAATTATGGAACAACATTAAATTTATGCCAAACCTTCCAAATGTGCTTTTGGTGTCCAAGAGATGGAGTACTTGGGTCATATTATTTCATATGAAAGAGTGAAATTTGATCCTAATAAAATCTAGGTGATGTTAGATTGGCATGTTACCAAGACCCTCAAGAACCTTGATGGATTTTATGGGATAACTAGTTATAGTCATAGGTTTGTCAAAAATTATGGTAGCATTACATCCCCATTCACCTCTTTAATGAATAAAAACTCCTTCCATTAGGCTGATTCAACTACCAAAGAATTTGAATAGTTGAAAATGGTTGTGTATAACTCTAATTTTGGATACTCCTAATTTTTCAAAAACTTTTATTATAGAGTATGATGCATCAGGATATAGCATGGGGAATGTAATCATGTAAGAAGGTAGACTACTAGAATTTTAGAGTCACTAACTAAAGGGAAAAAATAAGCTCAAACAAATATATGAGAAAGAGATGATGGATATTATGTATGGAGTGAAGAAATGGAGACCTTATATAATGGGTCATCACTTTATGATAGCCTCAACTATTTTTTGAAATAATGCTTTTCATTTGAAGAATAAAAAATTGGGTGGCTGAATTGTTAGGCTATGATTTTAAAATAATATATACGATATGAAAATATAATGTGGTAACATATGCCCTCTCTCAGTGGGATGAATCAATTGAGGCATTATTATATGCCATGACCATGTGGCAAGTAGATTGGATAGAGTAAGCAAGATCAGAATGGGTGAATGACAATGCTACCATGGATTTGATTCACAATCTTTAGGGGGGTTATAATAAATCTAAAAAATTTACATGGAAGGGAAACACATTATGGTATAAAGATAGATTATAACTTTGTAAGAATTCTTTCCTCAAACATAAAATTATTCAAGAACTTCATGCCTCTCCACTTGGAGGTCACTCAATATTTTTGAAAACATATGATAGAATCAAGAAAGATTTATTTTAGGAAGGAATCAAAGGGAATGTTTAGAAATATGTGGCTAAATGCATGGTATGCCAACAAAATAAAAGTGAAACCATTAAGACCCCAAGTATTTTGCATCCTTTATCCATCCCTAGCTAACATTGGGAAGAGGTTTCCATGGTTTTCATTTAAGGTTACGATGGTCTAAGGGTAAAAATGTTATCATGGTAGTTGTGGATTGACTCACCTAGTATGCTCATTTTTACCCCTTATTACAACCATTTATTTCCAGTATAGCAACTTTTGATTTTCTCAATATAAATCAAAAATTGCATGGCACTCCAAAGATCATTATAAATGACTGCGATCCTATATTTACTAGTAATTTTAGGATTAAATTATTTTCATGTTTGGGTACCCAGTTGGCTCATAACTCATCCTATTATCCTCAATCTGATGGAAAAATAGAGGTAGTCAATAAATATCTCAAAGGGTATCTTTATTATTTTATTTTTGACAAACAAGAAATTTTGGTACCTAAAATTGTGATAAAACAATTAGGCCCCAATTAGTAAAACTATCATAATTTGGTCTAAATGTGTATAAGGTGTTCTGTGTTGAGGTCTCACCCTTTTTTCCAAAAACCCCCTTTATGAAACATTGAGACCTGTGAGAGTATAATTGAACTCCCTATGATGATTTGTGTTAGCAGTAAAAGATTGTCCCCTAAGATGTTTGAATTTATTCTTGGAAGGTGCAATTATGTTCTAGATCACATGGAAGTAATGTAATCTCACATCCAAACTCAAACAGTAAGAATTCTAGAATCTTGATCCAAAAATACATTGTTTACCCTTAAGATATCTTGGTGCCCAAAAGGAGGAATTTTTCTATAAACTAAATGAGGGGCACATGGGCATCTCTTGAAAAATTCCCTCAAGTTGAATACTCTCATAAAGTAATATAGTTTATTCAGGGGGTGAAAGAATATTTTACTCCTAAATTTGGTTAATGGTATAAAAGGTAAAAGGATGGTCAAAACCCTGAGTGAGAATCTATAATGGACATGTGGTATCATCTCAAAATTATTTTGGTTTTGGTCCTTTTTTAGAAGTTGTCTCACTTGCCTTTCGGTGGGAGAAGTGCAAATAACTTCTGAGGTCCAAGCCACTCACATCATGCCATGTGGCATTCAATCAAGGGTTTTAGTTTTTAAGCCCTTTTTTAAGAATGCCTCATCTCAAAAAAGGTGAGGAGGTGAAAATGTCCTCAAAGGATATTTTGCTTGTATAAAATCATGTGTCGCAAGAAAAATTATTTGGCTAAAAAGGAAGTGCCATCGAATCTCCCTCTATTTTTTGAAAGATGCTTGAGGAAGTTAATGTAGTTACTGGAGATTAGATATTCAACACCAAGGCTTTAATGATAACCCTAATTTCAAAAGGGAATGATTATAACTAAGTATTTTTCTTCATTTAAACCCACCTTTTATAATTAGAGCATATACTTGTGTTTTCAAGTGACTTGTGAACCAGAGCGGTGTGTGGCAAAAATAATAATTAGAGTCATACTTTTAGAGGATTTCTTACTTTGATTTGAGTACATGATAATTAATGTGATTTCAAGTAATTATTCCCTAGGTTACTTGTTTAGTGATTGTAAATGGGAATTTTAGAGTGTTTGAAGGTTAGCCATTAAGAAGGGTGTGTTTCAGTTTGAGGAAGGTTATATTAAACTGATTTGGAAGAAATGGCTTCATCATCTATCCTAGAGAAGAGCATAATTACCTCAATTCTTGATGGAATTAGGGACACTAATGTCCAAGGGTTTTATTTTTCTACCTTACTAAGTGCTTTACAGAGACCTAACCCCCTAAAGTGGTAGTTAATTTGGGTATGAGCCATATGGCTCTTGTATTAGCCTTTCCACTAGCAACTCCATACCTAGAGATGGTCATTGCCTATGAAAAATTATATCATGAAGACACCAAAATTTTATTTTATGGGAGTCAATTAGTTATCTACTCATTCACCATTGAATCTCTTAGTTCCATGCTCAAGATACCATTGCATCTTGAAGGTATCATTTTACCCATGGAAGAGTGACAACATTATGCCAACAAGAATGATAAGATAGTTTGGGAGATTATAAACACTTGCTATCTCACTAATAAGATAACCAAGGTCTCAAGGATGACCAAAAATATTAAGATAATGGAATTAAAGGAGCTACCATAATATGTCATAGCCATGGCTACCTGAATTTATGGGGTACCCACGATAGAGATGTTTGAGCCGTGGATGTTTTCCATCCTTATCTATGTATTGGAATTAAAGAAATAGATGGATTAGGCTTCCATTTTCAGTGAAAACTTACATAGATAAATGATGTAGTTTCACACAACCATCTCTTCTAGAGAATCATTTGAATGTACCTTCTACATGTCCTCTTATTTTATGTATAACTTGGTACAAAATAGATATTTTCTAGGCCTTAACAAAAATCCTTCAAGGCTAAAAATATATGAGTTCTACCTTGAAATGACCTTGGAAGGCTTCAAAAAAAATTGGGTCAAGGTTTATAATTTCTTCTTTAATATAATGATGAGTGTTTTATTCCCTCTGTGAAGCCTGAACATAATGACTAAAATGTCTCTGGAAGTAATTGATAGATTTGGTGTAGTGTATATTTAATTCTACACCTTCACATACATCCAAGTAAGTGGATATTTAAGGGCACCTCACAAGCCAATTGTGGAAATGATGAAGTATCCTATGGTATTCACTCCTCCCCCAATAAGGAATAGATAAAGAACTCCAAGGGAAAGGTTGCAAACTCTAGTCAAGTTTCTAGTGATATGACTATTTGGGCCACAAGTACCCTTAAAAGGAGAAGGCAAAGGTGATGAGAAAGACATACCAGCCTCAATTGACCCCTTTTCCTTTCAATATGTGGCACAAGTTGGTATCAAGGTGGTTATGCAAGCTCATGCTCCACTTGAAAAGGAAACTGCCTCCTTAGACATGGAAGCATTTGTCCAATATTCTCTCCCAACCATTGAGGTAAGACATAGGGGGTAAAGTAAGGAATGTGCAAGAGTCTGAGGAGAGGATTGAAAATAAGCTAAGGTAGTTTGATCAAGCCCCCACTAGAAGTTAAAAGGTGGAGGCTCAAAGAGTTAAGTAACTAGATATTATAACTATTGTAGAGACAGCCCCATAGGTCCATCCCTCTCCAGTGGTGACAAGTACAATACAAGAAGGAGAGGCTAGAGCTAAAGGAGATAAGGGATCAAGACTAAAAAAAGGTACTCCTATTCATTTATGTGTAAGTAAGGAAGTGGACCAAGTTGATAAATCTATAGAGGAAGGACCTTTGGAGGGTACTACTTCTATTGAAGTACCCCAAGGGCTCTTTCCCCAAATAAAGGTCTATGATCCTACTAGACATGGGGGTGTTGAGGCCATGATTAGTGAAGAGATACCTAAAGGTGACAAGGAAGACACCATAGCTTCTTCCCAAATTCCCCAACTAATTTAAAAAATCAAATCGGTTATGAAACCACCTCCTTAGCCTATATGATAGGAGAGATTCATTGATAGATTGCTCTTGGAGTCCCAAAAACAAGTTGGGACATATGTTAAAGTCTTAGAAGGAATTGAACTAGGCAAAAGAGGAGAGTAAGAAGCTGAAAGGAGGGAGGTTGAGCTAGAGAGTGATGAAGAAACATAGAAGATAATAATAGGCTCACACCTAACTCCTATCATGCTCCCTCTGGTCAATGTTCTAATAACACTACCATTCGAGGTGCCTAAGCCAGTTTCAAGGTCCATGACTCTAATGGGTTTTTAGACTAGGCCCCCCTTATGTGTTAAAGAATAGAAGAAGGAGAAGTGGGACATTGAAAGTAAATTGGTAGATATAGATGTGATGAAGATTGCCCAGTCATATAAGACAAAACCTCCCAAGAAATCCAAATCACTCTCTCGAACCAATTTCATTGATGTTATGGAGAGAATGTAGGAGATAGCGATCCCCCCATAAGGTGATACAAATAATGATGCTCCCCTTGAAAGCTATGTAGTATATAGATATGATCTATGGGAGATGTAAATGAATGAGATCAATCATATCTCATAGGTTTTAACAAACATGGTGGCTCATCGAATGGATAAGGATAAGGCATCGATGGAGGAGCTGAAGATGTAAAACCAAGTAATGACCCATTACTTACAAAAGTTACTAAGCAAGCCTAAGGCAATGACTCCAACTACTAGTAGAGTCTCAAGTGCACCCATTTCCTTTTATAATACACTTGACTTCAACCTTGGTGAGGATTTGAAGATCAGAGGATGGGATAAATATATTAGCAATAAGACTTGATATTTCAGGCTAAGGAAGTCATCCATATAACCTTGGAATGGCTTGATAATTTGATAGATAGCTAAGGAGAGTGAAACTCCCTAGCATTTATCTATGGTGTTGATATCAAGAGCTAGGAGACACTCAAGACCAAAGTAGATGAGATATGTGGCATAGGAAAAGATTTTTTAATATCAGAGAAGATCATCTCTTCATATTATCCTCAGATGCCTAGAGAATGTTAGTTAGCCATAAAAAATAGGCTAGCAATGCTCAAGGATGTCACCTTTGATTAAAAAGAGAAGAGCAATCTCTCAAGACTATGAGGATATAAATTTAAGCCACTCTAAGGGAGATGGCAAAGCTTGATGATACGGTGGACATAACAAAGGAATTGTTTGAGGATGCCCTAAATAACCTCATCAATGCACCCCATGGATCCTTCACTAACCAAAAAAAAGAGTTGGTGTTACTTGAAAAATTTGTGACAAGTTGAAGGCATTAGTTGAAAAGAATCAAGGAGTTCTCCAAAGGACCACCAATTGGCTAGAAGAATATAATGCCAATTTCAAGTACCAAGTGGGCCCAAATAGGAAAATTATCACCACCTTGATTTCAAATTTTGTTACATACAAGAACATGTTGGTGTAAGGCTCAATCATAATGTTGATTCCACAACATGACCAAGCCATTTTTGTTTTCTCCTAGCTGGCATAAATATTCTTTCTCTTTCTTCTCATTTTTCTTTCTTTCTCTCTCCCATTCCTTCCTTCTCAATCATTGTATGATACCTGTTTGTGGCACATTTTCCCTTAAAATATTCTTTGTAAAGATGTTTGTAAATAAGAGGGATGTTTTGGATTGGTTATGCAAATGGACAAAGGTTTGTTTTTTCCTTTGCTAGTTTGTGTTCCACATGGCTGACATAAAATATCCCACCAAGGTGAGGTATCAAACCTATCACTTTCATTAAAATGCATGCATAGTCCCATGAATCATTTTTGTTACAACTGATGAGATCTAGTCCCGTGAATGATTTTTTCTAGCTGGAGCACCTTTTTGGGATATGCTATGTATGGTTTGAAAATTGTATAAGTAAAGGAGGTTTGTTCCTTTACAAAGGTCAATTAGTCAGATTTTTTTTGAGTCTAGAGCTATCACTTAGGATAAATTCACCTTGTACAATCTCTTTGGTGCCAAATTGGTTTCAATTGTAAAACAATTGGTAAGATTTGAGAGCATTTGATATGTTCCCTTGTCACAGAGATGAGTTATATAGCGTACATATTGTTTTATTTCCAATACGAGCTATATGTAATTGAGACTCACATGGGTAATGAAATGTGCTTGTGTTTTACTGCTCTATTTCATTATTAAAGTGTGATGCATTATTTCATGTTCTTGGTACATTGGTAGTCTTGGGTTTTTATTTTATGGTATTCATCTAAGGAATGTGTCAAGAATATAAAATACTTTTGGCTATGGAATTTGAATCAAAGTATTAATATTCTTCTTAGGGGTAGTCCCAAGCTTGTGGATTCAGTGAGAAAGAGCTTTTGAATGATTACTCATAACTTTAATTGTAACTCTTTTCATAAACTTTGAGTACCATTTCATTCTATCTATTTTGAAATTCTAAAGTGTTTGATTATTGGAAGTGATATAATTGTTAAGTGAATTTATTCATACTCATTAGACACCCATCATCCACATCTTTGTTTAATCAAATAACCCTATTTTTCCTCATTCTACCTAGCATATAACACCCCACTGCATATCTAAAAGTGTAGTGTGCATAGCAGATACATGGATTTCCTTACATTATAAGTGTGTTTGTGATTAGTGATTTAATGTTTAAGTATTTTAACCATATCATTAAGTCCCTATTTTAATAAATGATTCATCAAATGGATAGTGTAATCATCTTACTTATCTATCCTTAATAGCTTATGTCTGATTCAGAATTTTTTGTTCATTCTATGTGACAACCCTATGTGGGTTGATTTAATATAGCTGGTTATTTTCTAGTCAGATTTGTAGTCTTATGTGCCAATAACTCCATGGATGTTTAATCATGTGATATTTCCATGTGGTCAAGCTATCTTATAGGTCCTCTCACATTTGTCTGGGTAGAGCCAAAAATAATAGGGAGTTAACCAACCCCTTGGTATGTGTCTCTAACTCATTCTCCTTATTTTAGTCCATCATAAATGCTAAACCCCTCCTAAGATATAATGACACATTAATGGGTTTTTCATTTATACTTCACATTCAATTTTAAGTATGCAAGGTCAATTTAGAGAGGTGTAAAATTAGGAACCAACATGGTTCTAGTGATGTTATAGGGGAGCATATTTTTGTCACCTATGTTGCCAATGACTCTTTTAGAAAGCTATTATTGTTAAAAAATTCCCATCTATATGTGAAATTATTGTGATATAGTGATGGTGTGTATAATCCTAGCTTATTTTATTTGAAATTTTATGTCTCATTAAAGTTGTGTTGATCCCCCTTTTAAGGTATTCATTTTGGTGTAATGTGTTTCTGAGTGAGTGCATTTGGAAAAATTTGAAGTCTTAGGCACTTGGTTTTTAGGGATTCTTATGGAATACTAATTGAATTAGATTTTATGAATCTTCTTACTGTTGTCATAATTGTCTTGATAATCTAGTTGTCAACTAGTCTATTTCTTTGTTGATTCTATGCTCAAAACAAACCTTGAAGGCTGATATCCATGTTATTTCAAGATTTTAAAGAAAGAATTGACCTATTATATGTTGGGAGGTTTTTTTTTTCCCTTTTGAACATTATTTGTTATATTAGTATTTTATCTCATGATTTGATTAATCCTTGGAATTGGTTAGACCTCATATTTACATGTAAATGTGTTGATCTCTTATTTTCTAGAAGTGTGTTTCTAGTGGTGACTCCAAGTCCTATTTCTCTAGTTGTTATAAGACCATTGCCTATTGTGGCCCTCATCCTCCTAATCCTTAATTCTGAATATCTCATTATTTTCAAAACTAGAAGGGTTGAGATCATCCTTTAGGACTAACCCATTGAAGTAACTGGTTCCCCCAGTGTGTACTCCTTAGAAGAGAAAGAGATTAGCTTGGAGACCTATTGAAGGGCCTAGATTAATTATTGATATTCATCTTAGTGTTGCTAACCTTTAAAAGTTTTTATAGCAACCCCTTATTGAAAATTACCATAGTTATTCTAGTGTTTTGGAAACTTATATCCCCATCTATTATCCTACTCCATCTGCACTAGATCAATCACCTCTAGGCCCTAATCCATATCACTCAGTAGATCAAACTCTTTTTCCCTTTGTCCCTGAACTAGTTTTTGAACCAACCATGAGGTGAAGGAACCATGATGGGAATGAATGTCCTACTATCCATGTTCTTAGATTTCGACCCATCAACTTTTAAGAGATGGAAGGCTATCCTAATGAAATAAGGATGTGACTCCCAAGGTTTTAGGGAAATAAAGTTGTGACTGGTGATTAATATTTAAAATCCTTCCAAAATGTCATTTAAGATTATGAGGTTGAGTATGAGGATGTGTGAATTAATTTATTTTTACAGACATTAGAAGATGATGATTAAGATTGGTTTCATTCCCTTCCAACTAAATCCATTGATTCATGGGAAGAGATACAGAATGTCTTTAAGATTCATTATGGTAAAAGACTAGATCTAAGGTTTCTCTTGGCTAAGTTTGAGAATATTAAGAAAAATACTAACAAGTGTGTGTAGAATTTCAATACTCGATTCAAGAAAGCCATGATGTAGTTGCCCAAAAATATAAGGCTTAGTGACATAGACTATTTGATAAAATATTTTGATGATTTTGACAAAAAAGCTGCATACTACTTGAGAGATAAATATTCAAAAAATATATGGATGGCATTTAATATGGATATTCAAATAGAGAATAATATCAAGGCTATGGGGAAGCCTCTAAATAAATGGGTTGATGTGAATCTTGTCGATCTTGAAAAGGTGTAGTCCACCAAGACTACCAACTTGGAAGAGGCTATCAAAGCTTTCGCTTTTGCTGTAAAAAAATGTCATATAATTTGTATAGAGTAGAGAAAGGAATTACTCAAGTGTCAACCAGCCATGAAAGGGATCCAAACCTACATCAAACTCATCAAGGGCCTCCCTTCCATAACATAGATGTTGAGAAGGGTAAAAGGCCTACAAGTGAAGACTGACTAGAGATGAAACAAGGAGGAAGTGCTAGGAAAGAAGTTTCAAATCATTTAAATGCCAAGGTAAATGTAGTAAGCTCTGATACTATTGAAGTAGTTGATGAAGAACCTAATGCACTTAAATATGTATTATCTGACTATGAGGTGTTTATGTTTGATTGTTAAAATTACTAGTATGAATTTAGATAGTTCACTGAGATGGTGTATGGTTTTGTGGTTAGCAGGCTCTAGGGTGCTATTGAGCTAGAGTGTGCCCCAACCTTTGATTCTGCTTATGATATTAATGTGGCACAAGCATATGAATTACTTGTGCATAATTATGATCATCTAAATTCCATGATTATCTAAAAGCATCTTGAAGGCAATCCTTTGGCTAAAGGTAGGCAAATGTTAATTAACGTGTCTACTACCCAAAGGAGTCAAATCAACTTGAGAAGTAGGAAAGTAGGTGTTGTTCCTTAGGATAAATCTCATGCCATCCCAAAGATAAGAAATGTGAGTAAGGAATCCAAGAAATCTATGACTACCTTAGAATTTCCCAAAAAGGTACCCATTACTCAAGTTAGTAAACCCCATGATGTTCTTGTTAAAAGTAATAAGATGCCTTTGTTGTCTAATATCCACAAGGGTACTAATGAAGTCAAGCAAAACCCTCCTTTCAAGGCCCCCATGAAGCATCCTTTTCCACCTCAAATCGACCCAATCCTACTTTGAGAAAGTATATTCTTGTCAAAAATGCTACCACACTCCCACTAAATACACCTCTTCCTCAGTACAGTGTGTTTGATATGGCCCAATTATTGAGTCAGATAAAGGTCACCATTCCACTAATTAAATTAATGCAAATTACTGAGCATAGAAAAAGAGATTTTGAATATTTAGAATTTGGTGAGAAACCTTTTACCAATAATGTTGAGATGCCCTAAGCACTATTTGAAAAAGATGAGGATCTAGAGGAAGTTTTGGAGCCTGATCTGGAAGTATATTTGTGGATTGCATTGGTGGAAAACTAGTTAGACGTGGAACCATTTTATATAGCTTTGATGATAAATAGTATGATTTTCTATAATTACATGTTTAATTATAGTGCATCCTGTAATGTTATGCCTTTATGTGTCCTAAATGAACTTGGTTTGAAAATAACATCCACCTTTGGTAATTATTATGCTATGGATTCATGAGAGGTGCCAGTTGTTGGACAAGTAAAAGGGCTAGTTGTGTAGTTGACAGCTCAGTTGGGTAAATTCCTAAATGTGGATGTAGTGGTTTTAGATTGCCCACCTAAATGGGGAATGTTGTTATAGTGAAAGTGGGATATTAGCATGGGAGGATGTGTGTAAATGGATCTTTCTTATATCACTATTCCCATGGAAGGTAAGATGGTAAAGCTCCATGGGAAGTCCAAGATGTTACACATAATTTAAGATCTAACCATGCCATAAATAAAGTAATATATGCTGATGTTGAGTTGGGAAACTTTATCAAGAATATTGATGTGAATGAATAGCTAATCATTGTTGATGTAGGACCTGATTTAGAAGATGTTTGGGAATTGTTATTTGATGGTGCCTATTCTAATGTTATAAATGGGGCTGGGGTAGTCATCTCTGCTCCTGATGGTAAAAGGTATATGTTTTCCTTTCACCTCAATTTTAATTTTACTAATAACACTATGAATAATGAAGCACTTCTGCTAGGTTTGAGGATTACATGGAAATATGCGATGAAGTGTTTCCTTATCAAAGGTGACTCGAAACTAGTAGTGAAATAATTTCACAATGCTTATGCTACCAAATGTAAATGGTTGAAATAATATTGAAATGTTGTATGATATTTGATTGAAAGCTTTGACACATTCAACATCTCTTATAATGATAAGTAATTTAACCAAGAAATTGATAGACTTGATAGAATAGGAGCTTAGTTTGATATCACAATCATGAGCCCTCACTGTTAGTACCAAGTTGAGGTACTTATTAGACCCTTAATCCCAGATAATATTTATCATTGGAAAGTGTTTGAGGATGATGATCAAATTAAAAGGTTCCTAAATTATGAGGCGTAATTTCATGGTTAGCTTGTGGATTTGGAGTATATGGTTCAAATTTGGGATGGAAAGGAAACCTTATTAGGAAAAGAGGTCATCCAACTCAAAATAAACACTATCCCTAAGGGATTGGTCAGTCTAGAAGAATCATTTGATAGAGCAGATAGAGTGAAGTCAAGAGAAGTATCTATCTCAATGGATGTCACTGAATGTGATTTGGGTTCCCTTCATAATCTAAGAAAATTATGGCTAGGTATTTACCTTAGCATAGAATAAAAAAGAGATTATATGCAACTGTTTAGGAATTATCAAGATTATTTGGCATGGTCTTATTCTAAATTAAAGGCATACAGGGAGGATTTATTTTACCATGTCATCCCCCTACATCTAGATAGTAAGCCTTTTAGGTAGAAACAGAGATCGATTAACCCCATCTTAGCCATTAAGATGTGTGATGAGTTGAAAAATTTAAAGGATGGTGGTATTATTGAACCCATTAGATATTCATCAGGGGTTGCTAATTTGGTCCCTATCCAGAAGAAGAATGGGGATATCCACCTTTATTTGGATTTTCACAATCTAAACAAAGCATCCTTAAAAGATAATTATCACTTGCCTAACATGGATAAGCTCCTCTAGGATGTTACTATTTTGGAAATGATTTATACTCTAGATGGTTTCTTAGGCTACAATCCAAGTTGTGGTCAAGTAATTTGAGAGGTCCAAAACTACATTCACCACACCATGGGGCACTTATGTATATATGAGAATGCCTTTCGGGTTGATGAATATAGGTGCAACATTTCAATGTGCCATGGATGTTAATGTTTTAGGGATAATTGATTAGTTCATTATCATATATTAGGATGATATTACCATTTTATCCAAATACAAAAAAGATCATTTGGAACACTTGGAAAAGGTATTGATAATGTGTACAGAGTTTGACATCTCCCTCAATCCTAAGAAGTGTCATTTTAGGGTTCAAAAGGCAAGCTACTGGGGCATATAGTGTCCAGAGAAGGTGTCATGATCAATCCTAAGAGAATGAGGCTATTGGTAAGGTGCCCATTCCATAATCCAAGAAGGGAATTCAATCTTTCTTTGGAAAAATTAACTTTGTAAGAATATTTGTGTCCAATTTTTTAGGAATCACTCTACCTATTACTTCTATGTTGAAAAAGGACCAAATCATTAAATGGGATGAAAGGGATATGCAAGAATTTAATGATGTCAAGGGATCTTTGAAGTCTACTCCTATTTTGGCTAGTCCTGATTACACTAAGCCATTCTAGGTTTTATCTTTTGCATCACCCCATACTATTACTATTATTTTATTATAAAAAAATGATGATGGTCATGAGAAGCCTATATATTTCTTTAGTAAAGCTATGTAGGGGTCTGAATTGAACTATAGTATTATAGAAAAATAGGCTTTTGATTTGTTGAAAGCTGTTAATTCACTCAAATCTTATATCCTGAGTTGTAGGATTTTTGCATATCTCCCTCACACTATGGTAAAGGATATTATAACTTAGATTGATGCTTATAGAAAAAGGTGTCAATGGATGAATAATTTATAGAAGTATGATATAGACATCCAAACCACCAAATTAGTATGAAGAATGGGCTTGGCCAAGCTTATGGCTGAGATAAATTTACAAGCAGTTGAGGTAAACAATGTTGTTGCCAACATCAATGAGGCTTTGGGTCAATTTAGTACACCCCAATGGTATAGAGACATTGTTTATTATTTACAAAATATGTGTTACCCCCTTGACTTGGATAAAAATCAAAGAAGGAATTTCAAATTAATCTCCCAAAAATAACTCCTAACTGACAGTGGATTGGCATGGATAAATCTCGATGGGGTCCTCTTGATATGTATATTAGAAGAGCAAGTCACTAATCTAATTGAGGATTTTCACAGTGGAGTATGTGGTGGTCATTTTGTGCCTAAGTTATAACTCATAAGATCCTTAGGGTTGGATATTGGTGGCCATCATTATTCAAAGATGTTTCCCAAGTAGTGAGGCGATGTGAAAAGTGTCAATGCTTTATGTGAAGAATGGTAACAACTAGTTCTCTCCCTTTAAAACCTATTACTTTTGAAGCCCCATTTAAGCAGTGGGGCATGGATTTCTTTGGTGAAATTAGTGAGGTCTCAAGCATTGTACATAAATGGATATTGGTTGTAATAGATAATTTCTTTAAATGGGTGGAATAAATCCCCACTAGAAAGGTAATGCACCAAGTTGTGATGAACTTTCTATTGAATAAGATTATATATATATTTGGTGTGCCGATTAAGATTGTTGTTGATAATGCTATGAGTTTTAGAGCTAAACCTTTAGTGGTAATGTGAAAAGGTTATGGGATTGAGATCACTTATGCTTCCAACTAAAATCCTCAAGGGAATGGGAAAGCTAAAGCAAGTAAGAAAAACCTTCTCAAGATCATTAGAAGAATGTTGGAAGTTAATAAGAAAAGGTGGGGTGAACAATTGAAATTTTCCCTATGGGCTAATAGGATTACTCCTAAAAGAGCTACATGTTGGACCCCTTTTGATCTTGTTTTTAGAACTCAAGTAGTTTAGCCCATTAATATTCAACTACCTACCTATCTTCTTATGCAAAAATTAAAGGATGATGAATACACCAACCACTATGAAGAAAGAGTTCACCAAATTATGGAATTGGTAGAGTCCCATAGATTATCCCACAAGAAGCATCTTAAGTTTAAAGAAAAATTTAAAGCAAATATTTAATAAAAATGTCACTTTGAGGACCTTCCAGTTAGGTGATCTAGTCCTATTATGGGACATTCAACATGAAGATAAGGGCAAACACGGTAAGTTTGATGCCTTATGGATGGGTCCTTACTCAATTGACTACAGGACTGGGGAGCACACTTTCTTCTTGAGAGATTTGGATGGGGAGATGTTAGAATTGATTATCAATGGTATGCATTTAAAGAATTTCTTTGATTAAGCTAATTTTTCTATGTATATTTTGTATAACTTTGTTCATTTTTGGCTCATTTGTATAGTTTATTCTATTGTGTTCTTGTTTTGTTTGTCTTTGGCACTTTGATTTTGTTTCTTGGAGGTTTTTCATGGTATTTATTGGACCCTTGTATAAACCTAGGATATTTTAATTTTGACTCCATCACCCAATGGATTGGCACTAGGTAGTTTATTTTTGGGTTCTTTTCACACCTATGGGGGGTGTGCATCCCCAAGTGAGAGCTTGTATTGGTGCCTAGAATTGCGATAAAATAATTATGCCTCATTTAGTAAAACTATCATAGTTTGGCTTAAATGTGTATATAGTGTTTTATGTTGAGGTCTCACCCTTTGTTTAGACAACCCATTTTTTGAAACATTGAGACCCATAAGAGTATAATTTAACTCCTTATGATGATTTGTGTTAGAAGTAAAATATTGTCCCCCAAGATGTTTGAGGTTATTCCTAAAAGGTGAAATTATGTTTTGGATGACACAAAAGTAATGTAGACTCTAATCCAAACTCAGATAGTAAGAAGTCTAGACTCCTAGGCTAAAATCTATTTTTATCCTTAGGATATCTTGGTGGCCAAAGGGAAGAATTACTCTATAAACTAATGAGGGGCACCTGAGCATCTCCTAAAAAGTTACCTTAAGTTGAATGCTATCATAAACTAATGGAGTTTATTTGAGGGGTGAAATAATATTTCACTCCTCCTTGGGTTGGTTAATGGTATAAAAGGTAAAAAGATGGCTAAAACCTTGAGAAATCATTTATGATGGACATGTGGCAACATCCCAAAATTATTTTGGTTTTGGTCCTTTTTCAAAATTTGTCTCACTTCCCTTTTGGTGGGAATGGTGAAAATAACTTTTGAGGTTTGGACCACTCAGATCATGCCACATGGCATTCACTCAAGGGTTTTAGTTTTTGGGCCCTTTTTGAGGAATGTTTCAGCTCAAAAAAGGTGAGGAAGTAAAAATGTCCCTAAATGCCCTTTTGCTTATATAAAGCCATGTTTCAAAAGAAGAATTATTTGGCTAAAAAGGAAGCACCATCAAGTATCCATCCATTTTTAAAAATATGCTTGAGGAAGTTAATGTGGTAGCTGGAGATTACCTGTTCCATGCCAAGGATTTAATGCTAACCCTAATTTCAAAAAGAGATTATTATAACTAAGTATTTTTCTTCATTCAAATCCACATTTTTCTATTAGAGATTATACTTGTGTTTTCAAATGACTTGCCAACTAGAGTGGCATATGGCAAAAATAGAAATTACAATCAGACTTTTAGATGATTTCTTGCTCCGAGTGCATGATAATCAATGTGATTAAAAGAAAGTATTCCCTAGGTTACTTGTTTAGTGCTTGTAAATGGGAATTTTAGAGTGTTTTGAGGTTAGCCATTAATAAGGGTGTGTTTCAATTTGAGAAATGTTATATTAAGTTGATTAAGAAGAAATGGCTTCATCATCTATCTTGAAGAAGAACAACATTACCTCAATTATTGATGGAATTAGGGACACTGATGTCTAAGGGTTGGATTTTACTACTTTACTAAGTGCTTTACAGAGACCCAACCCCCTTAAGGTGGTAGTTAATTTGGGTATGAGCCATATGGCTCTTGTAGTAGCCTTTCCACTAGCAGACCCATACCTAGAGATTGTCATTGCATGTGCAAAAGTATATCATGAAGACACTAGAACTGTATTTGATGGGAATCAATTAGTTTTTTGCTCATTCACCCCTGAAGTTCTTAGTGGCATGCTAAAGATACTATTGTAGCTTGAAGGTATCATTTTAACCATGGAAGAGTGTTAGCATTAAGCCAATAAGAATGATAAGATAGTTTGGGATATTGTAAACACTTGCTAGCTCAATAAGAAGAGAACCAAGGTCTTAGGGATGACCAAAAATCTTAAGATAATATAATTCAAGGAGCTAACATAATATGCCATAGCCATGGCTACCAGAATTTATGGGGTACCCATGGTAGAAAAGTTTGAGCTGTGGATGTTTTCCATCCTTATCTATATATTAGAATAGAAGAAATAGTTGGATTGGGCTTCCATTCTAAGTGACAACTTACATATCCAAATGATGTAGTTTCTTGCAGCCATCTCTTCTAGAGAAGCATTTGAAGGTACCTTCTACATTTCCTCTTATATTATGTATATCCTAGTACATAACATAGATTTTATAGGCCTTATAAAAATCCTTTAGGGCTAAGAATATATGAGCTCTACCCTAAAATGACCTTGGAAGGCTTTAAAAATAATTGGGATAAGGTATATAATTGCTTATTTAATGTAATGATGAGTGTTTTCTTCCCTTTGTGAACCTTGAATAAAATGACCAAAATAGCTAGGGAAGTAATTGACAGATTTGGTGCAGTGTATATTCAATTTTGCACCTTCACATACATCTAAGTGAGTGGATATTCAGGGGCACCTCGCAAGCTGCCTAAGTATGTTGATGATAAAGTATCTCTCATGGATTTATGAAAATAAATGGTGTCACCACATGAGATGATCACTATAAAAAATATTAACAATCCATTCAAGTTCCTCATGGAAATAAGATATTAAACATGTCCTTCTCTATCCAAGGCAAAGGTATTATATAAAGAAATGAGGTGGTACCAGATGGATAAAATTCCACCTTGACTTAACTACATCATAGGGTGGTTGATCAATTCAAATATAGGTGTATTCCTGCACCAAGCACATTATGAGGATATCTAGACTAATTACACAACTGAGGAGTACATGAGAAAAATTGATTTCTTAAGGCTCACTATGTAAGAAATTATTACATATGGAATTTTTACCATCCCCAAGGATATGGTAGATGGAAAAGATACAATGTCATCAACATACACTAAGAAGAATATTGAAATGTAGCTCATAACATAGGTAGAATTTATAGTCTCAAAAAATGACTCAATTACCTGGAGGGCTTATCTAGTAATGAGTAAGACATTTGGGTGGTTGAAGGCCAAAGGAGTGGACCTTGGTGTGTATGAGCAAGGAGCTCAAGGAACTCCTTCCCCCTTATACTGGCCATTTATTAGGCCCCAAAGTAGTTAACAGGGACAAAGGTAAGAATCTAATAGGAGATACTAGTTTTACCAAGCTGATCAATATTGATGATGTTATAGTAGCATGGTTAAAGTCTAGACTATCATTTATAAACTTGACCAGTATTGCTAAAAATTAGACCCAGATTACCACCAAGGAGGTGCAACTTGTGAGTGTTACCCCCATCTCAATCACTATTTAAGGATTTCCTACCACATTAACTAGACAAACCATCTCATCAGTCATTCAGGCTGAGTAGCCACCAGTGCCCATTTATTCCTCAATAATTTATACAAAAAAAAGAAGAGGGGAGGAAAAAGTAGAGCAACTGAGGACTAAAAGTCTAAAGAAGATATTTCAACCTCTAGTTGTGATCCCTAGGAAGAGGAAAGAGGTCATTAATTTTAATGTACCTTCTTGACATGATGTTGTGGATCCCCAAGGGGAAAAGTCCTCATATGCCCAAAAGCCAAGGGATATGAGTGATGAAGAATACTCAGAGGAAAATAGGCCAATTATAAAAATGATGAAGTGGCCTAAGGTATTCAAACCTCCCCCAGTAAGGACTGGCCAAAGAACTCCAATGAAAAGGTTGCAGACTCTAGTCAAGTTTTTAGTGATAATACTATTTAGGCCATAAGCACCCTTAGAAGGAGAAGGAAAAGGTGATGAGAAAGACATACTAACTTCAAATGACTCATTTTCATTCAAAGATGTGGCATAAGTTGGTATTGAGGTGGCTATACAGGCCCATAATCCACTTGAAAGGGAAATTACCTCCTTAGGCATGGAAACATTTGTATAAAATATTCTCACCCAGCCACTAAGGCAAGACATGGGGGGGTGAAGCAAGGAATGTGAAAGAGTCTGAGGAGAGGCTTAAAAATAATTTGAGGCAAGAGGAACAATCCCCCACTAATAGTGAAAAGGTGGAGGCTCAAATAGTTAAGCAACTAGATATTAGAGTGGCTATAGAGATAGCCCCATAGGTCCATCCCTCTCCAGTGGTGACACGTTTAGTATAAGGAGAGGCTATAGATTAAGGAGATAGGGGATCAAGCCTAAAAATGGATACCCCTATTCCTTTAGGCATCACTAAGGAACTAGACCAAGTTGATAAGGCTATAGAGGAAGGACCTTTAGAGGGTACTACTTTTATTGAAGTATCCCAAGGGCTCTTTCCCTAAATAAAGGTCTATGATCCTAATAGGAATAGGGGTGTTGAGGCCATGATTCATGAAGAACCACCTAAAGGTGATAAGGAAAACACCATATGTTCTTCCTAGATTCCCCAAATGACTACACAAATCAAATTAACTATAAAACCACCTTCTTAACCTGTAAGATAGGAGAGCTCTATTGATAGATTGCTCTTACAATCCTAACAATAATTTGGGATAGATATTGAAGTCTTGGAATGAATTGAACTAGGAAAAGAAGGAGAGAAATAAATTGAAAGGAAGGAGGATGAGTTGGAGAGTGATGAAGACACAAAGCAAATAATAATAGGTTCACACCCAACTCCTGTCTTGTTCCCTCTAGTCAATGTTCTAATAACACTAGTATTCAGTGTACCCAAGCCAATTTTAAGCTTCATGACTCCAATGGGTTTCTATAATAGGCCCTTCTTATGGGTTGAATAATATATTAAGGATAAGTCAAACATTGAGTGTAAATTGGGAGATATAGATGTGATGAATATTGCCCAGTTATACAAGACAAAACCTACCAAGAAGTCTAAATCACTCTCTTAGACCACTTTCACTAATGTTGGGGAGAGAACATAGGAGATATCTATCCCCTCGTAAGGCACTACAAAGAAGGATTATCCCCTTGAAAGTTATGTAGTATACATATATGATTTAGGGGAGTCATCAAGGAATGAGATCAATCATAACTCATAAGTTCAAGTGAGCATGGTGTCTCATCTAATGGATAAGGATAAGGCATTGATGAAGGAGCTGAAGATGAAAAACTAGGTAATGACCTAATACTTACAAAAGTTACTAAGCCTAAGGTAGTGACTCTAACTACTCACAGAGTCTCAAGTGTACCCATTTCTTTTAGTGATACACTTGACTTTGGCCTCAATGAGGATTTGCAGACAAGAGGATGGGAAATAAAAGATTGGAATTAAGACTTGATCGTCTAGGCCAAGGAAGTCATCCATATAGCATTGAAATGGCTTGATAATGAGACAAATAGGTAAGGAGAGTGAAACTGCCTAGCATTTATCTATGGTGTTGATATCAAGAGCTAAGAGACACTCAGGCCCAAAGTAGATGAGATATGTAGCATAGGCAAAGATGTTTTAATAGTATAGAAGATCATATCTTCATATGATCTTAAAATTCCTAGAGAATGTTAGTTAGCCATAAAACATAGGCTAGCAATGCTCAATGATGTCACCTTTGATATAAAAGGAGAAGAGTAGTCTCTCAAGACTATGAGGATAAAGCTTGAAGCCACTCTGAAGGAGATGGTAAAGCTTGATGGTGTGGTGGACATAACAAAGGAATTGTTGGAGGATTCCCTAAAGAACCTCATTAATGCACCCCATAAAGCCTTCACTAGCCAAAAAATAGAAGAGTTGGTGTTACTTGAAAAATCTTGTGACTAGTTGAAGGCATTGGTTAAAAAGAAGTAGGGAGTGATCCAAAGGACCACCAATTGGCTAGAAGAATATAATGCCAAATGCAAGTACCAAGTGGGCATAAATAGGAAAATTATCACCACCATGATTTCAAAATTTGTTGTATATAAGAATAGGTTGGTGAAAGCTCGGTCATGAATGTTGATTCTACAACATGACCAGGTCATTTTATTTTCTCCTAGCTAGCGTAAAGATTTTTTATCTTTCTTCTCCTTTTAATATTTCTCTCTCCCATTCTTTCTTTCTAAATCATTTTATGATGCCTATTAGTGGCATGTTCTTTGTTGAAATATTCTTTGTAAAGTTATTTGTAAATGAAGGGGACATTTTGGATTGGTTATGTAAATGGACAAAGGTTTTTTTTGTCCTTTGCTAGTTTATGTTCCACATGGCTGACATAAAGAATCCCACTAGGGTGAGGTATCAAATCTATCACTTTCATTAGAATGAATACATATTCCCAAGAATCATTTTTGTTGCAATTGATGAGCTCTAGGCCTGTGAATGATTTCTTCTAGCTGGAGCTCCTTTTTGGGATATGCCACGTATGGTTTGAAAATTGTATAAATAAAGGAGGTTTGTTCCATTAAAAATGTCAATTAGTCAAATTATTTTTGATTTTAGAGCTATTACTTAGGAGAAATTTGCCCTGTACAATCTCTTTGGTGTCGAATTGGTTTCAACTGTAAAACTCTTGGCAAGCTTTGAGAATATTTTCTATGTTCCCTTATCACAGAGATGAGTTATATAGTGTAAATGTTGTTTGATTTCTAATACAAGATACATGTAATTGAGACTCACATGTGTAATGAAATGTGCTTTTGTTTTACTTCTCTATTTCATTGTTAAAGTGTGATGTATTATTTCATGTTCTTGGTACATTGGTAGTCTTGTGCTTTCCTTTTATGGTAGTCATCTAAGGAATGTGTTAGGAATATAAAATACTTTTGGCTATTGAATTTTGAGAAAATTATTAATAATATTTTTATGGGTAGTCCCAGGCTTATGGATTTAGTGAGAAGGAGCTCTTGAATGATTGCTCATAGCTTTAATTGTAACTCTTTTGAGGAACTTTGAGTACCATTCCATTATATCTTTTTTGAAATTCTAAAGTGTTTGATTAGTAAAAGTGATATAATTATTAAGTGAATTTATTAATACTCATTCGACATCTATCCACATATTTTTTTAATCAACTCACCCTGTTCTACCTTGTTCTACCTAGCATATAACACTCCATTGCATATCTAAAAGTATTGAGTGCATAGCAAATACATGGATTTCCTGACATGAGAAGTGTCTTTGTGATTAGTACTTTAACATTTAATTATTACAATGATATCATTGAGTCCCTATTTTCATTAAATAGATGGTGAAATCATCTTACTTATCTATCCTTAACAGCTTGTGTCTAATTTAGAATATTTATTCATTTTATGTGAAAACCCTGTGTGGGTTGATTGAACATAACTGGTTATTTTCTAGTTAGATTTGTAGTCTTATGTGCAAATAACTCCATGGAGGTTGAATCATGTGATGTTTCCATGTGATCAAGATATCTTATAGGTCCTCTCACCTTGGTTTGAGTAGAGCCAAAAATAGCAGGGATTTAACCAACCCCATTTTACATGTCTCCCAATCATTCTCCCTATTTTGGTCCATCATAAATGCTAAGCCCCTTCCTGTATACAACAAAATCATTGTGGGTTTTTTATTTATACTTGAAATTCACTTTGAGGTATACAAGGTCAGTTTAAAGAGGTGTAAAATTTGGAACCAATAGGATAAATGGGTTCATTGGCTGCCACTTATTGAATGGTTATATAACACTTATTTTCACACTTCTTCCAAGATATACCTCTTTGTGGCATTGTATGGGTATCACCACAATCCGTCACTTTAGTTTTATAGTGCATCCTAATGTTTGATATATTGAGGAACACATTCACCATTAATAAGAGGTGTTAGTTAGTTTGTGAGAGAATTTAACAATGGCATAAAATTGAATGAAGCAACAAGTAGATCAACACCACAAATGAGAAGCATTTTGACATAGGTGATTGGGTATTTTTGCATTTACATTCGTATACGTAGATGTATCTAAATAAATAGAAGAAGGAAAATAATATATCACCTAATTATTATGGCCATTACAAGATCTTGTAAAAAAATGGTAGTATGGATTATAAGCTAGAATTACACCCAATAACTTACATACATCTAGCATTCCATATATTTTACCTAAAAAAAGTAATTGGAAATAAAGTTTACACTCAGACTGAGTTACCTAAATTATATGAATAAATCTAAGTTATTATAGATCTAGAGGATATCCTTCACATGTATACTAAAAAACTATGAACTAGATCCATTAAGTAATATTTGATCGAATAGAAGAACCTACATTCTGAAGATGCAACATGGGAGGAGGAATTGTTCCTAAAAAATTATCCTAGTTTGATTCAATGTTGAGGACAAATTTATTTTAAAGTAGATGGACATGCTATGCCCTCAACATATAGTGCATCTAGGGATATGTATGGCTAACTTGGGGCTTACACACCTTCTTATTAGCTTGTTTCATTTCTCTATGTTCTTAGTATGGTTAGCTTATGGAATAACCATGGTTTAGTAGAGTATATATAAGAGGTAGTGTTTAATTTTTTTATCATCATATTGTGAATTCTATTATTATTGCATTATTTTGGAGGTTTACCCCTTGAAGTGGCTCACTCATAATATTTAATTATTCTACTCTCTCTCTCTCTAATTTTTATTGTGGATCTTCTTTTTTTGCTCTTAATTATGAAATATATAATTCTATTATTGTGAATCATCTAAGTAATTTCCTTACATTTGGTATCAAATCCTCTACCTAGGTTTGAATCATGGAGTGGGTGGCTACGCTACCATGGTGGTGTTCATTAGGGCTCATACATATGGGAGATCTTGGTGTATGGGTGCATATTCAACCCAGAGTATGGGCTTCAAAAGTGTGATGGGATGTTATGACCTTGATGGGAGTATTTCACTAATGCCTTGGGGTTTTGGTGTAATGGTTTGTTACAATCCCCCACATTTGATTCAAATTTATGTGTAGGAATCTAGATTTTTATCATTGCAAGTACTTTATAAATTGCATAGATTTGTATACACATATACAATTTAATGCAGAGATATCTCTGAATATACAGTGTTTATTTTCTACTCTCATTTTGATTTCAATATTTTAGAATTCATGTGTTCAATCAACTAGTATTTAGTCTTGGATGCCCTCATAAATGGATAAAAACTTCATAGTTAGTTTTTAGCTCAAATAATAAATAACACATTATTTTCCTTGATCATCATGTTGGGTGAGGAATACCCTCAAGGAATTGACAATTTTAGAAATGTATAATAATAAAAGCTTCTTAGGCATTTGGTGGAGCAAGTATTAGAGGATTTGATAGGTATTGTTTAAGTTTCTCAAAATCTTGTTGACATTCAAAATTCAATTGAAATGTAATGTCCTATTTTATAAGATGTGTAAATAGATGATAATGATCATAAAATTAGGAGATAAAACATCGAATATCCCAAATATTTCCCTATAGGATGTGAAGTTGTTTTAAATTAACAAGAGGCATCTCAGTAATGGCATGAAGTTTAGTTGGATCAAATCCAATTCCCATGAGAGAGATAATGAATCCTAATAATTTTATATATGTAACCCCCAAAATACACTTATTAGGTTTCAGACACACTTTATACTCATAAAGCCTTTCAAATGTACTTGAATTATTTTAGGATACTCTTCAAAAGTTTTCAATTTGCCCAGAATATCATCTACATAATATTCAACAATGTCATGCATAAGATCATGAAATATAATAGTCATTACATGTTGATATGTGGATCCAACATTTTTCAAGGCAAAGGGTATGACTTGGTAAAAAAATGTTCCCCATGGAGTTGTGAATGTTGTTTTAGTTTGATCCTCTAGAGTAATCTTGATTTGATTATAGACATAAAACCATCCATAAGAGATAACATATCATAACCTACTATAACATCCATAGTCATATCTATATTTGGAAATGGAAAATCATATTTGGGATAATCTTTTTTATGATATCTAAAATTTGTGTAGATTTGTAAGTTAAAAATCCTAACTGTATAACGAATAGGCTTCTTACTAACTAAAACAATGTTATAAATCCAATCTGCATAAGGAATAGGCTTAATAAAACCTATTGGAAACAACTTGTTTAGGTCTATTTTATCTAGGATGGTAATTTGTGGATACATATTTTGTAGCTTATACTAAATAAGCTTAGTAACTGGGTGCATAACTAAATGATGTACTACCAAAGAAAGATCTAAATGAGGAAAATTAGATTAAGCCCAAATAAATATATTAATGAACTCCTTTAGAAGATAAATAATCAATTCTTGTTCCTCTAGAGTGATATACAAACCAAGATTGATCATTTTATAATTATCATACATGCCAATATTCACTTTTATAGTATCTTCCACAATAAGAATGGAACCATCTTCCAAAATCATAGGTAAATAATACAATTGATCATCTAACTCTAAATGTGGGCTCTTAGACCTACCAATGTATGAAGAATTAGAATCATTCATAAGAGGTAATGAGAAATGAGATACTAAATGTGTATTTTTTAGTACCATAGCTCAAATTATTCATGATCTTCAAGATTTACTTTTGTTTTAAAGGATAAGAGTGGACTTGTGGATTCTTGGGCTTCCTATAAATGAGAGTGAACTTCCCCATCCATTGACATCTAAAATAGGTTTTCAACAATGGAATCATATTTTTATTTACTATTTCCTTAATCTAAAATTGCCTCAAAGAGGGTTTCACTTAAGGCTCTCGATGTTTCATTTTTATTTTGACCAAGGAAATTTACCTACTCGCCAAAGTAGGCTTTAGGGTCTAAAGTCTATACAAATCCCTACTTGTGGCCATGTATCGGTAAACTGTCTCTTAATCCCATGAATTCTAAATATTTTATTTATTAGAAAACTCATCAAAGATAATATTACATCCTTTTTGGTCCCAATCAATGAGTTTATGATTATTTAGGGTAAGGGGAAAAGTTGGAACAATGGATATAGTGCTACTAAAATACATATTGAATACATTAGTATTGGAAAGTTCATCATAGATGATATAATAAGACTATGTATCATTATTAAGAACATAATATTTTAATGTAGAGGTTGAATCACTTTCAAGATGTGTGGGGGAAACCCTAAGTGATTTATATCCAAGACCTTATTTCTTTGCATGCTTAGTAGGAAGAATAAGATCTAGTCTACCTTTTTCTTTTGATCCTAAACCTTTGCCTTTATAATAATGGTGGGCCATAATTCTATTTAGAATTGGGTACTTTTTGATTTTAAAATATAGATAAAAATACTTATTGTACAATTATGACTCATCTTCTTGCTTCATATCTTCTTGACTAAATGCTTTTCCTGAAATAAAAAAAAGATGCTCCTTGGGATAAAATTCTACCTTATTATTGTACCATTTCATCTTGGGCTTGCCATGGAATTTGGGTGATGTATTAGCTTAGAACATGAAAGGCATTTTCAATACTATATGTATCAAGGATTTTGTCACGAATATTGAAATGAGAGGAATTTAATGGGAGAAAGGGTGATTTGAAGAAGAAGATTATTGGGATCTAGATAATTGGACTTTGGTGGATTAGACATCACTAGCTTGTCTTTTTGATGGAATGGTCATTAATAAGACAATAAGTATATTAGAGACCCTTTAATTCCATATGTTTACAATATTGATATGGTTGTAAAATAGTAACCTCCACTTTAGAATGAGTAAATTTAATGCATATATGGAGTGTAGAGGGAACTACATGTATCTCATAAATCTATGGATGACCAATAAAGAGGTTATATGATAGCCAAGGTCAATCAAATAACATAAGGGACTATGGATGAGAGGCCTAACCTAGTTGGGTAAGGAAATTGTACCCATTGATTGTCAGTCACTATTGTCATACCCCTTAATAATAGTGGTATCCTTATTTAGATCTACTATAGTATATCCCAGATATTACACTAAATTCAATAGAATAATATTGAGGCAAGAACCATTTTATATAAGTACCTTATTGATTTTATGGTGAGTAACTATGAATTTAATATATATAGAATTGGTGTGGGAAGATCCAAGGGATGATATATCACTTTGATCAAATGTCAGCTATGGTCCAGGAGATAAGTGTCCTATCAAAACTTGAAATTTATTTAGTGTAATATTTTAAGGAATCTAAGATTAGCTTAAAATTTCATACAACATATATTTATGGAGATGAAAAGTACACAAAATATCCAAGATGTAAATTTGTGATCGTATCTTATTCAATTGATCTATAAAATCATACTGCTTCTTTAAATTAGGTGTATACTTGGGTTTGGATTGATCTAGAATAGGATTATAATTATAAGGTGGATTAGGATTAGCTAAAGAAGATACAATTCCTTGAAGGGTAATTTTAGATCATCAATTTATAATAACACAATATCGATAAAGAATAAAACCATGAGAATTTGAAGTAGAATAAACATGTTTGAGGAGTATAACTCAAGGATGAGGGTTATGGGAAGGAGGAAATCCTAGAATAGATGGGCATGATCTATAATGGATGGATTTACTTGTTGGGAATTGTTAGAATAATAACATGGGTTAATTATGACTGTAGCTACATGAGTTTCTATAATATGTCCCACTATGTTGTAATCATAAGGGTTAACATTATGTAGATGAAATTTATGGATTATATAGCACCTTAGTGTTTTAAACTTAGAAAAATCATACTTATTTTTTCTTATAATTTTTATACCTTTCCCACTTTTGAAATTATTATATATTATCTACTTTATGTCCCTTGGCCTATATCTCTTAGTCTGACCAGTCTTATATTAATGACTTTGGCCTTATATCTTGCCTAGAATACTTAAAATGTACTTATCTTCACCTCTACAAGTTTTGAACCTTTACCTAATTTCTTAATCGCTAGACACTAATGTTTGGGATACACACTAGCATCAATATTAGTATCCTAAACTAACACAAGTGTTAAGTGCCCTAAAGTCATCTAATTTACAAATGAAACATATCCTGATGGTTGGCCTAAGTGATTTAATGTGAGTTAATTATATTAAGGGATTGATATAAGTATAAGATATACCCTCATTCATTCCTCATCTAAAAACACCTCAAAAAGACCAAGGAAATCTATAAAAATCACTATATCAAGCATTTAATTGAACAAAACTTCCTTATTTCCATACCAGACATAAGTAAAACACATTTATAGGTCTGAAGTATTAAATGAGTAGCCCAAGGGCCTAATTTCCAAGTTACAAGCTAGGTTATTATTTTAGTTTATTTGCACATATTTCATGATTCATACACAATACAACACATATGAGAGAACTACATATGTTTGAGGCCCTCTTTAGAGTATTAGATATGTAGGTAGTGCTCATTGATAAAGGGGTTTCTGGGGTTAACTCAATAGTATGTGCCCACTAACCCATTTTCCCCATGGTAATAATAAATATGAAGAAATAGGGGTTTGAAAATACATGAGGAGTGATAGTCTATGACCCAAATCTAAAGGCACTAAAGTGAAGGCAAAGACAAACATATAAGCATACACGTGGTCACATCATTTTATATTAGTTATTCTATATATGATACTTGCATCAAACATAGATAGTAGCATAGACGTAACCTTCATAGGTTTACATTAATTTCCAAAACTCTAGAAATGTTAGATATAGAATTTGATGACTATTCTAGAATCTCTTTCTAACATACTTTTCAATTTTCATACATAACTTAGTTGTACTTTTTATATTTATCCTATTCTTAACATAATAAATCTAATGCATGTTTATATCTAAGTTTAGAATTTAATTGGACTATTATAGATATGATTATCACCCTTGTGAATTTTAATTTATATATTATTAACCCTTTTAACACCAAGTTTGGATTCCTCAATCAAATTTAGGTTTAAATTGTTAATTATTGTAATTGATGTTAAAGGTGATTAAGGATAGTTGGTAGTGTGTGATGTGACAAGATGCATGGAAGAGTGTTATGTTGTCATAAGAGAAAGATAAAGATATCATTTGAAGATAACCAATGTCTTATGTTTACATGATTGATATCATTGTTAATGTTAAAATGGAAGGTTTAGGTCATTGATGTGAAGTGCATAAGAAGCATAGTCATGACATGAAGAGGTAAATACATAGTGAAATGAATGAACATAGGCATGTGAAGGTTATATATAATTTTTTTATCATGTCATTAAAGTATATAATCATTCATGATAGTTTTAGGGTGAGATTATAGGGGTAAGACCTTTACTCTAAGTCTGTACCGAAACCACTCGTAGAGCCTGCCTGGCTTAGTAAGGTATGAAGATAAAATTTTAAGGTAAGTATGCACATGAGAGAATGGATAGAGGCTAGATAAGTTTTTTTATGCATGATAACAAAGTTTGAGGTCAATATTTGAAATAAAAGTGCATGAATCACTATTTTAGGCCTTCTCAAACCTGAGAAGCACTTTTAGACATTTGTTGGCATGTGTAACCTATTCATGGGAGTATAATATATTTAGGATAGATGTTTAAGTTTTATTGATAAAATATATAGGCATTAGTTTTGGATTCAAGTGGCATTCCTTTATGAATAATCGTTAACAACAAAACCTATGTTAAACCTCCCTAAAACCCTAATAAGGACCTGATGTGAAATATTTTTTCCAAATTAGATTAGTATGGTTTTATATGCCTATATAAGATATTGGATAATGTATTAAACTATCCTAGGTACATCTATGTTGTGGTGGTTAGTCAGATGAGAGAGAAATTGTACAGATATAGTCTTATTTGTCAAGAAATTATTATAACTCTCAAAATTTGAATTGGTAAAGAAGAGAAAATGGATGATAGAAGAAGATAGAGACTAATTTTACACATAAATTATGTTTTATGGATAATTTATAGAATTATAGGGCTATAAATTGGTCATCTAAGTAAACCAGTTGGAGATAGACCTAATGGTGCAGATAATACAAAACCCAGGCAGAGATGAAAAGTTAGATTTGAGGTTTTGTACATGATAGATTGATGAAATAAAGTACATGAATAATTTATTTATGAATTTTAATTCATGATAATTTTTTGTATAGGATTTGGAGGTAAGTGTATGTGGTGAAAATTTTGCTCACAAAATGGCTTATCTGGTTCAGCTAGAACTATGAGACATAAGGTCAAGAAATTATTATAAAAGATGAATATTTTCCATTAGACCATATGAATTTTCTATATTAATATGATTTTTATATATCTTATAACCATTTTAATGCATTAAGATTCATGATAAGTGTCTACATAGGTGTTGGAGGTCTAATTCATCATGACTAGTTTTTGAGTTAATTTGGCAGTTCTGAATAAGTGAGTTGTAGAGATGTTCTTGAGCTCTTATTTCCTAAGTGAAAGTGATAAAATAATTTGGTGATAACCCTAATGTCATGGATAATATATAATCATGTTTAATTTTTCATGGTTTATTATCTTAAGGGTGTTTAAGCTTCATTAATGTAATATAATTTTTTGAGGTACATAGGCCTAATAGGGTAGTTTGTCCTAAAGGAGATTTCATGGTATGAAAAAAGGATGAAAGTATAATAAAACATGGAGGAGGTTAGAAGGGTTAATTATATAAGTATTCGAATGGTTTTTGATTGTTTTTGAAGGCCATGTGAGCCAAATAATATCAAGTTTAAGTGCTAAGAGGAGAAAACTAATGTAATTAGGTCTCCATGAGACCTAAAGGAGGAGTAAGGCCTAATTGAGTTATGAAAGACTAAAAGGGGTTAAAATTGTAATTGAAACATGTTCATAATATGTCTTAAGACCTATTTTTTATTTTAAATATGAGGTTTAAGGTATGTAGCTGACCAAGTGGTGTGTGACCATGATATTAGTATATTTATAAGGTAATTTAGGCATATTTGAATATGTGTGTGAAAGAGAAGTAGAGTGTTAATTGAGATTAAGAAGAAGATATGAAATAAGTGATCATCATATGTTGATTGAGAAAAAATCAAATTATTTTCATAAATCAGAGTTGACTCAATTGGTGCTTAGTCACAAAGGGAGTTGTAGGTTCCTAGCAAGTGGGTGCTTGAAAGTTTGGGGTTGGTGCTCCAAGTTGCATTGGTGCTCAATAGAATTTAATATTTTTTAAACATTTTATAGGAATTTAGTATAATTATATAGGTAATATTTATTTTTATTCCATTCAATGGTTTCTCACTCATATTGTGTTATGCTTACTATTTCATGTTTGCATGATTGGTTCTTGATGCAATGATTGATCACTCCATTGCTTTGATGGTTAATGAAAGATAATGTATAGTCTTAAATTTTTTGTAAGGTTATTGATTCATCCCCCCCATATTATTTAATTGTGATTCTAATAATTGGTATCAGATTTTTGTCCTTTGAAGCATGTCTAACATTTTAAATGAGATCCTATAAGTGTGAATATAGGATTACAATAAGGGGAGATTAGTATAGTGTTAGTGAATGAAATAAAAAACCAAAAAAACACACTAATGGTAACACCTTAAACATATCTCAAAGGGGGATAATAATTAAAAAATATAAGAACATAAATAGACTATAAAAGACAAATAAATCCTTCACCTTCTTTGGATGCTTCAAATAGCTTGTTGAAGTGGCTTGCTCGGCTTGTGCTTAATGAGTCTTCATCAAAGGGGGATTAGATATCTCCTCTTATCTTTGTCACTAATATATTTTTGATTTATTTGGATTGTCTCAATAATTGGGCATGAAAACTCTAAATAAATGGCTTGAGAGAGCTTTTTAGCATTACAACTTTGCACCACAAGAGATTAAAATTATAAGTGTGAGGTCTTCTATTTATATATTTTTGTAAATGGTCAGAATGAAATTGAACCATCCATATCAAGATGAATATGTTTGGATAAGAATCCATTCAATTTTTGAGGCCAAAATAAATAAATTTCCTCATAAATAGTTGGGATAGAGAGGCATTAAAGAGGCATGGGATGGCTTAATTAGATATTTGTTGCATTTATGACCTAGGGATGCCTTCCCAAAAAATGATGTCACTTGATGATTCAAAAACTCATAATAAATTTAAAAAAATAAATATTCAACAAGATACATGGAATTCTTAATTAGGATCATGATTCAAATTAATTAGCCTTAAACATGATTTATCAATTTTGGTGCAAATATTGGCAATTGGTGCACAAATTAATTAAACTGGTCAAAATGTCATATTATTAGCTTGAAATTTGAATGGATTGGAATCTAGATATGATATTATATGTTTTGGATCCATCATCCCATTTAGGATGTTTTCAATAAAAAATAACAAAGGCATGTGTTTTTTGGAAGAAATTTGGTAGAAAAGAGTAATCTAGAGCACCTAGGTATGAAAATGTAATTTAGAATAGAAATGATCTGATCAAAGTTAGATATCTCATAAAATAAATTACCCCATTTAGGGATAAATAGGCCAAAATCATCATTTTAATATGAAAATTTCACATCTTTTACCATGTTTTAGTATTTTTAGGCCAAATTATGCATTTTTATAGAAATTGGTCTGAAGCTTGGTTAGAGGTTATTGGTGGCCACTTATAGGTGTCTATAGTTTGCCATTATTTGGGAAGGCATTGTATGCTATAGGCATAGTAACATCTTCTCAAAGAATGAAAAGGTCTTATATTCCTAAAAATTCAATGACAATGGATGAACTATAAGATGCCCCCTCAAGGGAATAGTTGACATAAGTAGGTTAGAAAATAGTCCCTCAAAATACAAAAGCAAAATGAGGGGACAAAACATATGAAGATGATGGGGTGAGAATATAATTATTTTTAAAAATTAGTCAGAATCACTGAGAATTCAAGTGGGATGGTGTACAATGGTTTTCCCAAAGGTGGTTATAAGCATTGTAACCTGATATTGTTAACGTGGTATGATAACACAATGATTTTCCCAAAGGTAGTTATAATATTTGAGAAGATGGAGTTGCCTCAGTTGGGATAAAAAAATAAAATAACAACATGCCCCTATTTGGAAAAAAATAACATACATTTGGTGAGAACATAATGATTTTCCCAAAGGTGGTTAGAATCATTGAGAAATGTAGGTGGGACAATATACAATGATTTGTCCAAAAATGGTTATAATAACTGGACATCAATTATGGAGAAAATTATTTATTGGATAATGATGATGATAAATTGACACAAAGGGTATTGATGAATTGGAACAACTTGTTAGTAAGGAGATTCTCATCCAAACTAACAAAGGTTGAAATTCTTTCATGGTTAATTACTCTTTTTGGGACATGATTGGGATGTTGTTAATGCTAGTGCTGAGGAGATGTATATGCTGTCATTGTTGAGTACACTTCTTGAAGCTAATTTTTATTGTAGCATTTTATGGTAGGAATCATGATAGAACACCATGAAGATTGGGTTGAAAGATGCATAAGGACTGATTCTCATAATCTGATATTCAAGGGAAAATAATGCACCAATGATGAAAACCATGATAAAAATGTAAATGTATAAATATGGATGGATTCAAGTATAAATGTGCAATAAATCACCAATAAAAACACATAGACTAAATCAAGGTAATAGTGATGAAATAAAATAAACAGACACATAAATAATAAACAAACAAACTAGCAAAGAAATAAATATAGTTAGTCATAATGTTAATATAAACAATGTGATAAACATTGCCCCTAGAAAATAAGCAACAACTTAACAAACAAACATAACAAGGGAATATAAGAAAAGGAAGGGGATGGATGAGCTATCTCCATATGTACTAGGCAAGTAAATGTTGCCTACATATTTCCATGGATGCAATACCCAACAAAAATTGTAGGCCAAATGTAATTCTCCCAAGAAATGGGAAGAAAATGATAACTAATGAAACACAAACATAATGGATGTGATAGAAGAATAGGAATGGTCTTGAAAAATGGAAAATGTATGGGATAAAAAACCAAAAAGGATGGCGAATTAAATGACAAGTGATATTCATGTGAATTAGTAAGGGTTCCCATAATCCTTAAGGTAAAGAAATGGTCAATGTTTTTGGTTTTATTTTTATTTTTTAAATTGACATGTGTTTTTGGAATTTTCGAATATCTCAACTCAATCAATAATGATGAGATATTAAAGGGTTTAAGATCAAAAAATGATGAGAAATTGGTTTAGGTTGCTCAAAAAATGGTGAGAGTTTGGCTTAGTTGCTTGTAAAATGGCAAGAGCATGCCTTACATTGCTCATAAAATGGTGAGGGATGACCTCAACAAGTATCGAGAATTGCATACATAGTCTTCGAATGAGACCTCAAGCCACTGTAGTTCCACCTTATAGTGTAGGAATCTGAGTAGTGTAGCATCCAATTAAAATAAAGAAAACATAGTTGGTATAAAAGCATAATATGGCATATGAAATGGCTAGTTGGGACATCAAAGCATGATAAATAAGTGTTGCCCCTGGTTTGCCTATAATTGGTTATAACTAGGAAAAAATAACATAGGTCAATCATAGGAAACAACATGCTATTTTATAATGAGGAAACAACAACATAGGTCAATCATTTCCCATAGGCAGTTATAACTAGCAAAACAAAATAAAAACTAGGATATTTTTCTAGTTTTAATCACCTATGGGCAATGATTGACCTATGTTGTTGTTTCCAAGTTATAACTACCCATAGTTTGCCTATAGGTGGTTATAACTAAGAAAAAACAACTAATTTTCCCATAGGTGGCTATAACTAGTAGCAAGACCTGTGAGACACTGATTTGTTCATATGTAGTTATAATCAGGCACACTTGGTAAAGAATGGAACAAAAAATGAAGGATGTAACTACTAAATTATTGTCTTACTAATTTGAAATACTATCTCTATTTGGAATGTGTTGAACAACTACTAAAATATAATCTAAATCCTCTTTTTAAAAGTGGATCTATAACTAATGTAATAGAACCAAGGTCATAGGGTTAGGTGGGGAGGGATAAAATAACTCAATTAATGGGGAGATATGATAGAATGGATAGGTGATAGGAAAAATTGATATGTTGGTATGATGATAAGATGGTAAAATAATATAGTACAAACAAGAAGATTGATAAAATGATATAACTTGAAATGGTCCTTATAGACAATGGACCAAGTCATTCAAACATAGTAACACTTTAGGTGGATGATGTTCATTATCTCATCAAGTTCATGTGCATCTAGTGTGGCAAGCTTGTATACTTCTATTCCATAGTTTACCATAATGATGAAAGGACCAACCTAGTTGGGTTTGAATTTGCCTTTATTCTTCTTTTCAGCCATGGTATTCTTTTAGTTCTCTTTAAGGACAAGATCATCAAGTTTAAATTATCTATGTTTCATGCACCAATCGTAGTGACCTTGAATTTTATTGTGATATGTTTGGATATTTTTCAACACATCCATGCATTTCTTATCAACTCTACTTCTTATAGGTGAACTAATCGATAGTTGTTGTCATATAGGACATGCTTGAAAGAGATACATAAAGAAGGTAACTCAACCTCAATGGGAAGAATGGCCTTAGTAACATAAAAAAGTGAGTATAGAGTGGATCTTATGGGTGTGCTGTGATTGGTATGGTATACCCAAAGGGTGAAAAATATCTAAAGATGCTAATCACAACTAGCATCATTGACAATCTTTTTGAGATTGATGTTTCAACCTAGCCATTACCTTAAGGGTAATATGTCATAGAAAAGTGTTTTGTGATGTTGTATTTGGCATATAGATTTTTGAGATCCTTATTCTTAAATGATCCTTTATTATCAGATATAATGTCAGAAGGGATATTTTAGCTGCAAATGAGATGGTTGAAAATGAACTTGGAAATTTACTTTCCAATCACATAAGTGAGGGGTATAGATTCAACCCACTTAGTAAAATATTTGATGGTAGTAAGAATATGTTTATGGACATCTAATGTGGTGGGATTGATCTTCCCAATGAGGTCAAGGCCCCATGTAGCAAATAGCCATGGTGTCAACATTAGTTTTAGAGTTTTGGCTGGGGCATGAATTAGATTGGCATGCCATTGAAACTTGTCATATTTATTCACATATATAGCTACATCTGCATCTATCTAGTACACAAGATATTTTTGGATATAACTAACCCACTAGTGTGGGATCCACATACTCCATCGTGAACTTCCCATAATTCTAGTTTAGATTTTATCAAATTTAAACAATGAAGTAGAGTTACATCAAAACTATGGTGGTAAAGGGTTGATCCAAGTAAAGTATAATGAGTGGTTAGGTGGATGAAGGCTTTGGATTGTTTTTGGGATAGGTCAGATAGTATAATTTGGTTTTGGAAGTAGTTGTAAAGGTTTGAGTACTACATAGAGCTAGGACCAACAATATCACAAATGATCACGATGGTTGAAGGTTCATGAGCTCATGCTAACAAATTATTTACAAGGAATTGATACTATTTATCCATGTTTATTTGGTGAATCAAAGATCCAGTAGTGGTCATGGCATCTATAGTTCTATTACTTTCCCTTGATATATGCTCAAACTAAATGTCAAAAATTTACTACTTAAGAGCATCGATCATGGCCTTATATGAAACTAGTTTGTCATCTTTGGTTTGAAAATGGTCTATAACTTGATTTATGATTAACTAAGAATCACCAAAACCTTGAGATGAGATATGTTCCATTATATTACTTAGAGCATACTTGTAATAGGTGGTTCATATTTGGCCATGTTGTTGGTATAAGGAAAGTTGATTCTAAATAATTTAGGGATTAAATCCCCTTATGGTGTAATAAATAAAAGGCCTTCCCCTAATCCATGTACTATAAATGCTCCATCAAAATATAGCTTTCAGTGTTGCTCCTTGAGAGGTGTGTTAGTGATGGTCATTATGGATTCATCAAGAAATTGGAATGTGAATGGATTTGTATCAATAAGGGGTGATTCAACAAGCTAATTTGCAAGAACTTTCCCCTTAATGGATTTTTGGTTGACATAGTCAATATCAAACTCATTGACAAGCATGATCCATTTGGTCATGTGACCTTTTAAATCTATCTTAGATAGTATATACTTGAGTGGATCTACTTTTAAAATAACCATGGTCTTATTGTTTAACATGTAATGGTGTAGTTTTTGAGATGTTAAGACCATGGCTAAACATGCTTTTTCTATGGGAGTATAATTGTGTCCATACATGACTAGTGTATAGCTTAAATAGTATACAACATGATCTTTTCCACTATCATCATGTTGATCCAAAAGTTCCTCCAAGCCATTTTTAGTAGCAGATAGATATAACAAGAATGGATTTCTTGCTAAAGGAGGTTACACAATAGGTGGATTTGCTAAATAATCTTTTAGCCATTAAAAATCTATTTGGTAGTGATCATCCTAGTGAAATGTGACTCCCTTCTTAAAAATATGCATAAAAGGATGGCATTTATCAGCCAACTATGATATGAAGCATCGGATAGACTAGATCTTACCCTATAAGCTATAGAGATACTTTAATTTAGTCCATGGTTTCATTTCTATTATGGCTTGGACTTTGGATGGATCGACTTCAATACCTCGATGAAACATAATGAATCCAAGCAATTTTATTGATGTGACACAAAATACACACTTCTTAGGATTAAGTTTGACTTTATACTTGTACAATCTTTCAAATATTATATGTATCACTACTAGAAGATTGGCCCTGGTCTTTAATTTACCAAAAATGTCATCAAAATAGTCTTTGACAATGTCATGCATCATATCATGACATATGATGGTCATGGCTATTTGATAGGTGGCCCCTAAATTATAACTACCAAATGACATAACCTGATAATAGAATGTTCCCCATGGAGTGGTGAACATTATTTTGTGTTGGTTTTCTAGTGCTATTCTAATCTAGTTATACCTTGAAAAGCCATCCCTTAATTAAAGAATTTCATAACCCATTATGGAGTCAATGATCATGTCAATGTTTGGAAATGGAAAGTCATACTTAGGGAAAACTTTGTTTATATCATGGAAATTGGTATATATTTTTATTCCTTCTAGCCTTTTGATAACTAGCACTACAATAGAGATCCACTCTGAATAGTTGATCGATCTAATACATCTTTCTTTCAAGAAGTTTTCCAACTCTTTCTTCACTAATAAAAAAATACAAGGATGCATATTATGCAAATTTTATTTTACTAGATTAAAATTAGGATTAACCATAAGGTGGTGCAGAACCAAGGTAGGGTCTAAACCTAGCATGTCAGAATATGCCCATGTGAATATGTAAATAAATTCCCTCAAAAGTGTTGTAAGGAATTCATATTACTTCTTAGTAAGGGATGCACCTAGCTTGATCCACATTGGGTTATCTAGGGACCCAATGTTAACTTCTATTATATTTTCTACTAGAAGGGTCAAACTATCTTCAAGGATAGTGGGCAAAGATTTAAACTGGTTGGAAATATTATAATCCTCTATTAGGATTGGCTCCTTAAGTTACCCTAAGCATGATGAACTAAAGTACCCAATGGGAGGTTTGGCCATGTGACAAAAATGTTGTAAATGCTTGAATGATTTGATCAAAAGATTATTATTCTTCAAAACTGGACTCAGGTTCATAAACAAGTTTGTCATTGGTGGTCTGCTGAGCTATGTTTGAATAAGGTTGAACACCCCCATCTAATGGTACCTGAAACATGTTTTTACCACTACATTGGCTTTTTATTTACTTTTTTCCTAGTTATAAAGCACCTCACAGAGGTTTTCACTTTGGGACCTCAATGTTTTAATTATTTTATTTTGGCTAAGGGTGTTCATCTGCTCTCAAAAATAGGCTTCAGGATCTAACTTAATTGAGAACCCTAATTTATGGTCCCCCAACAAAACATTCTCACTAAGGCTGAGAAAATCATAAAAAGACCCATCATTTTGGAACTCATCAATTGACACATTGGATTCTTGTTGGTCCCAGTCTATTATTTGGAGATAATAAAATGGCATTGGGTTATGATGAAGGAATAGTCTAAGGCTACAAATGAAATGAGGGTTAAACAATTTGGTCTCAATTAGGTCATAAAAAAGTCTATGATCAGACTCTACTTTGCTATTATCATTCTCATCACTAGTCGATTATGATAAAACATGATTAGGTTACATGAGGTCATCCCCAGGTGGTTTAAATCCAAGTCCATAGGGACCTTTGTATTTGGTCATAAAAATTGGCTTAAGCATTACTTGTTGATTTGGTCCTAGGCCTCCTCCTTCATAGTCTTGATTCTTCATGATCCTATTGGGAATAAGATATTTTGCATTCTTGTAACAATCATCCTACTTGTCATTGTACACCCATGATTTATCCCCCTCAAGTGGGTCCTATTCTAGGCTAGATGCTAGTATAAATGTGACAAGTCCTTTACCTTTGCCCTTTTATTACCATTTTGGATGAAATGTCTTGGCTTTAGGTCTTCTAAAGTACTTTGGTTTATGTGGAAGGTTTTCAATATGAAAGGTATCATGAGTTAAATACTCTCCTAGACCATTGGATGAGATGGTATAATGTTTAGATATCTACAGAGGTGGCATATGGGAAAGGGAATCAAGGGTATTAGGATCAATGCAGTTATCTTTTGATGAATAAAGGAGTATTTATTTTCCCTTATCCTACTTGGCCAATAGATTCATGTTGAAATAATATTTATAACTCTTAAAATTGACCTCTAGGAATTTGTAGTGCTCATATGGATATAAATCTCCTAGTATACAAACTTCCATACCTGAATGAGAGAACTCTATACATTAGTGCAATGTCAATAGCAATTAATGAATTTCATGTAACCAATGTCTACCCAAAAGCATATTGTATGATAAATCAAGATCTAACACATGGAAAAGTGTATCATGGGTCAAGGGTTCTAGGATAAATGGTAAACATATGGTGCCTTATGAGTCTTGTTCTTCATTATCATAGGCTTTGATGGTTATGGTCTCTACTTGAAGATCTATGATTATGTACCTGAGAAGCTTGATGAGCTTTAGAGACACTATGTTTAAATCAAATCCATTATCTATAAGGACTCATTTCACTTTGTGCCACTTTATACAAACTTTAATTTACAAGGGGTTGTTATGCAATGGGGCAAGGGATGATATATCACTTTGGTTGAAAGAGACTTGTTGGGCTAGAGCTAGGTGTCCAACATAAGCTTGGAATTTTTTAGGAGATATGCCACCTAAAACTATGGATTGGCTAAGGAACTTGTTCAAAATGTTTTTGTGGATTGTTAACATACATAAAAAATATAAAATGGATATTTGTGTGGGTGTCTTTTACAATTGTTCCATAATGTCAAACTAATTTTCTTGGTCAATTTTAAATGGTTTGTTCTTAGGTATAATGGATAGTTGAATGATGGGTGAAGTGGAAGATGGTTGTGGGCCTAAGATGGTAATCTTCAACCTCCAAGTTGTGATTACATAATGAATATTAAGCATAGGACCATGATTGTTAACAAATGAAGGTGATGGTGGGGGACTAGATATGATAAGCATTGGTTGCTGGTACACTTGTACATGATTATGAGGGAATGATGAGTTATCTTTATATTTTCTAAAATTAGTAATCCCTACTTGCTCATATACTTGTATGATTTCCCAGGTCAAGGAAGGATTATTAATATGATTTGGAAAATTAGTATTGTTTATCAAAGGTCTTGATTGATTAGTATTTGGTCTCAGATTAATAGAGATGGTGTTAATGCGACCTCTTGTAATATGGCCTACAACTCTATTATAGTTATGTGCCAATACATGATAGGTATATTAATTTTTACCATTTTGACCTTGGTTCTATCCATTATTTAGATGTTATTGGTTCTGATATTGGTGATTCTATTGATTTTGTTGGTTTGGCCTTGGTTGTTGAAACTATTATTATTGGTGTTGCATTGGCCAATGTTGCTATAGTGGTTGGTTGTTATGTTGGGGAAAGGGGTTTTGTAGATTCTAAGTGTCTAATTAGAAGTGGAAGCACCACCATCTAATGTTATCCCCCCATTATCCAACATATTATAAATTAAATGTTTAATTTGCACACAATGGTAGAAATTATATTCATTAACTTGATGATATTCATAGAATTCATTTTGGTGGTACTAGTCAGGATAAAGGATGCCCTGAGGATAATATTTTAGTATAGGATAGCTAATCAGAATAGTGATGATGATATTTCAAAACATAGACTCAATAGGCTCTCTAAGGTCATTAAAATGTGATGAGTAGGCACTATTTTACTTGGAGGAGGAGCTTGTAATGGCAAAGGTTGCTACATTTGTTGCATGGACCTAGGTTATTGCACTTGTGTTTTCTAAAAAGGTTATAGGTTAGGATAAATTTGGATATGATACATGGATTGAGTAGATGGTGTTTTCACCATTTGGACATGTTTCAAATCTATTACTAAATTTCCAACAACATTTTTATTATGATAGAATTACCTTGGTTTATCATTGTTATTGGCCTGTGCTAGTTGTGATGCTTGTGTTTGGACTTGATGTTGGTTTTGTTAATTTCCTTGATTAGTACCTTAATTATAGTTTGATGAGGTAATATTGATGATCCCTTTGTTAATAAGGGCTTATTTGATCAATATAAATTTATTAATGATCTCTTTAAAGGTATGTGCACACTGTAGTTCTAGATGATAGGATATCTCATTATGCAAATTTTTAGTAAACATAACAACTAATTGTTTATCTAGTAAACTATTGGTGAATTGGATTGCAAGGGCTCTTCATGATTCTAGATAAATTTTAAAACTCTCACCTACCTTTTTCTTGGCTTGCATCAAGTTGAATAATGAAATCTCATGCTTGATATTATATGAAAAGTACTACACAAACTTGTTTGAAATATCATCAAAATTAGATACCAAATTTTTAGGAAACTTTAAAAACCACTTAAAGGCTTATCCTGCTAGAATCATTGGGAATAGAAATGAAAGGTATATGTAACTATATGCCATTTTCTGACATGAAATAAATAAATTGGTCAAATGGGCCTTGGGGTCACCCTTTCCCTTATATTTGTCAAATTTTCATGGTTCATATCTTGGAGGAAATGGTATCTTCAAGTAATACATGTTAAATGGATAATAACACAAATCATCCAAATTACTTTTTTTTTTTTCCAGCTTGAATTTTACCAATTACATCCTTCATCTATTGCAATTCTTGGGCTAGGAAACTAGACTAAAGATTAGATTGAGGTAGAATATTGGCTTGGGTAGATGGTTGAGTAGTCAAAAATGGAGCACTTTGATAAAGGTATAATGGAGGTATTTTTTAGGGTATGTTTTTTTGGTTAGATAATAGACTAAGAATACACATACATGGATTAGGGTTTGATTTTTGAAGTTGTACATACTATAATGTGATATTCTGGTTTAGATTGGGTAAATAGGTTTGATTTTATGTATTTTGAGGTTGGGATGGAGGAATATGGATATACATTTCCTATTGGGGTTGAATAAGTACCTAATTGCAACTAATCAAACCTTATTTTTGAGGGGGTACTTACAATCCAAAACCTTGTCTTTGAACTAGTGGCACATTCTACAAAAAAGGCAAAGGTTGACTGACTGGTACTTGAAGAAAATTGGAATCTATAGGTTGTGTGAATCCTTATTGTGAATTTTATGCTTGTGTAATATTTACCATTTTTCACTAAATTTTTTTATACACTATTTATTAGACATGATTTGGCTTGGAATTAGTATATTGGTCTGTGAGGAAAGAGGTATGTTCGCTACTACTTAGTGAGGTAGAACATTGGTTGCCCCTATTGAGGTGGCAATATGTTCTAAATTTACTTTTTTGGTATGTTGGATTGTTATTTATGTTGTGGAATATTAATTGATAGCTATTGGGGAGGAGTAAAATTCATCACATTTTGTTGTTGAGGTATGACATTAGTTGTTGAGTGACTTCCTAATCCTATTGGTTGAGTGCTTGAAGAAGCAACTAGTGGAGGATTAATGGTAGTTTTTGGTTGAGGTTGGGATGTATAATCTCCTACCCCATGATTTGGAGAACCATTCATGGTTTTAAATAAAGGTACATTTATTTGTGAACTTACACCACTTTATTTTGTATTAGATGTTACTTGCAAATTGTCCACTATGTTTTGACCACTATTTTGCATAGAAATAGAAGAAACTTTTTTATGGTTGTGGTATGAAATAATCTATCAACCAAAGTTTTTTATGTAAAGGGGTTGACACCCTAATTTTATTGACTAGTCAATTGTATTAACACTCATGTCGAAGGAGCTAAATATATGAGAGGCCTATTTGACATGGTCATCTAGTTAAAAAAATATGCTAGGTTCAAGTGTGTTTGATATACTATTTGCATTTGTATAAAGTAATCTTCCATGAGGTCCTTGCCTTTGAAAATCATACTATGGTCTTACTATGGAGTTTGGACTAGGGATAAGGGATTAATAAAAGAAGCATATTGACTATAAATTATGTTGTGAGGCATTCTTACTAGACTTGACAGATTCTCATGGGGTAAATCCATTGGAAACTTAGCCCCTAGTTCTATGGCTCTAACTAAAATCTTATCCTTATTTTCCAAGAAGTGATGCTCAAATAGATAAGGATCATACATGGATGGTGTAGTAACATAGTAAATTTTTTGAGGAAATGGTTCTTCAACTATAGGTACCAAAGCTAGGTACTAATTTTTTGATGCTTAATGCTACTCTGAGTATAGAGGCATGTTTACCAAATAATGAGCCAATGGGTCTTGGTTTTATGCCCTTACTTGAGTGTCATAATATGGATAAGGATCTATCCCATAAGAAACATTATCTACATAGGGGTCTTGAACCATCTCTTCTTGTGTGACCACATTACTAAATCTCAGATTATACATGAGGCCACTATGAGTGTAAGAAGACATATTATGATCAATAGTAAATATTTCATGACAAAAGGGAATAGATTTCTATAAACTCTTAAAAGGCAATATCTAAAAATAGGTTCAAACTTGGTCTATCCTAGTCAAAAGGATGGATATCTATATCCAAAAATATTTATGCAATGATTTGTGATAAAAACATCAAGTATCCAACATTACATGTCTCACAAAAAAGGTTAAGTAAAAGGATTGAAAATCAAAATGCCAAATTCTAGGTCAAAGTGTTTCAAATGAGTCTAATCTACAAATAAAAATTTCCAAGACTTTTGGAAAAATGTGGCATCAAAATCTAAGATCAAGAAAAGGTATGTGCTAGGAAATTTGGCCAAATGGTTTCAAAAGCTAGATTTTTAAAAAATGAGATACTTAATCTAACAAATTTGAAACACTTCTAACAAAAGCTAGGCATTTAACTCTTAGACATAAAATTTATCAATAAGTATGAGGTATGAAACACAAGACACTTAGAGATAGTTAATTTTCTCCCAAATAATGGCACAAACTAGACTCTTTTGACTGATAAGCTAGACAAAGGTGACTGGCATAACCGTGCTAGATAAAGACTCAAAAAGGTATACTCGAAATGGTTAGAATGTTGGAAAAAATTTGACTTTATGAGAATAGGTATATGAAACAAGTTTCAAAATAATTTGAGAAATGTAAAAATGATTTAATACTTAAAAGGTGTGACAAATGCTTATTTCAAGACTCTAAGGCAAATGGTTTAACATGATTTTGACAATGTAACACTACTCTCCTTAACTTAAATGATACACACACACACACACACACACACAAAGTTTGATAAATCTCTAAAGTAAAAGTGTGTTATCAAATGGACTCAAGAAAAATGGAAAAATAGGATGGGTAGTATAAAATGTAGCCTAGGACTCAAAAGTGTTAGCAACACACTAGATGATTTGAGTCTTACCAAATGATGATAATGATCATGAGTCTAAAAATGACCCTCAATTCAAATTTAGAATTGAACTTAAGTTAAAACAAGTCAATTACAAAGTGACGAACCCAATTTAACACATTGACCTTTAAAACTTAGAAGAGTCCAGTTTCAAATTTAAACTATCAATGAGGGACTTAAGAAAATGTGGTAAATGGTTTAGACTCAAATGGGCAGCCTAACTATGCCAAAATGGAAGATATGACACAAAGTTTATGATAAGTTTTTGAACAAGGAAAAAGATGATTTTAACTTGGATAGCATAATGCCTCCTTGGGCAATGTGTTTATTTATGTAACCCTTTGTTAACAACATTTTTGGCTCAAAACAAGACCAATTAATCTAAGATATAAAAATTAACTAACTAATCATCTTAAGCCCTAAATGAAAAAGGTATAGTAAAGTGGGTTTAACTAACTAACATGTTTTCAAGCATCTAAATGGATCAGATACATAAAACTTTCATGTCAAAATGCAAGAGAATAACACATCAATTGGGTCTATGACACGTGGATTGTTATAAAAGTGTCTTGCCCTTTTTACAACCATTACATCCATCAATCACTCAATTTATTATGATGTCTAATGTGCTTGGATGTCCTAAGCTTATCCCTAGGAATAGGAGATGGTTTAACCACTCAAACCACTATCTTAGTGGGGTGATCCCAATTTATATACTCCCCTATGCCCCCCACCATCCCTCCCCCCATGGAGAGGGGTTGAATATGATGCCAAGAGATGAAACCTCAGGTCAAAACTTCCCTAAAAATATTATGGGAGGTAGTTAAATCCACCTTAGAAACCAAGATTCATAAAATAAAGACTAAGTAAAATAGTTTTAAGGTTATTTCTAGATCACCCAAGCCATGAGAGTCTTGGGGAGAGCCTTCACAACATCTCTTTTGCACCTTTGGAATAAGGCAATTTATAATGAAGTTGATCCCACGAGGTCCCTATAGGGGACATGGGGAGAGCATACACACACAAATACCTATTTTCTCAATTAAAACTAACTAAAGAAACAATGATAAACAAATTGTAAAAAACATTGAAATGAGTCCAATTTTAAAGCACTAAATGAAATGTTTGGTGGTGTTTTTTAGCCCCTTGGCTTTAATTTGTAAATTTTTTTAAAGAACAACTACAAACTATTTAGATAAACATCTAAATGTTTTCTTAAGCACCAAAATGAAAGTTTTTAATCTCTTTTAATTACCTAAAAAGAGGTTAAAAAGATTAGATGAAGCTTATTTTGATTGCTTCTCAAGTTGGCCCTGTAAATAAAAAGTCAAAGTTTCGTTTATCCTTGAAGAACTTTTCCAAATGAAGTAAACAACTTTGTAAATTAAGATCTTGGGTTCCATACAATGCAATATTGCTAATCTATAAAACCTGACTGGTTAATATAAAATCACTACTCATGGGTTAGTTTAATAGAAATCATAATATCTCTACTCGGGTTAACAATAACATATATCACAGTGCAATATCACCACTATGAGAGTTGCGATATTATCTCTTAACCACTAACGATTTACCAAAAATACCATAACTCAGATAGGTAATATCATGACTATCAAGTCATGGTATTGAAATACCATGACTATCAATTCATGGTGTTAAAATATCATTATTATCAAATCATGATATTGTAATATTGTTAGTTGGAGAGTAGCGATGTTGTAATATCACTACTAGTGAATTGTGGTATTACAATATCACTAATAATGAGTAGTGGTATTGTAATATGGTCATTAGATCTATAGATAGAGATAAAGTTAATCCAAAAACATAGTTTAAACATAATATCATGACTTAAAATTACAAAATCATGACTATACTAGTGGTAGGATTGTGATCCAGAGGACAAATTCATGACTCCATAGTAACAAAACCATGACTTCCAAAAAAATGGATTTTTGCTTAATTTTCACTCTTTGCTCCCACACTCCAAGATCCTGAATGAAAATGGCTAGTAGGTTACTTGTAGGTGTTATTTTACCAACTTTATGAGGCTAGGTCCCATTAGTCTTGCCATTTATGAACATAATATTGCAATAAGGGGAGATTAGTATGGTTTTAGTGAATGAAATTAAAATCCAAACAAAACACACTAATTCTAACACCTTAAGCCTATCTCAAGGGGGGAGCATAATAAAAATACTAAATACAAGAACACAACTATAATTCAAAAGATAAGTAAATCCTTCACCTTCTTTGGATACTCCAAATAACTTGTTGAAGTGGCTTTCTCAGCTTGTGCTCAATGAGTCTTCATCAAAGGGGGATTGGATATTTCCTCTTCTCCTTGGCACCAATGTATTTGGATTGGCTCAATAATTGGGCATGATAACACTAAATCAATGTCTTGAGAGATCTTTTTAGCATTATAAATTTACACCAAAAGAGCTTAAAATTATGAGTGTGAGGCCTTCTATTTATATATTTTCATATGGTTAGAATGATCTTAAACCATCAATCTCAAGATGAATATGTGTGTCTAAGAATCCATTCAATTTTTTAGGCCAAAATAAATAAATTCCCTCATAAATATTTTGGATAGAGAGGCATTAAAGAGGCATGGGGGGCTTAATTAGATATTTGTTCAATTTATGGCCTAGGATGCCTTGCCAAAAAATGATGTCACTTGATGATGTAGAAACTCATAATAAATTTACAAAAAGAAATATTCAACAAATTCCATGGAATTCTTAATTAGGCTCATGATTTAAATTAATTATCCTTAACATGATTTATCGATTTTAGTGTAAATCTTAGCAAATGGTGTACAAATTAACTAAACTAGTCAAAATGTCATATTATTAGCTTAAAATTTAACTACATTTGAATTAGGATGTGATGTTATATACATTATATCTATTATTCCATTTTGGATGTTTCCAACATAGAAAAACAAAGGCATGTGTCTCGTGCAATAAATTTGGTAGAAAAGAGCAATTTAGAGCACCCAAGTATGAAAATGTCATTTTAACTCAAAATAATCTTATCAAATTTAGCTACATCATAAATTTAGCATTTTTAGTTTTTTTACACCAAATTATACATTTTGATAGAAATTGGTCTGAAACCTATTTGGAGGTTATTGGTGGCCACTTTTAGGTGTCTACAAGAAGCACAAGCATGTATGTTCATCAAGTACAATGAGGTTTCTCAACCAACAATGCCTTTCTCTTTATTGGGACTAACTATGCATTTTGGAACATCAAAATGAAGGCCTATCTAATGTCCATGGGGTATAATATATGGCAATCAGTTGTTGATGGATGCACTCCACTTCCTACACCACCAACTGATGTAGAAGGGAAGAAGGTAAGTGAAAAAAATTCTAAGGCAATGAATGCCATCCTATGTGGTCTTTTAAAGGTAGAATTTATAAAGGTCATGCATTGTGATTCAACTGGCTAAAATTTGGGAAATGTTACAAACCATCTATGAAAGAGATAACAAAGTCAAGTTGGCAAAATTATAGATCCATCGAAGGTAATTTTAAAGTATAAGAATTAAGGAGGATGAAAACATTACATCTTATCTTTTAAGAGTGGATGAAGTGGGAAATGCCATTAGAGGTCCATGAGAAAAGTTGTAAGAATAAACATTAGTACGAAAGGTATTAAGATCCCTAACATCCAAGTTTGATTAAAAACTATCTATTATGGAGGAACTCAAAGATCTCAAAAAAATATAGATGGATGAGCTTCATGGCATCTTAACTTCCTATGAAATGAGAAAAAATCTTCCAAAAAGGAAGCTACATTTAAAGCTAAGAAAAAGTCATAACGTAAAAAGGCCAAGGATTATGATGATACATATATTGATGATGACAACATAGAATCCATGTTTGTCAAAAAAATAAGGAAATGATTAGATAAGTATAAGGGTAATTTTCCATCTAAATGGTTTAACTATGGTAAAATTGGTCACTTTGCATCCAAGTACCCTAATAAGGATAAGAATAAGCATGATGGAGAGCATGATGAATATCATGGTGAAGATAATAAGTTTTATAAGATTCACAAGAGAAAAAAGAGTTTTAGGAAGCATGAATGTAAGAAAGGGTCATTCAAAAACAAGAGAAGTTTATATACCAAAGAAGATAGTGGTTCCTCTGATATAAGTGACACAAGTATATCTGATAGTGATTATGATAGTAATGATCATGATATCAATGAAACTCTATTTATGGCCATAAAAATAGACAATGTAGATTGTGTTGTCACCTAATATTTCACCCTAGAGGAGGTTGTTCAAGATTCCTCCAGATTTAGGCAACATTGGAATACTTTTAAGTATGTGGGTTTACCTATAGCAGAAGTAAACCTCTAGGTTAAGGGCTAACTCCCTAAATTTACCTTGAAGTGCTTATCACCTAAACTAATTTATTGCTTATGGGAAGAGGGATATAAATTTACATGAAATTAAAATAATCTAAGGGGGTGATACACCATAATTATTTCCACAATGCTATCATACTTCTTTCACTAAGAAAGAAGACTTACAAACTAGCTTCCAAGTCCTAATATGTTCTAACATAAGTTTTTTAATATAGAGGTGATATGCATGAGACAACTCAAAGTAAGTAGACCAAAGATTATAATTTTTTAATCCAAGGACACTTACACACTTGAAGGGATCCAAACACACTAGATACACTTTATATAACCTGTTAGAATGAAGACCCCTTGTACTAGACATGAAAGGATAAGGAGAAGCAAGGATAGGATCACTAGACCTCACCATTCATCATTTTTCACACTAAGATAAGATGTTTATGAACTCAAAACTAGATTGATTTTATTATTCAAATTCAAATTAAAACATCAAACCAATAGGTATTTGCCATACATGGTGTGAAACTATCATATAAGAGCCAAAATGGCTATTACTTATAGAATATGAGGGAGGAGAGAGAAGAATTAATTCTAAGATTCACAAGAATAGGTGCCAAGCTAAGAGAAGGAGTTAAATCTATAGGATAATGAATAATGAGATAGACCATGGAATCTCTACTTGGACAAATGTCCCTTAAGGGCATTAAACTCCTCAAATATAGCATAGGACTCACTCAACTAGCTTTTTGAAACTACCCTCATCATTGGCTTCTCTTGAATGGTCCGCAATAGGATAGGAATAGTCTCCACCTATGCACTATGATGAGGGGGTTAAGAATAAGATCCAACATGAATTAGAGATGTCCTTAATCATCAATATCCTTATGGACAAGTATCTTCATTGTATGTAGTCATTATCATCCTTCTACAAACCTATTTTCACATTTGGCATCAATATGTTCATCAGTTATTCAATCCAATACATACTAGGGAAGGTATGAAATATGTCAAGGGTTCTCGGGTCCCTAGATCCATCAATAAAAACTTAAAAGGCTTCCAAATTAGAGTTGTCACGTTATCACTTGGTGATCATTCTTTGTTCACTATGTCACTCTGGATTGGTTAAAGTGAGGGAGATAATAAAGGTACTTGTGTGATTTTATGGGTCAAATAATGAATATTAGGGATTATATTATGTCTTACTCTATCCCCCAAAGTGATTATAATATTTTGAAACCCTTCTCTACCTATAAAACATCCAAATTTGTTAAGAAAATCCATTTTATACCTTGTCTATATAAATAGGGTACAAGTCAATATGATGGGAAGGTGCCCTGAAGAGTCCTCTATAAGTAAAAATCACTTTCCTTCTCAAAATATCCCCCTTGGATGCATTTATATCAACTTATTCTCCATTAGGTCATTAAAAAGGGTTTTGGAGGGTTTTAAGATGTTTTGGATCTTAAGGATTGTTCATACAATCTTGGCATTTAATCCTCCAACAAATTCCACTAGAACCTTGATTTTTACCCTCTTCAACATCTCCCAACTCCTAAGGATCTCATGCTAGATGTCCATTCAAGCTTCCAAAGATGGCTTATCAATTCCTTCCCTGCATTTTATGTAAGCTTGAGTTGGTCTAAGCCAAGATTGACCTCTTTATTTAGGTTATCTACAAAATAAAATGTTTATACACTCTCACATTACCCTCTAAAGTTTACCTAATTAATTTCAATGTTCACTTGTTGTTAGAAGTGAGGACTACACCCCTTTAGGGTTTTAGGCCTAGTTAAGGCCTAATAGGCATGAATATGTATTTAATTCCTAAACTTGTATAGTTTTTGGTGGTTTTAAGGTCTTAGATACACTTTTACATGTATATAAAAACATTCCATACCTTGCCTTCAATGTTCCAACACTTCTATCTCATCTTTTATCACCTACCTAAGTCTACCTATAGATTTGACTGTCTAGGAGTATCTTATGTCTAAGAAATAACATAACATATCTCCCATATCTACTCAAGAAAACTAATGATATAAGGGTCTTAATAAGGTCATGAATGTACTATATACCAATTTTTAGAGTTAGATTACAATCATAACACCTTTAAACCTCATGAAATCCCAAGCAAAGTAACTGATTGCTAACTGTGTGCAAGATTCCTAGACATAGACTGTAAGTGCATTTGAAGATGGATCTTGCCCTATATTTATAATATCATGAGGATTTATCTTCATCATTCCTATTATACCATTCAACCATATCCAACACATATCTAGACCTGACTAGTAGATTGTATGATTACTCATGAAATGGGTAATCTAGTAGGTGAACCTTTTGCATTAGACCTTAAATTCTCTACTATAAGATATCCTATAATCCCTTAAATTAATTACATACATATTTAGGTTAAAACCAACCCTAATTTATATTTTTATAACATTAAAACTATTTGTTCCTACTTTTCACACTACAGTCAGACTGTTGATTGTCATTTGTGATTAAGAGGAAACCTATAGGTGATGGTCTGCATCAAATATTGAATCCCAACCTCTCTGATTGTCTTTTTTGGAATCATACTTATAAATTTGTTTAAGAGGATTCATTTGACCTAAATTTATTCTTCCATTGTATATTGGTTCATTGAGATACCATTTGAACCTAAAACACTGTAGAGAATTCTTACATTTTATAGTGCAAGAATGTATGGAATGGGAGTCTTCTATCATCATACCCCTTTGACCAAAAAAACCTTTGTCATGCCAATTAACTTATCTTTCACCTATAATGTGTAATGTAAAAATTATATCAGCTATCATCTCAAAATATCTCATCATGAAAAGATAAAAAGAATGGCCAGGTCTCTATTTGGAGATTTTAAGGTAACTTATCCCTAAAATGCATTCTTCATATGTGAACATGACTCTTGAGTCTCACTGCTACTCTATAGTATTAAAATTTATTTCAATGGTATATTAAACCTTTACAAAACTTAAGGGACTCAAACAAGTTTCCATTTTGGCATCTTAACTACTCATATCTCTATCAAAACCTGTAAGTACATGTGCAGGTGTGACACAAAATAAAGGTGTATCATAGATAATGTGCCTAGTGTATGGGATTATAAACCATATTTTACCTTCTCAAAGTCTCCAAATAGATGATTTTTACATTTAAAATATTTCAAGTAGTTCATATGCTTCATCTTAATGTGGTTAGCATCCTTTAGGACACCTATAGGTGAACATTAATGGTGTAGGATTGTATGTGGAGTTTGTTTTGATAGTAATAGTATAAACTATACCATTTAGAAAGCATAATTTGATTTTTCATGTCATAATAGGGTGTCCAACCAATTAAAACTCTTCATTTTCTCTCCATGGATGTTATCTAAGCCTTCATACACTATATTCAGCTGACTGTAGGTAGATATATGTAGATAACTAATTGTGTTATTTACTTTACTATAAATTTATTAATGATCTCCTTTGAGGATAAGATTATAAGTGGATGGGATGATTTACATGCTATTTGAGAGTTAAAATAATCAATATACCTTTTTTTGAAACCACTATAGAGAAGGAAACATTCTACAATTGATTAAACTTACTTTCAACTCCATTAGTGAAATCAAGTTGCATCTTGAGATGCTTGGCTCATCTAATCACCTCCAAACATGAAAAAAAAATTGAAAACATGAGATAAATATGTCCACATTCTATATAATCAATTTCATTCTTTCAATTGTATGGATCAACTCAGGAAAGGAGAAAAACTACAGGGTGTGAGAAATAACTTGTAAAAAGAGGCAACCAACTTTTTAGCATTGTTTCATAAATCAAAAGTGATGAATCCTATAAATACTACCATGAAATATAATATTATTAAGTTTAATTTAATACCATAAAGGCATTTAACCTAAAACCTCTCCTAGTGGCCATATCATTAGAAAACCTACTGACCAATTTTGTATGCCAAGAAGGGTGATTAAGAAGTGAAATGGTTTTCAATCATTTTTTATAATTTAAAATAAAATTAAACATTAAAATTAATTTATTGAAGTTTAATAGACACTATATAATCCTACCACATGTGCCACACTCCTCGAAAAGTCATACAACTTCCAAAACTGCCCAAACTACCGCTTTTCTTATTATTTTAATGTAGTACCTAAAATTTTCAATTAGGTACCAAAATACCTATCAATTATATGACATAATACATGTTTATAAATATTTTTAAATACTTTTATACCAAATAAAATTGTATAACCTTCATTAATGGCTCAAAAATGACCTTGAGTGGCTAGAAATGACATAAGGGGCTAAAATGGATATAATCTAGGTAATGACATATTAAATTACCCATTTATAGGACTATAACACATAATATAATACCATAATAATCCCATACACAAGTTTTTTACTATAGGGGTTGATTTGTTTTGACCTGTGGTTAAAATAGTCAACATTTCTTGGTAATTTCTAGGGATGGTATGCTTATTATGCCCAATACTAGTAGCCTTCTCCTATCCATTGGGATATGGAGTAAAATATGAATATATATGACAATTAATTTTCCTTTTAAAAAAACCAAAATATAAAATACAATAATAACAAGACACAAAACAACACACTACACACTTGTACTGTTGAGTTGTGGAGCTAAAAGCTTCATCAGATGAGCAAATGCAGAGGTTGTTAGAGTTACACAGTCACCGACATCGGTCAGGTATCGATCGAAAGCTACCGACGTCGGTTAGGGATCAGCCGACATCGGTCATATTCAGATAAACAAGGACCAACGTTGGTCACCTGTGCATTCTAGAAGTCTATTTTTGAGGAAAAATAGATTGTTTGCATGATAAGATTAACTATTAGTTTTGAGTCTACATTTCTATTTTTGGCAGGATAGATTTGAACCTTTGATTAAGAGGTGTATCTAATGGTGGAGAATGCATAGCTCATGAATCCTAGTATTATATAATAGGGTTAGATCCTCATAGCATTGTAAGCAAGAAAGAGAAAGGTGTAGACAGTTTAAGGATTGAATTGGTTATGATTGAGAGAGAGAGAAAACTCTTGAGGGAAAGGGATCTGTACATCTGAGAGGTGTGAGAAGAGAGAGAGATTTATTCATTGTATTTCCTTCTGGAAGAGTTTTAATACAAGATTGGTTGTTTCTTGTATCTCCTATTCTTTGTTGTTTCTGATTTCTAGTTACTTATTATTTCTGGTTTAATTCCATGTTTAGTTGCTTATACAAAAGTAATCAATTGTGATGTAAGATACTAACAAGTGGTATCAGAGCTTGGTTCACTAACAAGGTTCATCAGAGTGGGTTAGTGTTTGTTGATCACAGGTTCACTCTCAGGGGTTTCTGATTGAGTGGGAGTAAAGCAATTGCAGAAGAAAGTAAGCTAAGAATGGAGAAATTCAATGGCAAGAATTATCAATTATGGAGGATGTAGATAGAAGATTATATGTATCAGAAAGATCTATACTTACCATTGGGTGGGGTTTCATGCAAGCCCATAGATATGCAAGATGAAGAATGGAATTTTCTTGATAGAAAGGCTCTGGGATCTATAAGGTTGAGCCTGGCATCTTCTGTTATTTCCAACTTATCACAAGCAAAGACAATGATAGAGTCAATAGATACCTTGGAAAATTTATATGAAAAGCCCTCAGCTTCGAATAAGTTATATCTTATGAAGCAATTATTTAATTTTCAAATGTAGGAAGGTGGATCGGTATCTAGTCATCTTAATGATTTCCATGCAATAGTAAATCAATTAAATTCAATCAAAATAGTTTTTAAAGATGAAATTAAGGCTCTCTTAATCTTATGCTCTTTACCGTAAAGTTGGCATAGTTTGGTAATGGTAGTTAGTAATACTACATCTGCTTCAAATATCTTGAAAGTTGATGATGTTGTTAGTGTAATCTTGAATGAAGAAATTCATAGGAAAAACACAGAGGAAACATCAGGTAATGCTTTAAGTATTGAAAGTAGGGGAAGTCAAAGAGAGAAGGGCAAGCAAGGGAGATCAAGGTCAAAGTCAAAGATGAGAAGTAGATCCAAATCTAGAAATGGAAGAAGAATAACATACTAGAATTGTGGAAAGAAAGGGCATGCAAAGAAAGATTGTTGGTTGAAAGTTAAAGAAGAAAATCAGCATGAAGATAATGAAGAAGCAAAAGTTACACGTATTGTTGCACAGGATGCTCTTATATTTTCTTTGGATAATAAAGTACAATCTTGGGTTTTAGATTTTGGTGCCTCTTTCCATGTAACCCCAAATAGAGAATTTTTCAATGATTATGTCCATGGAGATTTTGGAAAAGTTTATTTAGGAGATGATGAGCCTTGTCAAATTGTTGGCAAAGGAAAAGTGCAGCTGAAATTATAGAATGACAACACATGGGTGTTGAAGGATGTCATGCATGTACCCGTCCTGAAGAGGAATCTAATTTTTGTAGGAAAGTTGGGGGATGAGGGTTGCACAGTAACTCTCATATTTGAATCTTGAAAAGTTTCCAAGGGTGCACTTGTATTAGCCAGAGGTAAGAGAGTAGGTACTCTTTATCTGTGTAATTGTATTACTGATTATTTTCCTTCTATTTTATCTACTTCAGATGTAGATGCAAAGTTGTGGCACTGTAGGCTTGGCCACATGAGTGAGAAGGGAATGAATATTCTTAAGTCAAAAGGTAAGCTTTCAGATTTGAAAAGCATAGATCTAGATTTTTGTGAGCACTGTATTTTTGGGAAACAGAAGAAAGTAAGGTTTCTTAAAACTGGGTCAACAAAGAAGAAGCACAAGTTGGAGCTTGTTCACATAGACGTGTGGGGACTAGCTCAGGTAGCTTCTATTGGAGGATCATAGTATTATGTTTCTTTCATTGATGATGCTACAAGAAAGGTATGGATTTATTGCATAAAGAAGAAATCTAATGTTTTTGACACATTTAAGAAATGGAAAGCTTTGGTTGAGAATTAAACAGGTTTGAGATTGAAGTGCCTTAGATCTGACAATGGTGGTGAGTACTACAGCAATAAATTCAATAGTTATTATTTTATGAGTGGAATACGTAGGGAAAGGATGGTTCCAAAGACACCTTAGCAAAATGGAGTTGTTGAAAGGATGAATAGAACAATAATGGAGTGTGCACGGAGTATGAGGTTGCATGTTGGTTTGCCTTTACAGTTTTGGGTAGTAGCTATAGATACTGCAGTTTACCTGATTAACAGAGGACCTTCTACTGCACTGGATGGTGGAATTCTAGAAGAGGTGTGGATAGGTAAAAAGGTAGATCTTTCATTTCTCAGAGTTTTTGGTTTTGAAGCTTTTGTGTATGTTGATAAAGAAAATAGAAAGAAGCTGGATGCTAAATCTATGAGGTGCACATTCATTGGTTATGGCTCTGGAGATTTTAGATTCTAGTTGTGGAATTTAGGAACTAAAAAAATTATTAGAAGCCATGATGTAGTTTTCAATGAGAAGGTGATGTACAGTGATCAGCTCAAGAGGCTGAATAATTTTGAGTAGGGCAATGTTGATTTGGATGAGGTTACGATCCAAAATGAGCTTGTGGGTAAAAATCTTCACAAAGGAAAAAATAGACACCGATGTCGATCAATTAGAAACTGGCATCCGTCAGGTAGGAACCGACATCGGTCATATAGACATCAATGTTGGTCAGGTACAGACTGACATCGACCAAAGATGACCGAGATCAGTCACTGACAAAAAGAAATTTGGGCAGACAACAAGCTATGAATGAGTCTCAAACGCCCATGAGGAGGTCTAAAAGGGTAAGTAAACCTCTAATTCATTATTCCCCTTCTTTATACTACTTATTGCTCACTGATGGTGGAGAACTAGAAAGTTTTGATGAGGTAATGTAGGTAAAATCCAGGAAATAGTGGGAGTATGGCATGAATGAGGAAATTGATTCCTTGAAAGAGAACCAAACGTAAGATTTGGTTGACTTGTTAGCCTAAAAGAAAGCACTAAAAAATAAATGGATATACAAGTTAAAGGAAGGAGAGAATGGACAAATGAGACATAAGGCTAGGTTGGTAGTAAATGGATTTGCATAAAAACCATGTATTGATTTTGGTGAAATTTTTTTTCCTGTAGTAAAAATGACTTCTATTCAGACTGTATTGTCTTTAGTTGCTATTGAGGATTTGCATCTTGAGCAGCTTGATGTTAAGATAGCATTACTTCATAGAGATTTGGATGAAGAGATATATATGGATCAACTGGAAGGTTTTGAGGTCAAAGGTAAGGAGAAACTTGTGTGCAAGTTGAAGAAAAGTTTATATGGTCTTAAGCAAGCTCCAAGACAATGGTATTTGAGGTTTGACAGGTTTATGACAGAGCATGGCTTTAGGAGATGTCAATCTGACCATTGTCTTTATTTTAACAGATTAGATAATGGTAATTATATTATCCTATTACTGTATGTAGATGATATACTTGTTGTAGGTTCACACATACAGGATATTACTGAGCTTAAGGTAAAATTAGCTCACACATTTGCCATGAAGTATTTAGGAACAGCAAAGAAAATTATTGGCATGAGTATTAAGAGAGACTGAAAAAATCATAGTTTGATTTTGTCTCAAGAGAATTATGTGAACAAGGTGTTGGAGAGGTTCAATATGCAGGATGCAAAATTGGTAAGCACACCTATGGTTGGACACTTCAAGTTGAGCAAAGAACAGTGTCCTAAATCACATGATGAGGTTGAGTACATGAGTAGAGTTCCATATGCCTCAGTAGTTGGGAGCTTAATGTATGCAATGGTATGTACTAGACCTGATATTTCCCAAGCAGTGGGAGTTGTTAGCAAGTTTATGGCCAATCTAGGAAAGGAACACTGGAAAGTAGTTTAGTGGATTCTCAGATATCTGAGAGGGACCAACAGTAGGCATTTATGCTATGGAGGGTCAAACGCTTCTCTACATGGGTATGTAGATTCGGATATGACAGGTGACTTGGATGGTAGAAGAAGCACCACAGGATATGTGTTCACTATTGGTGGAATGGTGGTTAGCTAGATTTCAAAGTTGCAGAAGGTTGTTGCCTTGTCTACTATAGATGCATAATACATTGCAGTCACAGAGGCTAGCAAGGAAATGATTTGGATGACTCAGTTCATGGAAGAGTTGGGAAAGGAGCAAAAGAGTTGTAAATTGTACAATGATAGTCAAAGTGAAATTCATTTGGCAAAGAATTCAGCATTTCATTCAAGAACCAAACATATATAGCTTAGGTACCACTTCATTAGATAGGTATTGGAGGATGGATAGTTGAAGCTGGAAAAGATCCATACAGAAAAGAACTCTACTGATATGTTAACAAAGTTGGTAACAAAGGAGAAGTTGAATCTTCATTCAAATTTTATTGGTCTTCAAGATTGAACTTGAAGATGGAGAAACAAGCTAGAAGATGTTGCTGTACAGGTACAGGTGCAGTTGTTTATCTCCAAGTGGGAGATTGTTGAGTTGTGGAGCTAAAAGCTTCACCAGATGAGCAAATATAGAGGTTTCTAGAGTTACACAGTTGCCGACATTGGTCAGGTATCAACCAAAAGCTACCAACATCGATTAGGGATCGATCGATGTCGGTCATATGCAGACAGATAGGGACCAACTTCGGTCACCTGTGCATTTCAGAAGTCTATTTTTGAGGAAAAATAGATTGTTTGGATGATAAGATTAACTGTTAGTTTTGAGTCTGCATTTTTATTTTTGGCAGGACAGATTTGAACCTTTGATTAAGAAGTGTATCTAACGGTGGAGAATGCATAGCTCATGAATCCTAGTATTATATAATAGGGTTAGATCCTCATAGCATTGTAAGCAAGAAAGAGAAAGGTGTAGACAATTCAAGGATTGAATTGGTTGTGATTGAGAGAGAGAGAACTCTTGAGGGAAAGAGATTTGTACATCTAAGAGGTGTGAGAAGAGAGAGAGATTTCTTCATTGTATTTCCTTTTGGAAGAGTGTTAATACAAGATTGGTTGTTTCTTGTATCTCCTATTCTTTGTTGTTTCTGATTTCTAGTTACTTATTATTTTTGGTTTAATTCCGTGTTTAATTGCTTATACAAAAGTAATCAATTGTGATGTAAGATCCTAACATGTACTTCATGAGCACTTATGGAACACACACACAAACCAAGCCAACTAACTCAAACACAAATTGACCTTAAACAAGCACTTCCTCCTAGGTTAAAGGGAAATTTTGAATCCTTCCTTGCTCCATGAAATGAATGAGTCATGCTTATTTTTCACCCTTGGCATTTATGCCTCCATCTTCTTCATGGTGCTTGCCAACCTTATTGTCATGATGTTCAATGAAATTAAAGTAGCTACAACCAAATAAACTATGGAAATAAACTCCTCTTTCATCTAAGCAACCTAAAATTTATCATATGACTCCTTAACTAGAACCTTCAATGGTGGTTCAATAAGACATACCTTCTTAGTTTTTATAGTGCTACTACTCTTAATAAGATCAAGTTTATTTTCAGATATAAGTTTTTCAATCTCATCAAGGAACTATATATAATCCACCCAATCTTGATCATTATCATCCATAAAAAAAAATTTATCCACTTTCTCATGTAATTGGCCCTTATCTTGGCAAATTTATTCAAGTTCTTGAAAAAGTTTCTTTTGTTGCTACCAATCATCCTCACTCTCCTTGTCTTTGAGAACTACCACCCCTTCAACTTTCTCTTTTTGATGTATGAGGTCACCAAGCTAGTCTTGCTTGTGATAAAATGTATCTAAGATTGTTTTGTATGCAATCAAAAATGCATCATGTCTATAAATCAATCCTATCTCATAGAAGATAAATCATACTTACACTTTCAATTGGGGATACATTAGATAATTGAGAACATGACCAATATGGGGATCCATTAGACCCAATTAGGGGATATTTTATCACAATACACAATGATAAGGAGGGTTATAAAGCCTTAAATCAAGCATAATCACAAAACAACCCTAACTAATCCCTATGTTTTATATTCATTAAAATAATAAGTAAATTAAAGTCTAATCTAGTGCTCATCAAAGCTTGTGGCACAAAGTAGTGATAAGAAACAATAAAAGTAAACATGCATAAGAAATACATACTCATGTCAATGTATATGGAATCCTCATCCATAAAAGAGAAATTAAAAATGCATATCTATCTACTCTTACAAAGGAGGAACAAAGTTAAGAATACTTACCTTTGAAGATGAACCTGACAAGCCTCAATCTCTCCCTTGGCCAAGGTGATTTACAAGAGCTTGTTGTGCTATGTAAGGATGACAAGGATAAATTATCTCTAGGCTACATAGCCTATCAATACATCTAAAAGACTTCTCCATAAAATAAGATCTTCATATCCAAATAAATTATGAAACCCTAAGCTTGCTCCTCAAGTAGAATAGTGGATAAGTAGATGCACAATATCTCTTACTTCTTCTATTTTTTAAATAATGGAAAAATGATCTTGTATGTATAGGTGAATTTAACCCTAAGCCCTTCTAAATTTTTTCATTGACAGGGTCAACCCATTTGAACTAGTATAGTTATGGACAAAAATTCACTAGGTCATGGGCTAGGTCGGTCAAGAGCTGACCTAGACCCTAAATGAATTTTACCCATAATAGTACAGGTTCAACCCAATTGACCTAGCATAGTGAATAGTAGAAAGGGGATTAAGTTTAGTAAATGGGTGACAAAAGGTATAAAATTATTGACGGGTGTGTAATAGAGAATAAAAATCTTAGGGGAATGGTTTCTATGATACAAGTGTGTAGATAACAAGTGACAAATGGGACAATAATCCTATGAAGCACTAATGGTTTGCCCATCCCTTTATTGATGCACCATTTAGGGAACACACTTAGAGATATTGAGACTCAATGGGTTATTGAAAGATAGAGAGCATCAGTAAGTGATAAAATTTTTAAAATATTATGTGTATACATATGCCCCATTTGAATCTCATAATGTGTCACATGAGTGCAACATGAGATGGTGCTTAAAAAATAGAACATGATAACACATTATGTTAATGCTAAGTATAATGCAATGAGGAGAAAATAAGATAAATGAAAGAATAGAATTGAAAAACACATCCCTTTACTTACCTTAGTGTTGTAGATAAAGGAGACTGCAAGAGATGTGAAGGTATCTAAAATGTGAAGAACATTAGGTAAACCTGTAGAGATTAGTGCAAAAAATAATGATTAATAATTTTTTTTTAAAATGTAGGCATATAGTAGTGGAAAATATTATCTATGATGTCATGATTATATAACTTTATATGGTTCAAATGGGTTAGTAAAAATAAATATATGGTCAAAATAAAAAATCTAATGGTAAATATTTGAGAGGTAAAGAATTGTGAAAAGTAAGTTTAAATAAGCTAAAAATAAAGTCATTTGCTTGTTGTTTGACTTGTATGGAGAGAAAAATAGAGCTTTGAGAAACCAAACAAAATTCAAGAGAGCTAGTATGGTAAGGAGACAATAGTCAAGATGAGAGGGATGCCCAATGGTCGTAACAGGTGCGACATAGGTAGGCAGCTAAGAATTTCAAACTTATTTTTTAATATTTTATTGAAAATTAAGTGGTTTATATAAATTTGTAATTTAAGCCAATTATAGAAACCAAAATTAACCCAAAAAAGTTCTTAAAGGTACTAGAGACCAAATAGGTAAATGGGTTAAAAGTAATCAGAGTAATAACTACCGAAGGCATTTTTTATAATCAATGAAAGGAGTTGGCAATCAGAACCAACTAGGTCAACCTAGTTAACCTAGTAGTCTAAAAATTTGAAATCCATTTTGCTGACTTAGTAGGTTTAGGAAAACTTAGTTATTTTTTCAAACTACTAACTTATTACCTTACTACTGACTTAGTGGGTTAACCTACTCTATAAACTTAGTACTAAGGGGGAAAAAGTGAAGGGTCAATTTAGTTTGTAAAGTCAACTTGGTCAAAATGAGAATAATTTGGTCAACTTAGTGTTTGATTAAGTGACTAGAATAGTATAGAAATGCATGAAATAGGTTGAAATAGTAATAAAAAGGCCTATAATGCTTTACTGACTACTAAAATGGCCAAGTAGGCTAAAAAATAGGTCAAATTGGTCAAAAATGGATAAATTAAGGCAAATTATGTTTATTGTTAAAAATTTAAGAAGAATATATTTTGTTATAAGTGACATGGAGGTCTAATACATATTTTTTTATTTGATGGTTGTAGAGGAATCTAATATTTTGGTGTTTGGTGTGTACAACATGGCTCCCAAACCTTTTAGAGTGGTTGATAGTTGAGGACCAGTTTAGGTTGGTTATGCTAGGTCTAGGAGGGATTATGAATATGTGTTGAGTCCCATTGAGTGATAATTTGGTAGTCATATTCCTAAGAACTTGGGAATGATTGAATAACACTTTTAAATGGGTGGTGGATGGGGATATCATCAAGGTTTGTATCACATTAGAGGACATCCATGTAATTCTTGGACTCTTGATAGGAGGTATGCCTGTAATCATAAGGGTACTAGATGGATAAGAGGAGAGATAAGCCTTAACCATGTGGGTGATGGGATAAAATAAGATATATCATAGGATAAGAGTTAGCCTCTTTGATGTGTATACACCTTATATTATTTATATTTATAAGGTAGTGATAAGGCTTGTGATATCATGGGTGTTGTGTCACAAGTTGGATGGCAAGGTACCATTATATGTGATAGCCTTGTGTGATTCCATTGTGGATCAGGGGGCACCATATGATCTAGATTATTTTATCTATGTATAAATTATACATGACATGTATGGGATGTTTTATATAAGTTATAAAGCCATGATGCTAGTTATTTTTTTGAGTTCATGGATATAAGAGAAGTTTCTAATCTACCAACTAACTCAGTTACCTCATGTGGTAAATGATCGATTACCTTGTGTACAAAGGTGATGATAGGATTAGGTGGCATGAGCCATGCCCCACATCATAGTGATATAAATATTCATACAAGTAGACATCATGTGGAATTTGTATGGGTACATTATGATAGTATGGCTGAGTTGGAGGATAATGGCACCAACATTATCCCAGGCACGGATTGTAGGCCATCCACCTGGTGGATAGAGCTACATCTAGTGGCATGCATACTAGTAGAATTGGGACTTCCTCACCAGCATCTTTGATAGTGTTTCCCACATTTTTGACTAGATACACAAGAGAGCTAAGGGGGAGAGGAGGAGTAGGATAACCATTTTCTAGGCCAATGATTAGACCATAGTATGAGAGATCATGGATAGGTCAAGCATCATGGAAAATAGAGAGAGAGGATATATATGTGAATGTAAGAGTGCCTAAGGTACCATAACCAATACCAAAGTAGGATTAGTGATGACCTTAAAGATGTTATTGGTGAGAGAGAACATAGAGGGAGGCTACCCCAGATGACCCATTAGGTAGTCTAGAATATAGTTGGGTGATAGAGGTACCACTAAGGCATATATTAAGATAGGCATGAGTGGTGACACCAATATTTGCATTGATTGGGTGGTTTCCCATGGTTGAGGTACTTAGAGGATGAGTTAATGAAGAGACCATGCTTGGTAGTCATATAGATGGGGAGATGGTGATAGGTGACACATCGAGATGTAATAAATAGTTAAAATTTGCTTAAGTTTTTAATGTTAAATTAGAGATAGATAGATTATGAGATATATATATATATATATATATGATCTAATAGCTATCTAGTTTGAATTTTTTTGATCTTATAGAGGATGATACTAGATGGGGATCTTTGGCAAGGGGAGTACTCCATGAGATATTTAATGAGTCATTGATGTCATATGACCATACTATACTAGATTATCTTATGATACTATCTACGCCAACTCAAGCAAGTTGATTCAAACTAGGAGAGCTTATGAGGTGATTCTAAGTTCATAGGGATGAGTGATAGCCATTAGTAGGGGTGGGAGTGGGAGAGGACTAGGCATGATAGGTTTTGGCTTAGGAGAGAACCACACATATGGTTACCATGACCTAGCTGGCAAAGGTACATGTCTAGGTGGCTAACGTATAGGGACATATGATAGGTTTGAGATCTCAGATAGCCTTTTTACGACATACTATTCAGAGGGGACTATTTGAGGCATCTATGTGTATCATGGTTAGGCCACAAGATAGACAGGATAAATCCCAAGCTTAGAGTTGGAGTGATGTATATATATATATATATATGTATACATATATATATGTATATATATATATATATATATATATATATATATATATATATATACATATATATATACATATATATACATATATTTATGTATACATATATATATGTATATATATGTATACATATATATATATATATATATATATACATATATATATATATATATACATATATATATATATATACACATATATATACATATATATATATATACATATATACATATATATATACATATACATATATATATACATATATACATACACACACACACACACACACACACACACACACACACACACACACACACACACACACACACACACACACATATATGTATGTATGTATGTATGTATGTGTCTATATATATATATATATATATATATATATATATATATATATATCATTTGTGTAGTTGGATGTTGATATTATGTGTTTTTATTATGGTGATGGTTGTGGATGCATGGATATATTTGTTTTTAACACATGTATTTAGCTTTTGTTGTATATGCTATAGGAAATATATGAGTTGGTGGTTTCTTTTCTAACATTATGTGGGACACATGCATGGTTAAAAAGAAACATGCAAAAAAGACTTGGATAAATATAATCAATCAAAAACAAATCTACTATACACTATTTCATGTTGGGAAATGTGTAATAACAATAAATGACTAACATAAGAAACTAAATACTAGTAAACAAGAGGGAAAAAAGGATTGTTTTAAAACCATGAAGAAGATTGGCACCAAATTAAAATAAGTAAAATCACACTAAAACACATTAAGGAGTATGAAAATAATCTAATAAAGTGGAAAACATGTTAAAAAACAAATGGTATAAAAATAAATCAATTAAGTCAATAAATCATACTAAATCACATTGGGAAGTATAAAATTAAAAAAAAAATAGAAAAATTGGTCTTAAATCAATCACATTAATTTAAGCTAGGAAGTATGAAAAACTCAAGAAATGGTTGGATTCTTATATGTGATCAAAAAATAAGAAGATATAAGTGAAAGAATAATGAAGTAATCCTAAAAAATACTAAATAAATATGGGAAGTATGTCAATGACATGCAACTTTATGATCAATCACATTTTATCTCATATTTGACACTTGTAATTTTGTTGTGACTTGGATTTATTGGAAAATTTTGTGAGGAAGGCTAGGTCCTATCTATGGTCTTACACTATGAATCACAAGGTGAACACCAATGAGTGGAATAAATTTGGAAATATATTAAAAGGGGATATTGGTAATGGTAATGTGAAAATTTTGGTAATTTGTGAATAAGGCCAGGTCCTATCCATGGTCTTACAATGTAACTCACAAATGGAATTGCTAGAGGAGTGATAAGTAAACAAAGCAATATTTCTTAAGAGGAAATATGAGGATTATAGGGAGTGAAAAATGAAATTTAAAAATCATAACTTATGAATCTTATGAGAATACCTTAGGTGACATGAGGCATATTAGGGACATGAGAAGACACTAAGTGACTAGTGACCATCAATGTACAAAGGAGACCTGTTCACTATAAACACATAGTTGTATAAGCAAATACATGTGCAATTAAGATCTTCTCATAAAGGTATATTGGTATAATAAAATTAAAATGGACCTAACTTCCCATGATGTATTCCTTATTTCTTAGGACCCCATATAGAGCCATTGGTCTACTACGAAGATTGGGTACTTGCATGAGAAAGTAGGTAGCACTAAAGGAGTTTTTTATTATCTTTTTATAATCTACTAGCCTAACACACCCTAATGGACCTTATCTCTATTGTGAATCCAACTATTGAATTTTATATTCAATTAGAACAAGGAAATGTTCTTTGAATCATGTCTTTTAGTGTGATTTGACTTTTGAGAATTTTGAATGTTTTTCCTTTTGTATCATTACCTTTTGTTAAATGATTTGGCTTTTGTATATTTTGATGAATTTTTAAGATTCCTCCTCCATATGAACTTGGAATGACTAGTCATGAGAGATAAAGTCATTCAAATCTCAAACATGTATATGCTTAGTTTGCAAAAGGGAATAAAGGGGAAAGAATGGAGATCCAAAAGGGACTAGTAATAGGAGATTATAATGAGATGAACTATTTGCTAACTAATCACTTAGTAAATAAGGAATGACTAAAGGGAATAAGGTTTGTATAACCAAGTTACAATAACAATTATGTATGTTTATAGAGATAAGACATCAACAATCATGAAAAGAAAATAAGGGAGTTTTAAGAAATAAATTGAAGAATAAAAATGAGTTAATGATAAAGAAGACATCCATAAGCAAACATAAATGACATTTTGAGCAAGATAAACTATGAAATTAAAGTCACCATGTAAGATACATAGGAATTTGACATAATGTCAAATGATAGAACAAATAGATAAAGATAAGTTAGAGAACACATCCAATCTAAATTAAATGTAAGAACACCATGCATGTGCCCATAAATATTTATAGATTTGCCCACACACATTATCCATAGCATCTAATAATTCTCCATGAAGTTTAATTCAAACTTTCATCTATCTTCAGTGAAAACTAGGAAAATACTTCACATCTAATCTCTTTAATAGAAAAGGTAGGAATGCTTTATGGGTCATGTTGATTAGGTCCATCATTGAAGGGATGCTCAGGAGAATGCATGGGAGTGGTGTCTATAGGATATGAACAGATCATTGGTGGGGAAGGATCCACAAGTGAATGACTCATAGGTGGAGAAGGATCTATAGGTGAGGGAAGGTCCATGGGTGAGGGATTCATAGGTGGAGGGATAACAAGTAAAAAAGGGACCATAGGAGGAGATAGAACCATAGGACATAGAACCATGGGGGAAGAAGGGGGAACCTTCTTATGAGAATGAATTATGGGAGGAATAGTAGAAGGTGTGGTGATGTTAAAATATGTTCTTTAAGATGTTGTTGAAGGATGTGATAATGATCAGTGTGATGGGTGCCATATTGGTGCTAAATATAATACACCTCACCATACTTAGGAATATACTCAAGTAGTACCTTCAAGGGAGGTATATCCTTGTTTTAGGACTGAGGGGTAGTAGGATGCAAAGTATCAATAAATTGTTGCAACTTGCAATAATACATGGATGAATGATTATCTTTGTCGTAGATGTAATAGATACACTTGTGCATAGTCTTGCTAGGTGTACTCATAGGAGGATATGTAAAAAAAGTGAAATGAGCATGGGAGGGCTCATTGGCCCATTTTGTGGGTGATAGAGCCAATTATAGTAAAGGAAGTAGACCATCACCAAGAGAAGGTGGTGCTGGTGGAGAGATAGGACAAGGCTCAATAGTAAGAGCAATAGGTTCAAAAGAAGGAATAGACTGAGTTAAAGTGGGTATAATAATCGGATATTAATTGGGATCTAATGAAGGAGGGGTGTGGTATATAAAAGGATAAAGGAGATTTGTACACATTTTATGTATAAGAAATATATAGGGGTCATGGTACCTAACAAAGTGATAGGGACCAATCATATCATGATCAATAAGCATACTCTTATGAGGTTAATTAGAATTAGAGGTGTCTATGCCATCTCTAGCCTATAATAAAAATAAAAAATAATAAAATTAGAAATTATATATGATAGAACATAGGAATATATAACAGAATTCTAAAGCAAGGAGGAATAATAAAGCATAATCTCAACATCATGGGCCTTAACATGTCCTCCTAAGAATGGATCATCTAAGGTATAACCATCATCATAATCAGGCATGTAAAGATAAATGACATAGGTAGGGATGAAATTATTATCTAATGAGGTGTGATGAATGGAATGTTGATTCTTATTTAAGATAAGGTGTATGTCATCACAAGGTGGTTTACGATAATGAGGTTACAAAGAAGTAGGAAATTGGGAGATGAAATGAGGTGAGAGATAAGAAGTTTTAATCTTGAGATTGATCTCATTAGGCTCATCATCATTAGAATAAAAAAGGTTAGGGGGATATTTTTATTGAGATTGGGATATCCATTGTAACCTCTAGTATTATTTATTGGAAAGTTAAATCATTGAGATTCATGAAATGGAACACTTGGCAATGGTTCAAGAGTACGAATCTTAAATATACCTTAGTCTTGGAATTATTAGAAATTATAAGGGTTGGTGTTACCTTAAACCCTATAAATGGCTCTATTTTGAGGTAATTTAAGGCATTAACAGGGGGAAGAAGCAACTTCTCTCATATTATGAGTCCATGGCCCACCAAGCAAGATGTTGTAAGATATAGGAAAGTTAAATATCATAAACTTCATGCAAATGGTAATAAGTGAGATTGTAATGGGGAGACACTCAACCTAAGGGAGGAATTTTCCTTCGATTATAGAATTGACATGTGTTTCATGTATATTTTAGAATACATCCATAATATCTAAGAGTTTTGATAAAATCAAGATAGGCAACACAAGTGCCAGAACCCTCATTAATCAAGGCATGCTTGACTTGGATATCACTAATTTGGACACTAATGAAAATAGGAAGATCATCTGCATGAAGAAAAAACTCATTGGGTATCATGGAATAAATGGGAAATTTAAGGGAAAGATAAGTGTCCATTATTTCATCAACATGTATGGACATATCTTCACACTACTACAATATGGTATCTTCAAATCTAGATAATGTTGTTTTACATCCTACTAGGGGAGGATGGGGGATGTTAATTTTGAAAAAAATTTACATAAGATGGTTACAATGATGTAGAGAGGTCCTCATAAGCTCAATAAATGGGATTTGTGATGGAAAATTAGTTAGTTCCATTATAGGATCCCACTCATCATGACTCATAAGAAGATTATTAGAAAGAGGTGCATAATGCTGAAGGAGGTCTTCGAAAGGAAGAGCCAAAGTAAATTTGAACTTATGTTGATAAGAGGTATAAGGTTGAGTGAGAAGACAAGTTGGTAGATTATGTTGAGAAGATGAAACAGTTGATGCATATTGGTTTTGAGAAGTGCTAGGAGAAGTTTTGATAGAAACTTGAGTATTATTGGTATTAGGTAGAGAAGATGAAGGGATGGTATAAATATAATGGGAAGTGTTATCCAAGGGAATATTTAGAATTGTTTCATCAAAATTTATAAGGTCATCTTGCCCCAACTCATATAAGTGAGTTAGAGAAGAATCTTGGATAACACAAAATATATGGGACAATGGAGGTGTGTAGATAGGTTGAAGATCAATGAAAGTAACCACCCTTCACATATTAGTCATAACCACATTATCTTTTGGAGTTAGGTCAATGATACTTTATACATTATTGGTGGAAGGAGTGGGCTTGTATTAGTTATGATGGTGATATAGATATCCAAATGAGAATTACCTTGATTCAAAGCTTGAGATTTAGTGTTTGTTTCATGGGATTTGGAATCAAAGTCATAGACATGTTGGAATTTATAAATGATATAATCATGGTTAAAATTGGGACCAAGAAGAAAATACATAGCCAAATTATGAATCTACCTATAGGTCTCATGAGAATGACCCCAACTAGCATGAAACCAACAAAATTTGTTAGGATCATAACAAGATTGCATAGGATGAGTGGGATCAATTTATCTTGGTAGAGGCATGGGTATACATTTTATTAATTTGGATAAGGATAAAGTTTTGTGTTGGTTTTGGTAAAAATTTATGTTATTATGTGAAGATAAATGAGGATTGGTAAATTATTGAGAAAGGGAAGCTTATTCTGAAGATTGGTTAGGAACAACTCAAATATTGTGAATGGTATCATAAGAGTCTATGACACCATCATTGGTGGCATGATGATTATTATTATTGAGTAAAAAATGAGGACTCATAGAAGTTTTTGTTGGCTCAAATTGATGCATAAGTAAATTTTGATGTTTATCTTGATAAATAGCCTCCTCTAATGTACATGGAGAGAGAGTCCAGACTTGATATTACAACTTAGGAAAAAGATCATTGGTAAAGAGATGGAAAAGGTTATCATTAGCCATGTTATGTTCACATTTTTTGGATTGTGTTTTCCATCATTTAATGAAATATTGGGTAGTTTTAGTTTCAAGTTGCTTACAATTGATAAAATGGGCCAAGGTATTCTCAAGAAGATCACTAGTTTAGAACTCTTGGACTAGATAATTTACTAAATCTTCCAAAATAGTAATAGAATGAGTTGTAAGTTGGTTATAAAAATATAAAGCACCACCCATGATATTTTTAGCTAATATTTTGGTAGTGGTAAATTTATTTAATTTGACCCAATCTTTATATAGATTTCTAAATATTTTGATATGAAGAGTAGGATTAGTTAACCCATTATAAGAAATGGTAGGGGCGATACCTCCTACATCAATATTATCAATTTTATATGTAAGAGGCTCATTTTGAAAGTCGTGATTATATTTTTGATAATAGGAGGTTGAGGGATGAGATTACCATGGGAATCCCAAAGAGGAGGTGGAGGAATATTTTGATTATGTGTGCCCCATGGCATCTATTGAGGGTGGGTTTAAATATGGATAAGGTGGCTTTGCATTTACATTATTAGCTTGAAAATAATTCATTTGATTAAGGGTTTGTAATATAATATGATTGGTTTAAGTTACATTGTTGGTATTATTTGAAGTATTATAATTGGAATTAGTTTCTTGGGTACCACTTAGGTATTAGTACGAGCTTGAGAAGAGTTGTTAGAATGTGAGGCACTAGTGGAAAAATTTGCTTATGTGGAAAAATATGGAATAGTAAAGGGATAAGAAGAGGAAGAACTAGAGGCATGATTACCATTGGTACTAAATGATGTACTAGTGGAAGAATTAAGGATAGTGAGTCTTGGAAGAGGCCCACTATATATAGAAACTACAATGTTAGTGGAGATACTAGGCATGGAGGTAAAGAAAATCAAAGAGCAATAAGTCATGGTACAAGAAGGGGTCAAAATAGAGGGAAGAGGTTGAGAAGTAAAGAAGATAGTATCACCAAATCTATGTGAGAATATGGGAGAAGGTGAATGAGGCTTTTCAGCTTGACCACTAATCATGAGATGGTAAATGGTAAAGGGATACTTTCCTTGATGTCGAATAAATTTAGAGATAAAGAATAACATTTTAGGTGTATACTTTAATTCATGTTGATCTTCAAGTGAGAAGAGAGGATTATGAAGTCAAGAGGAATGAGGAGTCCCATAGTTTGTTGTGCAAGTGGATATATGAACATTACTCTTATCTAGGAGAGGAGCCATAATCTACTTATTAGAAACCCTTTTAGGATTGGTACGACTCATCATATCCATTTAATTAAACTCAATTTTGTCATCAAATAGGATGTTCAAGATGAGGGAGAAGAGTTAAATAAGGCAAAAGTGATGCAAAAGTAAGGAAATAATAAGAAACAAATAAGAATATAGAGTTGACTAGGTCAACCTAGTACTAAAAATAGGGTCTAAAATTGAGAAAATAGAAATACATAGTGGACAAGGTAGACCTAGTTCTATATCCTGGGTAAAAAATAGGTAAAAAAATAGACAAAGTTGATAGGGTTGACCTAGTATTGTATCCTTAGGGGATAAAAAGAATAATATGTTAATAAAATTGACTTAGTACTATAGGCAAGGGAAATAGACATTTTGTAAGAGACTATGTTGAATATAATGACTATGTACTAAAATAAGAAAATTTTATATGTACTTTTGAAATAAAGAAGTGAAAAAAATCACAATAAATTGGGTTAATGAGGATGATCAAATTGAGGCACATAGCATAAAACCTTGCACCAATGATGGCTAATGTAAGTTGTTGTAATACAACATAAAATTAAGTAAAGAGCAAGTAGTCAACTTGGAAATTAAATGCTAACTAAGTGGTCATCCTGAATGTTGTTAGATTATTAGAGTATTAATTTACGTGTGATAGGAAGTTTGTTGTAAGTAAGCAACTAAAAATGAATCTATGGAGGGTTTCTAGATGTTTAAGCTGAAAGGGATCTATGTTGGAAATGATACTAGTTTGGTATTGCGGCCTACTCCCTCGCTTCACACATTGTATAAATAAGGTTATCAAGTGATTTGATAATATATACCATTAACCACATGTTTATACTTGGCTAAAAGACCAAGTCAGCTTCCCCTTGGTGATGAAATCCATGTAGGTAGGCCTTTGGTAGACAATTGTTTAAATGCATTTTAAGATTTATATGATTTGGTAGTGTGTGCATAAAATATAAAAATAGTGTAACTAAACAGTATATTGAAAAACCAACAAATTAGACTATGTGATCTATTTTAAGAATGTAAGTAATTCAAAATGAAAGTGTGATATAATTACTAGTATATAAGCGTTAATTATAACTTTTAAACATAGTACAATGTTGAATAAAATGATAGTGTATGCATAGATTAAAAAATAGATTCAATAGTGTTTCTAATATAATGTTAAAGCAAGAGTCTATTAAAGAACTACATTGATAGTATCGACCTATTTTTTTAGATAAAAGACATAATACAAAACTAGGTCAATAGGGTGGACCTAGTTTTCTATATAGGTGCAGTTTTAAAGATTGTAAAATATGAAAAATATAACCATAATGAATAATAGAAATGAAAGAGAAAGAGATAAATGAACCTTTGTGGGATGGAAGATGTAGAATAAAGTGAGATTGTTATTGAAGTACCATGATTTTTACTTACAAATTCTGCCAACTATGTTGACTGGGCTGACCTCATTCTAAATTTCCCTATTTACTAAACCATGTGAAGAATAATATGTTGATAGTGTTGAATTATTATGTTTTCTAGAATTATAGTAGTGTATTATGTCGATAGAGTTGACCTAGTAGTCTGTTTGGAAGTGAAAACTTGTACTGTGTTGATAGAATCAACCTAGTAGCATGTCTAAAAGTGAAAACCTATACAGTGTTAATAGAGCTAACCTAGTAGCCTATATTTGATGAAGACCTACACAAATATAACATAGTAATATTGAAGTGACTATATGTTAAACCTACACACAAAAGTTAGAAACTATACTGGCACTATCGAACTAGTATCACAAAGATGGAAAAATAATAAATAAAATGATAAAATAATGAAAAACATGAAATAAAACCTATAAAGGTTATATTAATGTCAAACTCACTATAATGTATGTAATAATAAAGGCATCATGTTTATAAATTAGTCCTAACTCAGAGAAGATAGACCATACTTACACTTTTGATTGGGGATACATTAGATAATTGAGAACATGACCAATATGTGGATTTACTAGACTTAATTATGAAATCTCTTATCATAATAAACAATGTTAGGTAGGGTTCCAAAGCATCTAGTCAATCACAATTATGCAACTAACCTAACTAAACCCTACATTTTATATTCACTAAACTAATAACACGTAAAGTAAAGTCTAATCTAGTGCTCAACAAAGCTTGTGGCATAAAGTGGGGATAATGAATAATAAAAGTAAGCATGTATAAGAGAAATATACCCACATAAATATATATGAAATCCTAATGCATGGAAGATAAGTACAAATTCATATCTATCTACTCTTACAAAGGAGGAACAAAGCTAATAATACTTACCTTTGAAGATGAACTTGCCAAGCCTCAATCTATCCCTTAGCCAAGTTGATTTGCAAGAGGTTATCATGGTATGTAAGGATGACAAGGATAAATAATCTCTAGGATACACAACCTATCAATGCATCTAAAAGACTTCTCCACAAGACAAGATCCATATCTCCAAAGAAAGTATGAAACCTTAAGCTTACTCCTCAAGTAGAATGGTGGATAAGAAGATGCAAAACAACTCTTCCTTATTATTCTCTATTTTAAATAATGGTGAAATAATCTTTTATATATAGGTGGATTTAACCCTAAGCCCTTGTGAAATTTTTGGTTGATAGGGTTAACCTAGTTGACCTAGTATAGTTATGGACAAAAATTCACTAGGTCAGGGGATAAGTCAGCTAAGAGCTGACCTAGACCCTAAATGAATTTTATCCAAACTAGTACAAGGTCAACCTAGTCAACCTATTATAATGAAAAATTGAAAGGGGCTTAATGCTAGGAAAAGGGTGACAAAAGCTAAAAAATAACTATGAGGTGTGTAATAGATAAGAACAGGCTTAAGGGAATGGTTTTTAGGAGACAAATGTGTAGATAATAAGTGGAAAAAGGGACAAAAATCCTATGAAGGACTAATGGTCTTTCCACCCCTTTCTCGATATACCCCTTAGGGTGTACACTTAGAGATATTGATACTTGATAGGTTCTTGTGAGATAGAGATCATCAGTAAGTGATAAAATTTTGAAAATATTATGTGTATACATAGTCCAACATCATGATGAGGTATTGAGTGCTCTTCAAAGACAATATCTTCTATGACTATAGCTTCTTGAACAATGACCTAAAGTTTATATTCATTCTTGACAATAACTTCTTCTTTATGCTTGATAACATCATCAACAAACCTATTATTAAGTATGAACTTCTTAAGAGAGTAGGTTGACTCACTTCACTTCTCAAACTCATAATTTATGGCATGAAACTTCTACCATATGTCTTCCTCCTCATGACTATCATTTTCAAGGGTTGCTTCATCATGGACAATAGGTATGGGGTCTTTATCATGTACTTCTCTTTTCATACCTTGATTAAATTCTTCATGGGCATCTATAACAAAATATTCAATGTCTTTCTCTTCACTCAAAAATATTGGATTCCACTTGTGTTCACTAATGGGAGTTCTTATGGTGATTTCTTCTTCATTTTCACTTGGAGCACCCTCTTGATCAACTATATATTGATATTTTTCTTCTTCTCTTGCTTCTATTAAAATGGGCTCTTTTTCAAGAAGGGATGAGGTGTGAGTTTGATGGGTAGGTTCATGGGCTGAAGATGGAGTATGAAGTGTGGTAGAGGACTTATGAATCGAACCTAATTCAATAAATGTTTCAACTTGTCAATATCCTCTTTAAGAATCTTCAATAAAAGCATGTTCGCTTTCAATTTATTCATCTTCCCATATCTTAACTTATATATTGATCATTTAAGACACTTCTTTGCCAAGTCTAGAATTCCATTGAGTTTCATCTTTAACCACCTTCCATGCGCTCATCCATTTTTGGAAAAAAATTATTAACCATTCCATGAGATGATTGGAAATCACATCAAACTTATTATCCCATGTCCACATATTATCTTCACTATATAGTAGATCTAGTATGAGTGCCAAAAAGGATTTGACATGAGATGGGGCTAATGGTGGAAGAGGAGGGTAATGATGGGGTTTAAGGCCAGCTCTATGTTTTTGGATTTGAGTTTATAAGAATTAATATCTTTCCTTATAATATCTTGATGTACAATCCATGGAATCATCTGATTCTTCATGACAAGACTGAGAATCCTCTTGAGGTTGATAAGCATTATGGTATGGTTGATAGGAATTGTATTGGGATTGATAGGAAGACACTTTTTGATATCCATCCTCATAGGGATGTCCAAAAACATGATGTCCATATGGATATGTAAATGGAGGAACATAGGGATGCTATGCTCATAGTATTTTTAGCCATTATGATAGGACTATTGAGGTGCATAACATGGTTCATAACAAGGTTGATAGGGAGGTGGATGGTAGGGATATTCACCATAGCTATTCATATCAACATCATAAGTCAATTGAGATACAATAACTAATAAAAACCTTCAAAAAAGATACCTAGGATGATTACAACTATAATAGTTCATTCAAAGTCACCATTTATGCTATCTTGCTTGCTTCTAAAAGCTGATTAGAGGAAAGACACACCAACAATCTTTCCACTCTCTTGGACCTTTTTCCTATTGGGTGTGTCAAAACTGTTGTCACTACATATTTTTCCCTAAAGGAGGTATTTCAAGCCTTCTCTATATTTGGGCAACATTGGAATATTTATAGGTATGTGGCTTTACCTATAGTAGAACTAGACCTCTAGGTTTAAGAGCAAGTTCCCTATATCACCTAAACTAAACAATTTTTTGTGGTAAAAGGGATAATATTCTGCATGAAATTAAATTAATCTAAGGGGGTGATAAACCATAAGTATTTACATAATTCTATCATACTTATTTCACTAAGAAACAAGACTTACAAACTAGCTTCCAAGTCATAAGATGTTCTAACATAAGTGTTTTAATATAGAGGTGATATGCATGAGATAACTCAAGGTAAGTAGACCAAAGATCATATTTCTGAATCCAAGAACACTTGTACAATTTAATGGAGATAAACACACTAGATACACTCTATATGACCTATTAGAATGAGATTTCCTTATACTAGACGTGAAAGGATAAGAAGAAGCAAGGATATGATCATTAGACCTCACCATTAATCACTTTACACACTAAGATAAGATGTTTGTAAACAAAAAACTATATTTATTATATTATTCAAAGGTAAAGTACAACATAAAATAGAAGGAATTTTCCATACATGGTGTGAAATTATCAAGCAAGAGCCAAAATGGCTAGTACTGATAGAATATGAGAGAAGAAAGAGAAGAATGAATTCCAAGATCCATAATAATAGGTGTCAAGATGAGAGAAGGAGTTACATATGTAGGATAATTAAGCATGAAATATACCATGAAATTTATACTTGGGCAAATATCCCTCAAGGGCATGAAACTCCTCAAATATGGCATAAGAGTCACTTAGTTGGCTTTTTGAAATTGTCCTCATCATTGGCTTCTATTGAGCACTCCACAAAAGATTAGGATCAATTTCTACCTATGCGCTATGATGAGGGGGTTAAGAATAATCTCAAATATACATTAAAGGTGTCCTTAATCATCAATCTCCTTTTGGACATGTGTCTTCACTACCTATAATCATTATCATCCTTCTACAGACCTATTTTCACATTTGGCATCAAGATGTTCATCATTTATTCAATACAATATATACATGGGATGTTATGACACTTTTTAAGGGTACTTAGGTCTCTATATACATTAGGTAGACCTTAAAAGGCCTCCTAATTAGAGTTGAAAATTTTTCACTTGGTAATCAATCTTTGTTCACTACACCATTCTAGATCAGTTGAAGTGAGGGATATAGAAGAGGTACCTATGTGATTTTATAGGGAAAATAATGAATATTATGGATTATATTAGGTCTTACTCTATCCCCCAAAGTGATTCTCATTGTTTGAAACCCTTATGTATCTTCAAAACATAAAAATCTATCAATAAAATCCATTCTATACCTTGTTTATACAAATAGGATACAAGTCAATATTATGGAAAGGTACCCTAGAGAGTCCTCTACAATTCCCAATCACTAACCTACCCAAACTATCCCCCTTAGACCTATTTATATCAACTTCTTCTCCATCGGGTCATTAACAAAGGTTTTAGTGGGTTTTGTGATGTTTTGGCTCTTAAGGATTGTTCATACAATATTGACATTCAATCCTCCAAAAAATTCTACTAGAACCTTAACTATGACCCTCTTCATCATATCCTAACTCCTCTTTCTCCCATGCTAGATGTCCATACAGTTTCAACCTTCCAAAAATGGCTTCTCGAACCCTTCCCTAAATTTTGTGTAACCCAATGTTGGTCTGAGCTAAGTTTGACGTCTTTATGGGGGTTATATATAATATAAAATATTTATACACTCTCACATCCCAATATTAAGGTTACCAAATGCATTTCAATGTTTGCTTGGTATTAGAAGTGATGACTACACCCCTTTAGGGTTTTTGGCCTAGTCAAGGCCTAATAGGCCTAACTGTGTCTTTGATGCCTAAACTTACCTTACGTAGTTTATAGTGGTTAAAATATCTTATATACAATTTTACATGTCAATATAAACATTCCATACCTTCCCTTCAATATTTCAACACCTTTATCTCATCTTTTATCACCTACCTAACTCTACTTGCAGATCTGATTATCTAGGAGTACCCTCGATTTAAGATAGAATAAAGGGTATATACCATATTTTATCAATAATAAAATGAAATAAGAGTCTCAATTGGGTTATGAAGGTACTCTATAACAATTTTTAGTGTTAGATCACAATCATAACACCTTTAAACTTGATGAAATCCCAGATATACTTCTTAAATGTTGAATGTGTGCAAGATTCCTGGACATAGACTATAGGTGCATTTGAAGATGGATTTTGACCTATCTTGAGAATATAATGAGTATGGAATAATAAAAATAGAAGCATTCAAAAATTTTAAAAAATATTCATTATCCTTATTATCCCCTTCAACCATCTCCGGCACATACCTATACCTGACTAGCAGAATGTGTGATTACTCAGGAAATGGACAATCATGTAGGTGGACCTTTTGAATTATAACTTTAATCCTATAATATAAGGTATCTTATGATAAAATAAACTCACTCCATACCTATTTTGGTTCAAACCAATCCTAATTTATATTTTCCCAACATTCAAAACATTTGTTCCAACTTGTTACACTATAGTCAGACAGTTGGTTATCATTTATGATCAAGAGGGAACTTGTAGGTGATGGTATGCATCAAATATTGAATATAAAACTATTTTATTGTCCTTTTTGGAATCATAGTGGTATATTTTTTCAAGAGGATTCATTTTCCCAAAATTTAAGATTATAGTATATATTGGTGTAAGGCCATTCGAACCTAAAATACTACAAAGAATACTTACATTATATAGTACAAGAATGTATGGAATGGGAGTATTCTATCATCATAATCCTTTGACCAAAAAACCATTTATAATTTCAATTCATTTATATTTCACCTATATTGCATAAAGTAAACATTATATTAGTTGGCATCTGAGTATGTCTCATCAATAAAAGATCAAAAGAATGGCTACATTTTTTTTTGGAGATTTTAAGGTAACTTGTCCCCTAAACTCATTGTCCATATGTAAACATGATTATTGAGTCTTCATACCAATATATAGCTTTACCATTGATCTCCATAGTATCTTAAACCTTTATAGACCTTAAGGGACTCAAACAAGTTTCCATTTGTGCATATTAACTACTCAGACCTCTATGGAGACCTATAGGTGCATGTGCAGGTGTGACACAGAACAATGAAGGTGTATCATAGATAATGTGCATATTTTATGGGATTATAACCAATATTATGCATTTTAAAAGTCTCCAAATGAAATTTTTAACCTCTGAAGAGTTAAAATATTTCACATGATTCATCTTAACATGGTTAGCCTCCTTTAGGACACCTATAGGTACACATTAATGGTGTAGGACTGTATGTCAAGTTTGTCTTGATAATCACAGTCTCACTTATAACATTTAAAAATAATATATTGATTTATCATGTCATAAGAGAGGGTTTCCAACCCCTTAAAACTCTTCATTTTATCTCCGTGGATGTTATATAAGCCTTCATACATTATATTCAGCTGACTGTAGGTGGACATATGTAGATAGTTGACTATGTTGTTTACTTGACTACAACTTCATTAATAATCTCCTTTGAGGCTGAGCTTGGAAATGTATGGGATTATTTCCATGACATGTGAGAGGTGAAATGATAAATATACCTTTGTTTTAAACCACTACAGGGATGAAAACCTTTTGTGATTGATGAAACTTTCTTGCAATTCCATTAGTGCACTCAACCTACAACTTGAGATGTTAGGCTCATCCACTCACCTCCAAACATAAAAACAAAGATGAAAACCATGGGATAAATATGTCCACATACTATAGAAGAAATTTAATCTATTGGAGAAAACATGTAGGGTGTGGGAAACAACATGTAAAAAGAGGTAATCAACTTCTTAGCATTGGTTCATAGAGAAAAATTTACCAATCCTATAACTCCTACCATAAAATGGAATTGGACTAATTTTACTTTTATCCAAAAAAGGCATTTAACTTGAAGCCTCTCCTCCTGGTTGTACCATTAGAAAACCTACTGACCAGTTTTGCATACCAAGAAAAGTGATGAAGTGAAATGGTTTTTAGTCATGTTTGAGACTTAAAAAGTATATCAAACATTTAAATTATTTTAATTAAGTTTAATATCCAATTTATAATCCTACCACACATGCCACACTCCTCTAAAATCTACATAACTTCTAAAACTACCCAAGTTACCTCTTTTCTTTTTATTTAAATGTAGTACCTATAAGTTTCAATTAAGGATTAACATAACTAACAATCATATGACATCATACACATTTATAGAGACTTGAAAAAACTTATCTACCCAAAAATATGGTACAACCTTTATTAATGGCTCAAAAATGACCCTAAGTGGCTAAAAATGACATCAGGGGGTAAAATGGATGTAATCAAGGTAATGACATATTAAATGACCACTATATAGGACTAGAACACATATTATAAGATTATAATAATCCCTTATACAATTTTTTTACTATAGGGTTTTGACCTATTTTGACTTGTGGTCAAAATAGTCAATAGGTTATTCAAAATGGAAATGCCTTATAGAAGGTAAAGAATTATATGAAGAAGAGGCTAAAGTAAACCTTGAGGTAGAATTGATGAGTTATCTATAGGATTATAAGTTACAAAGAAGAATAATCATAAATTAAGATCATTAGTTAAGGGTTATGAGGAACAAATCAATCTAATTGAAGAGAGACTAAGTAACAACACCAATGAACAAAAAGAGATCATTAAATAGTTGAAAACTCATATTGAGATTGTTACTAAAAGCATTAAGACCAAGGAGAAAAAATGTATCAAGTTTATAATAGAAATAGAGTCCTTAAAGGAATAATTAGATTAGGGGAAACAATCAAGTCGAAGACACATTATAAATTTGAAAAGAGCATTGAAATCCTTGGTGATATTTTGAATGGATAAAGGTCTCCACATGATAAGATAGGTATTTGGTTCAAATATGACCAAAAATAAAACAAGGAGAGTTAGACCTCAAAGGAAAATGGACTATCAATAAGTGATGGTAATAATAGAGTAAAGAACTATGCAAAAACTTACAAATATGAGACTCAAATTGACCATCAAAAATTCAATAAGAATGTAACTTATTTATGAGACAACAAAGGTAGAGGTGCACCATTCAAAAATCATCAAAATATCATTCTTGTCAAACAAACAAGGTATGTTAATTATTTTAATGGTTATTGTTTCTCATGCAATCAACATAGACATAGAGCTATAGGTTGTAGATATCATACTATAATCAATCCCTCATGGAAGAATATGATGAATTCTCATTTAAATAGTAGAAGAATAATTTTGTGCTACAACTATAATTAGAGAGGAAATTTTAAAATGGATTGAAAGACAAGGCATCTAAGGGAGATCACTCGAGACAAAAAGGTGTATAGTCATGCCACTGAGAAGTGGATCAAGAAATTAGACACTATGAATAAGTTGAAGGAGGAGTAGAAGACTAAAGTAGAAAAATATATATTAGCTTAGTCTACCTTTCACATCCAAGATGAAGACGTGAATTAGTATATAGTTAGTGGTTTCTCAAAATACATGAGAGGGTACAAGAACAAGTTCATTTCATTGAAGAAGAATGTTATAGGGATAGTGAGATTTGAAGATAATATAATTGCCAATATTGTTGGTAAGGTATATTGAGTTTAGACAATGGGAAGGCCAATACAAATAAGGACACACACTAACCTTTCATGACAGAGGATGTGATATAAGGAGAGTTAAATTAGGAAGGCTAATTGCTAATTTTATGAGGACTAAGAACAATTTGTATGTCTTGAATGAGATCAAGAAGGGAAGATGATTTATGATAAATATGGATGAATGTTGGATATGTAACATAATGTTTTTCCACCTAAAATTTAATAATCTAGTCAAGATAAGCTTTAAGAAGTTTGTGATGAATATGTCTAAAATCACCAAACCTAAAAACACACTTTACAAGTCATGTCAACATGGTAAGTAAACTAGGAGCAGGTTCAAGTCTAAGGAGTATTATAATACAAAAAAAATTAGATTTAATACACAATGATATATTTTGACATAAAATAATCCAAATCATTTAAGGATATATATATATATATATATATATATATATATATATATATCATGTTACTCATAGATGATTACACAAAATGATTTGGGTATCATTCTTGAAAGAAAAGTCTGAAGCTCATGACAACTTCAAGGCATTTAAGGATCTAGTTAAGAATGAAAATAATGTAAATATCAAATTCCTAAGATATGATAAAGGAAGATAGTTTTGTTCAAATTTATTTTATGACTTATATGAGGTCAATGGGATAAGGAGACAATTTTCAGTAGTTAGGACACCTTAAAAGAATGGGGTAGTGGAAAGAAAGAATATAACAGTTCAATAAATGGCTAGGAATATTCTAAATGAATCAAGATTATATGATGGATACTAGAGAGAAGTAGTGAGAATTGAAGTTAACATTTTGAATAGGGGATATAAAATAATTAATGGCAATAAAACTCCATATGAACTATCGAAAGACATACTTGCTAATGGGGAACACTTTAGAGTGTTTGCAAGTAAATGCTTCATCAAAAGAGATGATAAAAACTTAAGTAAGTTTTATTCTAGGTTAGATGAAGGAATATTCTTGGGGTAATTATCAACCTATATATACTATAATAAGAGGTTGCAGAAGATAGTGGAAAGCACCAATGTGAAGATTGATGAGATCAGTTCTAAGAAGTCACACTCTCAGTCAAAGGATGCATTAGATAATTTTGAATTCAATAATGAATAATAAATAATATAGATAGATGAGGAGGAAGAAGAATTTAAGGAAAGATAATATTAAAAATGTCTTTCAAGATATATTTAGAGAGTCCATCCTGAATCATAAATCATTAGCAATAAGGATGTATCTATGTAAACAAGGAGAAAGTTGGTAAGTAACCTAAATTAATAGAATGTTTCTCTATTGTCTAATATTTAACCTAATAACCTTGTAAAATAAATCACAAACAAGTTTTGGATAGGTGTTATGAATGAGGATTTAGACCAAATACAAAATAATGAGACTTTCGAACTAGTTCCTAAGCCTAAAGACAAGAATGTCATTGGCACAAAATGGGCATTTAGGAATAAGCTGAATGAAAGTGGATAAGGCACTAGGAACAAGGATATTATGGTATGTAAAATTAGAAGGGGTATATTTTGAGGAGACCTTTATTATAGTATCAATATTTAAGGATATCATATTTTTTCTAGCATATGTAGGATTCAAAGTGTTCAAGGTATATCAGATGGATGTCAAATCAACTCTTATGAATAGGAACTTAGAAGGGAAGGCATACATAAAAGAAACTAAGGGTTTTTAATTATTAGGTAACAAGGACTATGTATGTATATTTAAAAAGGATATTTATGGATTAAATCAACCTCTTAGAGATTGGTATGCCAAATTAGACAAGTACCTATTAGACCAAGGATTCAAGAGAGGAGTTACAAATAGTAATCTCTACATAAAGATAGAAAATGATCTTTAGTTGATAGTGGTCATCTATGTGTATGACATCATATTTGGTAGAATTAGTGAGAGTATGACTAAGGCCTTTATAAATGTGATGAAGAATGAGTTTGAAATGTCCATGCTGGGAGAACTCTCATTGTTCCTTGGGTTACAAAGCTTTCTATCAGAAAGAGGTATATTCATCTCATAAGCTAAGTACATAAGAGAGATGTTGAAGAAATTTGAGATGGAAGATTTCAAGGTAGTTAGCACACCTATGATAAAAGGGTGCTAGTTAAGCAAGGAAGATGAATCTCCAAAGTTTAATCAAACATCATACAGGTTAATGATTGGAAGTTTGTTGTACACTACTGCCTCTAGACCTGATATGATGCAAGTAGTAGGTCTTGTTGGAATATTCCAAGTAGACCCAAAGGAAAATAATTTAGAAGTAGTCAAAAGGATACTTAGGTATCTCAAGGGGACTATGGAGTTTAGGTTGTGGTATCTAGGGAGTAATGAATTAATCTTAATATCCTATACATATATAGACTAGGTAGGGAGTCTAGATGATAGTAGGAATACTAATAAAAGATCTTTCTTTTTAGGAGAGTGCCTAGTATCATGGATAAGTAAGAAGCAACCATCAATGGAATTATCTATTTGTGAGGATGAGTACATTATACCAGCTTCATGTTTCACTCAAGTCTTATGGGTGAGTTAGACCTTAAAATAATATAAATTTGAGTATGATAGTCCTATTTTTTGTGACAATACAATTGTCATAAGCATATCAAAGAATCTAGTCATGCACTCAAGGACTAAGCACATTCCCATTAGGTATAATTTTATAAGAGAAAATTTCAGTGAATAAGATGTTAAGCTTGAGTATGTATTTACTAAGGACCAGATTGAAGATATTCTAACCAAACCAATTTCAAAGAGAATATTTGAACATCTACAATAGGAATTAGGTGTAATTCTTGCCCCTAGTAGTCATTAAGGAAGTCAAGGGTAATGGTAGCTAAGCAAGGTGTTTCATTAGCTCCAAGAATATGTGATTGAGGTATGAATGAATATAGGGGGATCATGTTTTTATAATGATTCATAGACTCATAATCCCATGTGTTGAGTTTTCTAGTTGTAAGAGGTGTGATCTAAGAAGTTACAGGTACCTCTTTATCATTAATGTCAAAGAGGGAGAGATTTCGAAATGGGGGTGGAATATCCTATTGAGAGAAGTTTTTGAGAGTGGTTTCCATCAATGATAAAGGGAGAGATTATTGAGTGTTGGCATTGATGTCAAAGGTGCATATTATGAAGGTTAATGTCAAAGGTGATTAAGGATAGTTGGTAGTGTGTGATGTGACAAGATGCATGGAAGAGTGTTGTGTTGTCATAATAGAAAGATAAAGAGATCATTTGAAAATAACTAATGTCTTATGTTTACATGATTAATATCATTATTAATGTCAGAATGGAAGGTATAGGTCATTGATGTCAAGTGCATAAGAAGCATAGTCATGATATGAAGAGGTATGTGTATAGTGAAATGAATGAACATATGCATGTGAAGGTTCTATGGAATTGTTTGATCATGTGATTAAGGTACATAATCATTCATGATAGTTTTAGGGTGAGCCTATAGGGGTAGGAACCCTAGTCTAAGTCTACACCCAAACCACTCTTAGACCCTACCTAGCCTAGTAAGGTATGACGATTAGATTTCAAGGCAAGTATGCTCATGAGAACATGCATAGATGTGAGATAATTTTTTTTAGGCATGATCACAAAGTTTAAAGTCAAGATTTGAATGAAAATTGCATGAATAAATATTTTATGCCTTCTCAAGCTCACATAATGAGTTACTCCAACCCAAAAAGCACTTTCAAACATTCATTGGCATATGTAACCTCTGCATGGGAGTTTGATATATTTAAGAGAGATGAGGAAGTTTCATATCTAAGATATCTAGGTGTTAGTTTTGGATTTAAGTGGTATTCCTTAATAAAAAATAATTATCACCAAAACATGTGTTAAACCTTGCTAAAACCCTAATAAGGAACCAATGTGAAATATTTTGTTAAAATCAGCTCAGGATGGATTCAAATTCTTAGATAATATTTTGAATCATGTATTTAAATCTCCCACATACCTCTAAGTGGTCGTTAGTAGATGAGAGAGAAAATATACAAATCTAAGGTTATTTGTCAAAAAAATGTTTTAGCTCTCAAAATTTTAATTGGTCAAGAAGATAAAATCGATTATAGAAGAAGATAGAGACTAATTTTACATGTCCATGATGTATTTTGGATAGGTTCTATCATTAAATTGATCTAAATTGGTTATCCAAATAAACCAGTCAAAAATAGACCTAATGGTACAAATAATACAAAACCTAGGTAGAGATGAAGATTTAGATTTGTGGGTCTATGTATGATATAGTGATGCAATAAACTGAATTAATAAGTTATTTCTTACTTGTAAGTCATGATAATTATTTTGATAATATTGGATGTCAGTGTAGGTGGTGAAAATATTGCTCACAAAATGGCTTCTATGGTTTAGATAGCACTGTGAGACATAGGGTCAAGAAATTGGTCTTAAAGACTAATATTTTCCATTAGACTACATTAATTTTATATTTGAGGATGATCTATAGATATCTTATAACTATTTTAATGCATCAAGAATCATGAAAAGTGTCCACATAGGCATTGGAGGTCTAATTAATCATGACTAGTTTTTGAGGTAATTTGGTAGTTCTGAGGAAGCAAGTTATAGAGATGTTATTGAGCTCTTATTTCCTAAGTGAAGGAATTCCAAGAATTTGGTAATGACCCTAAGGTCATGGAGAATATGTCCTCATTTTTCATTTATCATGGTTGAGTAGCTTTAGGGTGTTTAAGCTTTATTACTATAAGATAAACTTTTGAGGTACATAGGCCTAATAGGGCAATTTGTCCTAAAGGAGATTTCATGGTATGAACGAAATATGAAGGTTTGATAATGAATGAATGAGGTCATAAGATTTAATTGGATAAGTAATTTATTGGTTTTTGATTGTTGGAGAAGGCCATTTGAGCCCAGGAAGATTAATTTTTAGCGTTAAGAGGATAGACCTAATCCAATTAGGTCTCTATGAGACCTAAAGGAGGAGTAAGGCCTGATTGAGTTGTGGTAGACAAAAAGGGGTTAATATTATGATTGAACCATGTTCATAAGATTTAATAAGACCTATTTTTTGGCTGACCTAAGAGGTTAAAGGTATGTGGCTGACCAAGTGGTGTGTGACCATGAGGCTAGTATATATATACAAGGTAGTTTAGGCCTATTTGAATATGTGTGTGAAAGAAAAGTAGAGTGTGTATTGAGATTAAGGAGAAAATATAAAATAAGTGATAATAATATGTTGATTGAGTTGGTGATTAGTCACAAAGGGAGTTATAGCTTCCTAAAAAGTGGGTACTTGACAATTTGGGGTTGGTGCTCCAAGTTGAGTGTATGCTCAATAGAATTTTATATTTTTTAAACATTTTATAGTACTATAGTCTAATTTCATAGGTCATAGTGAGTTTTTTTCCCTTCAAGGGTTTCTCACTCATATTATTTTATGCTCATTGTTTCATGTTTATATGATTGGTTCTTGATGCATTGATTGATCACTCCATTGATTTGATGGTCAATGAAATATAATGTATAGTTGTAAAAGTTTTATAATGTCACTTATTCACTCTCACTCTTAGTGAATTGTGCTTCCAACATAAACATTTAGGGAACCTAATGTGTACATCAAACACCAGGTTAATTAGGGTTTTCTAATTTTTCCATTTTTAATCCTTCATTGTTATAATTTTATAATCATGTTTGTTATGTATATCTCTATAAATTATTTCATGGTCTAATACCTAATAATTTATTTAGTTTTTTATATCTCATTTTTGGTTTAAGCCATCCAATCCATAAGGGATTCAAAACCCACATTTCTACATACTCCTTATTCTAATGTTAACGAGAGGGTTTTAATCCACAAAAAACACTTGATCTCTCTTCAAAATTATTTTTTTAATTATATAGAGACAATATATGAATTCTAACATGCATGCTCTTAACCCTTCATTATACCTACGTATTATTTGAATGATAGCTACCATTATGCACCCATTATTTACCCATGATTTATATTGGACTCTATGATCCATTTTGTTACTAATAAAAAAGGTAGGATTACTCAACCTATTCCTCCACCTGTTAATATAATATAGGTGCTTCCTAAAACTAATCTTGTAATCAAATCTAAGGTATATGACATTATTGACCAATTGATAAATACACATGTAAAATTTTCAAATCTTGAGCTCCTAAATCTATATAATGTCTATAAGTATATCATATATGAGTCATTGTATGAGAAATAAGTTCCCAGTGATATCGAGCTTGCTTATTTTGTAGATATTATTAACTATCTAAATTACAACAACAAGCTCATCACATTTGATCCAATATATTTACTATCCAAATATATTGTTGACCAAAATTTTCCTTTGTTAATACAAGTGATAATACAAATTAAAGGTATCATAAGAGTGCTCAGTGATAATGTATCAAGCCTAGACATTTATATCATACAATTATAAACCAACATTGGTATTACCAAAAACTTTATCTAAAACACATTTATGCACATAAAAGTTTTTGATAATTCACATAGCCCTTTAGTTGGTGAAATTACATTGGATGTGACAATGGGACCAAAAATGATTTCAACTAATTTTTAGGTCATGTCTTAATCCTTACATTATAATTTAATTTGGGTAGACATTAGATACATTTAATGGAAGTTATCCCATCTACAATTTATTGATATGTAAAATTCATACATGAGGATACCTTATTATCCATGCCTACTAATGATAAACCTTTCAAATTGTACAAAATGATACATTATGAAATTAAAGGCATCCCTATAGTTGTACCACCTAAACAATAATCCCTTTTGATCATATACATACATATGAAATAAGTGATTCAACTAAAATGGATCTTTTGTCTTGAGATGCAAATAAGGCACTAAAATTTGAGGTGTACATAGATATGCATCAGGAGAAAGAGATATTACTAAAAGAGCTCATAAAAATACAAGATTCCCAAACATTTGAGTTTCCTTTATTAGTCAATATTGATTAAAAAGATGACCATGTTTAAGATTGATATGATAGTGATGATGATACAACTTATGATATGATAGATGAGAAAACTTGAAACTTGAAATTTGACCCACTTGATCACCTATCACATAAACTATTTGAACCTATGGGCCTTGGCACATATGTGCTAAACTCACTTTCAAAAAATATAAAATTTAATCCAGATAAGGGAAAAACAAAAAATAGTAGACGAGCATGTAAATGTTTGTTACTTCATATACCCCTCTTGGTTGAAAACATTGATTCAACCTTATAAGGTTCAAATGAAAATTATTCATGTGAACATGTGTATTCTCAAAAGGATTCACAATAAATTTTACAGATCATGACATAAAAAAATACTCTATATCCCATTTTATCTATGTTAATTTATAATAGAATGATTTATTTACCTTATATTATACATAGATCACATAATATACATCTACCCACAGAGGACATGATGCCCTACTATAAATATAATTCGATCATTGGCCATCATACAAATAAATGTGAGATATTGAACAACCAAATTCAAAAATATAAGAACAAAGGATGCATACACATTGTGTATAACATGAACAAAAGGAAAATTTTATCTTATATTTTAGAAAAGAACTTTCTCTCAAATTGACCAAAGCATGAGGATTTAACAATTACTACTACTATTGATGGGGTACATTTCCACCATCTCTAGTTTGATAAGAAGAGGAATAAAACTTGTGATAACACTTTTATTAAATAATTTGGGCATTCTAAAGATGAACTAACATACTCTCTATTCATGCCCTAATCTTGAGGATACATCTAATTACTTATCACATGTGGCCCATGTGTGGAAACTTTGACCATATGGATATTAGACCATGGATCACATTTGAAACTAAATTTTGGACAAAATTAGCTAGCTGAGTGGAATGATAATCTAAATAATATAAATATATGTGTTAATTTTTTTAATATGGATACACAAATTTGCATATGACATGATGGACATGATTATTTGTCTGCATCATTGGATAGAGGTAAACTATTAAACAAGAACATTGAAGTGGTAGTAATGGAGAAGTATAAGAAAATTTTGAGGAATTTTTAAGGTGGTCTCACACCTTTTGATAATGAGGACCTACTTGATTAGACTCTTCAAATATTCCAAAAGTACCAAAAAATAAATTAAAAAACATTCAAAAATCCAAAAACATTTTCAGCACCTACATGTTCTATTATCTCCTTGGCATCTTTGTGTTAGTTCTATGTGTTGTATGGCATACTCAATTACTCTTGCATACACGTGTGTGTAACACTTTTACTTGAGTTTGATACAAGTATACACAAGTACATGATCTATTACTATTTAAAATGTTGGGCTTTCCCTCTACTCATGTCATGTAGACAATAGGGGCACCAACTTCTCTAATCTTGATAAACATAAGTTATATGGTTCAATGATCACATTTCATTCTCATGTTTGAGATTACATATATAATTAAACATGCCTTTATCCATGATTATGTCTTAGATAGGGCACTTTATAGGCTATATATTTTACATTTTTTTTGACACATTAGATCCATTAGTTACTATGACACATTTATGTTGGTTGGTTATTTTTTACTTTATGCAATTCCTTGAGGAACATGTTGCACCAAAATATTGGGTTCATATATTCCACTATACACTGGCTTCACTACCAGTAGCCTGGTATATGAACCAAGAATGCAAAAGGGAGACTAAGCATTGGGCATAAGTGAAAAGTGATATTATAAGATCTTTGTGTTTGAAGATGAAAATCTGTTGGTCCATAATACACTACACAAACTCAAATATTTTTTGTGTCATGGGTGTGCAGAAGACTTGAGCACCATAACATAATCTACTATGTATAAAAACACATCCTATGATCTTAACTTAGTGATACAAAGGTACAAGGATACTAATAATGAAGAATAATCTTTGATGCAGCCATATCACCACACCCAAGATGAATAAAAAGACATTGAGGATTCTTATTCAGATGGTGATTTAGATCTAAATGATTTATTCAAATCAAAGTGATCTATATAACCACTCAAGGAAATGATTGTAACACTAACTAAATAAGATAAGCTATGCAACATCTGAATTCCTAAATAGGAAGGTCAAAGGAGGTTACAAGAATCTATGGATGAAAAAAACATAATATTTATCAACACCCAATCAAGAATCATGTCACTAACATTAGAACTGAGGAGGTTCCAAAACTGGAAAACATAGATGACTATTAGACAAAAAATAAAATTTTGGAAGCTCTATAACTTTTGAGGGATTACCAAAACATCTTCCCTATCAAATTATTATAAGTTTGAGGAGTCGACCCATCTCTGGGTGAAATGCATATTGACATAAAGGAGTGTGCATGACTAATCAAGAAGCAACCTCAATTCTAATATGAAGCTGAAAGTAAAGGAATAATTAGATATAATCTAAGATGTAGGGATAATCTATCCAGTAGAAAAAGCTGATTGGGTAAGCCCTATGGTAGTTAGCCCAAGAAAATAGGAGAGATCTAATTATGTAGGGATTATCACATCTTGAATGATGCCTTCATAAGTGATCCATTTCCAATACCATTCATAGACAAAGTTTTGGAGTCTATTGCAAGACATGAAGTATATTCTTTCATAAATGGTTTCAATGGATATCATCATATCCTGATCATAGAAGAAGACCGAGCCAAAATAACTTTTTCGATAGAGTGGGTTTCTTTTTCATACAAGGTCATGCCTTTTGACCTGAAGAATTCACTTATGGTGTTCTCTTATGCAATAGTTACAATATTCAATAATTTTATTCATGACTTCCTAGAATTTTATTTGGATGACTGGGCAATTTTATCTTTTTTCAAAGAACACTTGTCTAAGTTGCATATAATGTTGGAATGATGTTGATCTCTATGCATCACTTTTAATCTGAATAAATATATATTTTTTATATTGTTTCATATTTTTATTGAATATGTTGTATGCAGTGAAAGTATTCTAGTAGATTAATCTAAAATCATAGTATACTAAGTATGCCTCCACTAGTTTTTGCCACTGAAGTATTCTCTTTTTTGGGTTATATAGGCTACTATCATAAATTCATAAAAAGGTACATAGATATTTCATCTTTGTTAGAATATTTATTATGTAAGAATATGAATTTTGTATAGACTTCAAAATGCCAATCAACTTTCATTGAATTAAAAAATCACCTAGTTACTATGTCCATACATGTATTTCCATACTGGAGCAAGACTTTTCATGTACATTTTGATGCTTTAGGTATCACAATTGGATCCATGCTTGAATATCCTAGAAATGGTCTATTGGACCATCCTATTCATTTTGCTAGCCAGAAACTATTAGATGTAGAGAAAAATTATACAACTACGAAATGGGAAGTATTGGCCATTATGTTCGCACTTCAAAACTTTCATCACTGTCTACTTGTAACACCATTTAAATTATTCACTAACCATCAAGCTCTATGATATTTGGTTAACAAGCTGATGTTAGGAGGATGTATCTCTTGATGGTTGATGTTGTTCTAAGATATTCAATTCTACATAAATGTCAAGCCAAACAAAAGAGAATATCAAACTAGACCACCTCAGCCACATCCTAAATGAGGAAGAGATAGAATAATTACAATAAGACTCTCCTGATGCCCATATCTTCCATGTCTCTATGATTCTTGAAATATTTGAAGCCATTGCTAACTTCCTCAAGCAAGGAATCTTCCCTGTGTACTTTTAAGAGTAGGATAAAAAGTAGTTTGTGACTAGCGAACTACCATATATCATTATTAATGGACTTATATATCACTTAGGAAAGGATGAAGTCTTATAGAGGGTTTTTTTGGTTAAATTCTAACCCTAAGTTTTCAACTTTAAAATTTGGCCAAGTCCAATACTTAGTTTTCCTTTGGAAAAATGGTCTTTGACAAAGCCTACAAAAACACCAAGTGTTATTTCTTTTGGAAAGTCTATTTTGGCCTTTATTCTAAGCCTTTGCCTAATTCTTTTAGGTTTTTTATCTAAAGCATTTTGTCAAATTCTTTTAAAATTTTTGTCTGAGGATTTTCCTTAAGATTATTTATTCAATTTTTATTCTGGCTAAGTGATAAAATCTTTTGGATAATTTTTCTGCACAATTTTTCCAAAGGTACTTTACAATTTATTCGAAGGACTCTTTCAAGCCAAAAGGGACCCTTGTAATTTTTTTGAAGGGCACTTTCATTTTTTCTAAATGGCAATTTTCAAGCAAAGTGGACCAAACAAATGGTCTGAAAGGTACATTTCAGTTTTTCCAAAGGGCACTTTCATTTTTTTGAAGGGGCACTTGTATTTTCAAAGGACCATTACAACTTCTCTGAAGGGCATTTCAAATTCTTTAAAGGGACCAATCAAAAAGCCATAGGAACGGAAATGAAGAGAAGGAAATTTGAAAGAATTCCTTCAGACTTTTTGTCTGAAGGAAATAAATAGGAAGAATTCCTTGAGATTTTTTATCTGAAGGAAATTAACAAGCAATGAGCCTGAAGGAAAAGACTCGACAATAGGTCTGAGAAAGTAAACAAAAATAAATAGCCGTGGACAATTTTTTTGAAGAAAAGGTCCAAAAATAAAAGTTTGAAGAAAATACCCAAAGGAGTGATGGCCTAGAGGAAGTAAACTTTAGATTATAGAGACTAGCCATTGTTATTCAAAAGACTTGATTGGAAAATAAGAATAGACATGGAGGTGGAAAATGGTTGAATCTTGAGCATCTAGAGTAGATTAAGTGAGCAAAATGGATAGGTTGATAGATGATTCATTGGTGGTAGCTGACCAAGTCAAGGAGATTCTAAAAAATTGACAAATATAGGTGTCCAGAGAATAACTATCAATTAGAAAGAGCATTTTCTAACTATTGTCATGAGTTCCAATAGTATGATGTATCATCTTTTTTATTTTCAGTTTCAAACTCTCATGGATGATATTCAATAAAAACAGTTTCCTATGCCACTCCTAAAGGTTTGATGCCACTCACCACCATTCTCATGACTTGTTTTGGATAAGTAAAACTCTTGACATGGCATGGCTAGCTGATCCATCTCTCTCATGGATTTGTAACTAATTTTCATGTCTACAACACATATCCTTATGCCTCTTCATCTTCTCTTCTCTCTCTCTTCCCCAAATTTCTATAAATTGAGCCATTTCAGCCATTATAGATAATCACATTTTTGGTATGGTAAAGCCCTTATAAAATGGCATTGCACTTTGCTTTTGGACATTGAATACAAGACCAATTCTGAGTTGTAAATTTTTTTCTATGTATGTGAGCGATGTACAGTGGATCCAAGTGATATCATCATCCTTACTCCCTTTATCATTAATGTTTAAAAAAATGTTTTGATGTTAACAGGTCATGTGAAGTGTGTTAAATTCATTGAACTCTCTTTCAAGTATGTAATTATATCTATGGTGTACAATTTTCCCCTTAGGTTGACCATTTTGTTAATTGTCTCAAGAATTTTACCTTCAAATTAAAACACTATGTTATTATCTTTAAATGCATGTAATTAGTCTTTCAAATCATTGATATTCAGTAGAAGTGTGATAGTCAATGGGATAAATTATTGGTGGATCACATCTTTAACATAAGTTTTCTATTTTATGTAAAATCTTGACTCTTTTCATGAACAAGCATTAGATTAGGTGATAGACACTTAGAAAATAATTTAGGGAGCTATCACTTTTCAATCCTAGAGACTCATCTCTCTTACAAGCTCCCACAAACTTGAGAGATGATTTAATGTTGTATCAAATTAAAGGAGTTTCATAGAATGTCCTAGGGTCACAATTTGATGATAATCGGTTGTCCTTGAACATGAATGACTTTAAATCTTAAAGGAGGATCATAAAGGAGTTAGAGGAGGACATTTCATAGTAGAGGCTAAATCTATAAATATTCTATAGAGTGGAATATGGTGGTCATATTTGTTTTAGGATGCACACAAAATTGTGCATTACTATGATGTCTACCAATACATGGGTAAACATCTCTAGGAAGATGAGATGACATTGTATCCCCTATTAGTAGATCAATATTAAAAAAAATGGGGTATTTATTTTATCATACTAATCAACCTACCAAGAAAATGCAACAAATGAAGGTACATCATTACTATAATAGACTATTTTATGAAGTGGGTTGAAGCTACTACCACACTTAGATACGATGTGAAAGATGCAGTGAAGTTCCTATATGAAAATACCATTACTAGGTTTAGATGCCCTATAAAGTTAGTGAGTGATAGAGGAATGCACTTTATAAATAACATCATCAAGGATTTTATTAAAGGGCTTATAATCTCTCATCATAAAAGCATTATCTATCATGTAAAGGCTAATGGCCAAGCTAAAGCATCTAATAAAGTAATTGATAAAATGCTAACCAAAATCTATGATGTCAAGTGGGATGATTAGGAAGATTACATTAATGTGATATTTTGGAAATATCACACACATTATAAAAGGGTTACCTAATTTACACCATTTTAGTTGGTGTATGGTCTAGAGTCAGTCATGTTAATGGAATATCTAGTACCCAGCCTATGCATTACCATGGTCATGCAACTCAGAGATCAGAAGTATCTTAATAATTGGCTCCTTGAACTAAATTAGATGGATGTGTGTAGATGTAGAAAATATTAGACACAATAAGTACACAAGTAGAGCCAAAAAACTTGGCATGATAGGAACTTGCACCATAAATAAATTCACAAAGATCAACTAGTTTTACTATATGATAGTCAGTTCAGAGCATTCCTAGGTAAGATACAAATAAGATGGAAAGGGCTCTACATTATACATGACCTAACATAGTAAGGAACCATGTTTTTAAGGGATATTTATGTAACCATGTTACTAGAGTAGGTAAATGGTTGTAGGCTTAAGCCCTAATGCTAATAGTCTATGGATCTCATTTTGTAAGCTGAGTGGGTGCTAAGTAGCACCATGTATATTAGGATTTTTTTGTTTTGTAAATTTGAGTGTGTGTGTTTGTTTTATATTTTTTTGTTTGTAAATGATATTAGAAACAACATTTATGAATTAAAAATACCAAGTATTGCGTATACTAGACATGTGCATGAGGATCCACGTGTACCACCAAAAACATCAAAGAAAAATGACTAAAAAGTGTTAAATCTAGGAAAGATGCTAAAACATACCATCATCAATATATCCATCAGATAATAGTCATCCACTAAAAGTAAATGCAAGATAGAATGGGTTGATTGACACAATCTTCAATACATCAATGGTTTGTCAACATTAGCTACTCATACCCCTTGTATGAACATTAAAGAGCATAATGGCATAACTCCATACATGCACCAATGACTAATTACTTTAATGTCTAGATAAAATATAGATTTTCCACATCTACCATTACATTCAGGATTGGTAGATAACTAATCATAGCCTGGATATGAAAGCCAATAGGTGCCAAATCTATAAAATTCAAGTTCAAACACCAAGTGGGAATTTCATATTTGAGCACATCTTTCACAAGCTACAAATATCAAGAGATAAGCTATTAATTTGTAGAGGAAAAAAGTGAATTGTAATTTTTTTCACCTATGCAGACATGGATACCATGCAACTAATTTGAACCCTCTTTGATGCACAAAAAGAAGCCATGGGTTTCAACATGGTGCTTAGACAAACCAAGTTTAGTGATCAAGATCCATTTTAGTACCTCCACAAAGCTAAGCAAAAGCTCTTCCCCCCTGATCCTATTGATTCTACATAACGACTCACCCTTGCATCTCTCCATCAATTCCAAAATATAGACATTGAGCACCTACTACATATGTCAATATTTGGTGACCTATGAGAGATAATTTAAGTATTACTTGGGTGATACAATAAGGGCATGATCTATTTAGGACCAGATGAGACTGTGGTAATCAACACACAAGCCATGGCTTGAGATTTGGGCATGCCTACATGTGGACATTCCTTGCTTCCCTAAAAGACCAAAACATCACCCATCTTTCCAAAAGTCTAGGAATTGTATGTGTAGGGTAACTGAAGGGTCCCCATCTATGAAATTCTAGATGAACCCATGTATATTCTCATTCAGTGCATCACTAAAAGATTTGTTTAGATAACCAAGTCTGCTATGCAAATAGCTAAGGGCATTGCAGACATTGATCATAGGATGATCAAACTATCCTAAGCACGTCATCCAGGATTTGCTCATAAAAATTGAAAAATGACACACCACTCCTAGGTATACATTCCAATATCAGTTCTTGATATTCATATTTTGCTTCATGCAATGGAAATCACTAGAGGGAGAAGTAACCCAAATATAGATTACTAGCTAGTGCAATAATTCTATAACATAATCTATATGTAGGATCATAGATCTCTCATGCATGAGGTTAAACTCAAATTTTAGTGGGAGGAGTGCCTAGACTTCATAGGAACACATTATTAAGTGTTATCCAATATATTGTAGTACCTAGGTCAGTATGCCATAGTCACTCTACTACCCAAAGGATTATTTATCACAATCCATGAGCTACCACACTCACCATTCAAGGCACTCCCCTTCTTCATCACCAGGGATATGGTGTAGGTTGAATTGGCTAGACAAAAAGAGTACACATCCAAGTGTGCAACACCCTTTCAATCTATTCCACCTAGCACAAATATTACTACTGCACAACAAAAAAAGCTAGCATCCATCTTGAAATAGTAGAAGGGGAAGTACAAAATAGATATGAATTTGATGTCTCCTCCTCCAAAGCAAACTGTAAACACATTAATCTAGCCATTAATAACCTCTAATCAGGATTTTGACCAATTTTCACCAAAATACACAATTTAGTCTAAAAACACTAAAGCACACTAAATTATGTGAACTTGACATATTCAAATGCCAATTTTGGCTATAGTATCCCTAAATGGGGTAATGCAATTTATGGACCAACTAACTTTGATCAGATCATTCTGAGTCAAAATGCCAATTTTGCACCTCGGTACTCTGAATTGCTCTTTCCTATAAAATCTTTTACATAAGATGCATGCATTTTTTGTTTGTTGTCAATAACATCCTAAATGGGATAATAGATCCAATGCATATGACATTGCCTTCCAATTCTAATCTAGTCAAATTTTGGACCAAACAAGGCATTCTAATCAATTTGGGTAATTTGTGCACAAAGTGCTTAAACATGCCTAATAGCTAATTAAGCCAAATAAGAGCCTAATTGAAAATTCCATGAAAACTTGTTAAGTAATTTGTTTTGTAAATTAATATTGAATATTTGCATCATTGGGTGACCTCATTTCTTGGGAAGACATCCCTAGGCTGTAAATTCATGTCTCCCATGCCTCATCAAAGCCCTCAATGCCTTTTAATTACTCTTCTATCCCAAATATTGATGAGCCTATTTATCAATTTTAATTACATAATTGGATTAATACTTAGTCATACATCTTAATCCTAAGATGGATGGTTCAGGTTGATTTTATACATTCTCAAAAATCTATAAATAGGAGGCCTTGCCAAATCTTTTTAAAGCTTAATTTGTGCAAAGTTATAATGTAGGATTGATTCCAAAAGCTTCATGTAGCTAGTGTTGCCATGATAAATTTATTCCAAGCCAAACCAAGCCACAAGCCAAAGGTGCCAAGGAGAGATGGAGGTAGACAAGCTTCCATTGCCAAGGACTTCATGAGCATAAAACTAAGCAAGCCACTACTACAAAGGCATTTGGAGCATCCAAGGAAGGTGAATAAATTCTTGTGTTTCCCCTTACTTTTTATTTGTGTTTGTCATTTTTTTTGTTATTAAATTCACCCTAGTAACTAGGCATGAAGGTGTTAGCTTAGTGTGTTCTTTGTCAATTTGTTTTGTGCATTTTATCACTAACACAATACTAATCTCCTCTTCTTAGTCAAATTCCCAGTTCACATATGGCATGATCGGTGGGACCAAATGCATCCCAACCATGAAGAGGATCATTCATAAAATTTAAAATCTTTATTTGGATCATTAAAACTCTTAAAATTTTATTTTCTAACTTTATTTTGCCATTTTTATTTCTAACATGTTTACACAGTAACTAACATGAGTTAGTAAAACCATCATTGGTTGGCATAGCCATCATCAGTCACTATTTGTATAGCCAATGTTGGTTAGATAAACATCATCAGTTAGTAAGTGTAACCATCATTAATTATATAACTAACATTGATCACTGTGTTTTTCTTAAAAACAAAAAATGTGAGAGCTAATAGGCCATTTTAAAATGCTTGGTTTAGGGTGATACGGACTCCATTTTGGATTTTTTTTTTTAAAACCGCATGTTTTCTCATAAATTTTAATAATTTGAAATTAGTTTATATTCAAGTTTCATATATTTTTTACAAAAATTTTAAAACCTATTTAAAATGTTTCTAATCTAACATATTTTTTTTTAGGGAGATGCCTTAAGGGTAGACATGTAACTAGCAGATTTCAAGTTTGATAAATCATTTTTTAGAACATATTTTTCATGTTTTAAAATAGACTAAGAACATTATTTTGGTGATTAAAGTAAAATTTAAGGTTTTTAAATAAGTGTTTTTAGCATTATTTTTCAAATTTACAACTAAGACCAAGGGGTTAAATGAACACCACCTCCTTTTTTGAATTTGGGCTTAAAAATGAACTCACCTTTCCAACTCTTTTATATTCACTTAGTTGTTTAAATTATATTTTTGTTTGGAAAAAAGAGGGGTGTTGTGTGTATGCTCTTCTATTTTTCCCCTTTAGGGAACCCTTGGAATTAAAAGTTCCATTCCTATTGCAAATATCCTAGTTCGAGGCTTAGAAAGAAAGTCATCTAAAGCACTCCCCAAAAAATTGTCAAAGTTTGGGTGACCTTGAAAATGACCCTAAAATCTTTCTATTTCATGTTTTCTTTATTTTTATGCAAACTTGGCTTGTGAGGGGGGATTCATCACCTCCCACAAGTTCTTTAGGGAAGCTTTAACCTTGGGTTTTACCTCCTGACATTGACTTCATTTGGATCCTAATTGGAGTTGCACATGGGACATAGTGGCACTTTGGACATCACACTACACTAAGAGAATATCAAGATATAGTGGTTGCAAAAATGACTAGAAATTTTTACAATAAGCCAAGTGATATAGACCCAAAATCCATGCTTTTCTTTTGCATTATTTAACGTGAAAGTCATTGTGAAATTAATGCCCCTAGAACATTTAGAATCTTGTAGATCTTAGACAAAACCCCACTTATTGTGGAAGTATTGTTGGTGCAAGGTGTGTCTCAAGGTCCATGTCATAGTACTATCATTTGAGAGAATGGGGGTGTAAAAACCCTACTATATAATGCACATTTACTTTTGGATGAACACTTAAAATCCTCTAAAATGATGTATATTGATGGATTCCAACAATACCAAGTAACCTTGTTAGTTTAGAGTCTAAGAGAAATTAATCAATTGAGTTTTGTCCTAGATTAAAGTTTCTTTTGAAGTCAAAACTTGGTGTAAACAAATGATACAAACCAAAACACATGGTCCTCATTTTCCTTTGAATAAAGAGGCGTTATACTTCCCACATGAAGTCATCAAATTTGCCTTATTCAAAGTCTATCAAAACTTGGGAGTCATATCATCCACTTTGGCATAGTTATGCTACCCAATTGAATCTAGACCTTTGACAAAGTTGTTTAAGTCCTTAATTTATAATCTAAAATTGAAATTTCACCTTTATAAGTTCATAGGGTTGATGTGTTAAGTAGATTTTCCATTAGTACTAAACTTGAGGGAACTTATGTTCAATTTCCAATTTGGGTTGAAGGTCATTTAAGACTCATGATCATTATCACCACTTGATAGACTTAAGCCATTTATTGATAAACACTTTCACTTTGAGTCTATGCACCACAAAATTTTGAGTCAATAAAGGTAGTGTTATGCTATTAAATTTATGGGAAACTATCTTTGCCTAAGAGAGTTTTTGAAACAAACTTTTTTGTCATAGCTTTTGGGTAGTCTAGCATTGTTACGTTGCCCAAAACATTTCAAATATTGTTTCATAGACCCTCTTACATAGATTTCAAATTTGTTCCCACATTTTTAAACCAATATAAATGTACCTTTTGTGAGCCTTTGTCTAGCATAGTTATGCCATTCATTTTGTCTAGCTTTTTGTCGAAAGAATCAAGTTTTATAAAATCATTTGTGAAAAAAGTAAATTATCTCTAAAGTGCCTTTTTGTTTCATACCTTATACCTAGTTGATCAAGTTCATGTCCAAAATTCAAATGCCTAGTATTTGTTATAAGTGTTTCAAATTTTTTAGATTAAAAATCATCTCTATTTTCAAATTATAGCTTTTGACACTGTTTGGCCAAGAGTACTAGCATATGCCTTGTTTGAGCCTAGATTTTGACACTGCATTTGGCCAAAAGACCTAGAAACTTTTAAATTCATAGATTAGACTAATTTTAAACACTTCAACCTTAGAGTTTGGCATTTTGATTTTTAGTCCATTTACTTGATCATCTTTGTGTGAATAGTGAAACATATGATACTTAATGCTAGCTTATTTCCTCTAAAATCTTTGCATAAACCTTTTGATTCTTTTGATGAATCTAGACCAAGTTTTAACATCATATATTTTAGACATTGTATTTTTTAGAGTTTAAATAAATATTTGACCTTTTATTATAAAACATAGACTATGGATCCCATAATGTATTCCTACACTCGTAGTGGACTCATGTAAAATCCAAACATTAGTAATGTGGTTGCGTAGGAAGAAATGGTGCAAGACCCCTACATAGATAATATTCCTTATGAGATGAAATCTTATCCCTCTTATAATACTCAATTACGGGCACAAATCTAAGATCCTTTGGCTAACTATTTGGTTAACACACCACCTTATTCAGAACAAGACCAAAAACAAACCACATAATATCTAGCTACAATACCCATTGTGGATGAGCCAGTTCTTCAACAATCATATTCTACTAATACAAATTCTATGTATGATCCATTTTTTTAGTGACATTTGTTAGAGAAAAAATATGAGATTTTGGTTAGATCCATAGAGATAGGGGCCAAGTTTCTAGAAGACTTCCCCCATGAAAATTGACTAAGCCTAGTAAGAGTGCCCCACAACATAATTTACAATCAACAGGATTCTTCTAGTAATCCTTTAGCTTTAGTCCAAATAACATATCAGGACCCTAATCTACCTAATAGAGGCAAAAACATCATAGAATATGACTTTAATCAAATGCATATAGCATATCAATCCTACCTGAATCTAATATGCAATTTGAATTAGATGAACATGGTGAGCAAACCTCTTATTGACTCAATTCCTTCAACATGTGTTTTGATAGAGTTAACTAGTCATGAGAATTAGAGTTCAAACCCATTCATTCAAAACACCTCAATATACCACTTTCTACATATTCCCATTATTGAATAAGTGTCTTCTACTTTTATGTAAAATAATGAGAAAAATATAGTGGACAATGTGCAAGCAATGTCTAATCTAGATCAATGTGGTACTAACACACAAACAACTAGTCAACAACATGTACCTATAGTTAATACCATGAGTGGACCATCATACCAGGGAGTAGGAGTTTCTGCATCCCAACCTTAACCAACTAATTTATCAAGTGTGAAACCAATAAGATTAGGTATTCAACCAGTGACCAATGGCATGCCTCAATAACTAAATGTGACAAATCCTACTCCTCCTCAACAAATTATGAGCAGTATTACATAACATTAGGTACAATCTAATGTACCAATGTATCTAAGGTTAAATTTATTACCACCTCAATAAGGGGAAACTAATGTTCCACCTCATCAAGTAATGACAAACATACCTCTTCAGTCTTAGACTAGTATACCAATCCAAAACCAAATAATGATTAGTCAACAATGTAAATATTGGTCAATGATAGATGCTAAATCTTCAACTTACTTTCACTTCTCCAATTTTGCAACAAAGGGGATCCCATGTTTCTCAAGTACCTATTAGATAAAAATTGGTTCAAATTGTGCCACAAGTTCAGAAATAGGGTCTTAGTCCACAATTTTTCACTCAATATCAAGCTTAGATTAGTCAGTAGCATGTCCCTTTTCAAACACAGTAGGTATAATATAGTTATATCCCTCCATCCCAACCACAAAATCCTTCAATTTAGAGCTTTATCACCAACCTAAACCAAAATATTTCACAACCAAATGTGAAATTTCAAGTACATCATAATCCACGTATGCATATTCTTGGTCCATTTCCCAACTAAACTAATATACCCCAATATATATCTCCATAATACCCTAGTCAAAGTGTCCCACTTGTGACATCCCAACCATCTACCCAAACCAATATTCTCCCTCAAACCAATGTTCCTACTAGTTTCCTATCCCAAGAATTACAATAGATGATGGATGCAATTGCTACCATTCAGGATGGGAAATAGACTAAAAAGTTCAAATTGGATAATATGTATTCCTATCCATTCAACATGGAGTATTTTTAGATACCTTTTCCTCCAGGATATAAACTGCCAAAATTTGACAAATACAAAGGGAATGGTGACCATAAGGCCCATTTAATTCAATTCTTTATCACATGTCAACCAGTGGCATATAGAAAAATATACCTTTTACTGTTATTTCCAAGGAGCTTGGTTGGACAAGCCTTGGAGTGATTTTTAAAGTTACCCAAGAATTTAGTGATAGATTTTGATGATCTTTTTGATAAGTTTGTGTAGCACTTTTCCTATAATTTTGAGCATGAGATTTCATTAGTGGACTTAATACAAGAAACACACAAAGCCAATGAAAATTTTGCAAGTTATCTACAATAATGGGTAGCCCTTGCAAGCCATTTCACCCACAGTTTACCAAATAAACAATTAGATATTATGTTTACTAAAATTTTGCATAGTGAGATAGCTTATCATCTAGAACTACAATGTGCACATACTTTTAAAGAGATCATTGATAAAGGTTTATCGATCAAGAAAATACTCATCAATAAAGAAGTCATCAAGATTAATTAAACTAATCAGAATCAAGGTACCAATCAGGGAAATGGCCAAAATTAACATCCCATTCAAGTGAAATCATCACAACCAGCACATGCCAATAACCAAGAAAGACTGAAGCAATTCAACCACAATAGAAATGTTGTGGGAAATGGAATAACTGAATAACATTTTATCCAAATGGTGAAAACATCATCTAAACCACCTTTTTAGCTTACTCCTACTCAATAACCTCTCTAACCAATGTCGCAAGCACAAAAACTAGGACATGTGCAACAAATATAACAACATTTACCATTACAAACCCCTCCTCTAAGGAGAACTATGTCTATACATCATGTCTTTAGTGACCTAGGAGAACATATTAAATCTATATTTCACAAACTTACCATCATTAATATGATTAGTTATCCTATACAAAAGCATTATCTACAAGGCATTCCATATCATGATTGGTACCATGAAAATGAATTCTATGAATATCATCAGATTAATGGGCATAATTTATGAAGATGTGTTCAAATCAAGCATTTGATTGAGAATATGTTGGAGAATGGAGAGATAACATTGGATAATTGTGCTTCCACTTCTAATCAAACTCTTGGGATTTATCAAAACCCCTTTCCTTGACATAATAATTAGCAATAATAACAACAACATCAACTAGTGTAACAATAAAATCAACAGTATCAAAATCAAAGGCCAAACCAATAGAATCAAAAAAAGCAATAATATAACTCACAATGACAAAACAATGGATAAAACTGAGGTCATAATGGTAATAACCAATAAATCTACCATGCAATTGCACATGACTACAACAGGGTTGTAGGTCATATTGCAGGGGGTATCAGTAACACCATCTTAGTTAATCTTATACCAAACGTTAATCAATCTAGACCATTTATAAACTACAAAACTTAGGTAAATTATATGGATAATCCTTCTTTGACCTGGGACTACATACAGGTAAGCTAGAAAATTCATAATTCCACTTTTGGCCCTTATATTAACAAATCATCCTTACCACGTGACCACATACAAGTGCACTGATAATTGAGACTTATCTTATTTGGCCCCATACCATTCCCAACAATTGTTAGCAATCATGGTCTAGTATCTAATATTTATTATGCAATCACAACTCAAAGGTCAAAGATTAATATCCTAATCCTATAACCATTTTCCACTTTACCTATTATCAAACCAATCATTCAACCTTAGAATAAACCATTCAATACTGACCAAGATAATAAGTTTGATATTGTGTAACAATTACAAAAGACACCAACACAAATTTCTATTTTAGATTTGTTTTGAATGTCATTAATCCAAAAGAACATCTTGAATCAATTGTTAACCCAATCCACTATTGTTAGTGACATATCTCCTGATAAATTTCAAGCTTTGGTTGGACACCTAGCTCTATCCCAACAAGTCACATTCAACCAAAGTGATATGTCTTCCCTTGGCCCACTCCATAATAACCAATTATACATAAAATTTTATATAAAGTGGCATAAAGTGAAATGTGTCCTTATAAATAATGGATTAGGCCTCAACATAGTGTCTCTAAAGCTCATCAAGCTTCTTGGGTACATAATGGCATATCTCTAACTAGAAATGATAACCATCACAGCCTATGATAATCAGGAAAGAGAATCATAAGGCACCATTAGTTTTATAGTTATCATTGGGCCTTTAACCTATGATACATTTTGCCATGTGATTGATCTTGAGTTATCATATAATATACTTTCAGGTAGGCCTTGGTTACATGATATTCATGTATTCCCATCAATTCTACACCAATGTATCAAGTTTTCCCACTCAGGGATGGAAGTGAACATTCCAAGAGATTTACACCCATATGAACTCTACAAATATCATGAGGCCAAATTTAAAAGCTATAATTATTAGTACAACATGAATATAATTTCCAAGAAGGATAAAGGAAATGACATACTTATTGATCCTTCACCAGATAATTACATAGATCCTAATACCTTGGATTCCCTTTCCCACATGCCACCTCCTGAAGCTTCTAATCATTTCACCATTTTAGATAATAGACCAAGAGAGTATGTTACCCATGATACATTTCATATTTCCAATCTTCCTCAAAATCTAAAAACCTTTGGGTGACCTAAAGTCACCACACATATGCATTGGTAAAAAAAGAACAAAGATAAGGGACCTATCACATTTGTACTAGCATCTATCCTAAAACACAACCCTCGTGAAGGGGATGAATCATGATTATATAATGATGACCAAGTTGATTTTTATGAAAGTGCAAAGTATATTATTCCCAATAGGATCATAGAGCATCAAAATTTTGAAGGAAGAGGCCTCAAACCAAATTAGTAAAGAACCATCGAGCTAGTTTCCATGACTAAATATGAAAGACCTTATGGACCTAGATTTAAACTACTTAGGGGTGACCCCACATATCTTATTCAAATTACATCACTAATGCCTAGTGAGGATGATGCTAATAGTGAAGCAGAGTTTGATCATAGCCTCACATTTAATGACCTAGCTAAGACTAATGTATATGATACCAATGCCATTTATACCCTTACTTGAGTCATTCATCATAGCCCATTACCATTATACTATCCCCAACTGATAGATTGGGACCAGAAAGAATCCACTTTGCTGATTGATGAGTTTAATAATGATGAGGCATTTTATGAATTTTTAGGCCTTAGAGATAGTGTTTTGTTGGGAGATCAAAAATTAGGATTATCAATCACATTGGATCCTGAAGCCTATTTTAGAGAATGGGTGAACACCCTTAGCCAAAAACAAATAAGTAAAACATTGAGGTCCTAAAGTGAAAACCTCTTTGAGGTGCTTTCTAACCAGGAAAAAAGTAAAGATAAAGGCCAATCTAATGGTGAAAACCTATTTTAAGTGCCATTAGATAGGGATGTTCATTCTTATTCAAATTTAGACCAAGAGACCACCAATGATGAACTTACCTATAGATCTAAGTTCATTTTTGTACAACAACAAGTATTTGATCAAATTATTTAAGAATTTTTGACTATTTTTGTCACATGGCTAGATCTCCCATTAGGGGACTCATATTCATCATGCCTAGGAGAGGTTGAAGAGTAAGTCTTAAAAAAGGACCCTAATATAGTCCAGAAGTTCAAATATTTGCCTAATATCCTAAAAAATGGTTTGACCCTTCTAGTTGAGAATATAATAGAGGTAAACATCGAGACTCCATCAAACCCAAAGTGGATAAAGTTAGGCATGTCCCTCACTAAAGAGGAATGCAATGTCTTTATAGCTCTATTGAGATAATTTGTAGATATATTTGTATGTACCTATTTTGACATGCTAGGTTTAGGCCTCACCTTGTGGTAAATCTTAATGCCAAACTAGTAAAACAAAAGCTACATAAGATGCATCCTTGAATTAATATATTGGTAAAGAAATAATTGAAAAAACTCTTAGAATTAAGATGTATTTGATCTATTGACTACTCATAATAGATATCTAATGTTGTACCTATTAGCAAAAATCTTAAAGGAATCAAAATTTGTACTAATTTTCAAGACATCAATAAATCTTATCCTAATAATTAATTTCCATTTTCTAATATTGAAATGATCATGAACTCCATAGTAGGTTATGAAATGCTTTCACTCATGGATGAATTTTTAGGATACAACTAGATTAGAATAGCACCAAAAGACCAACATAATACAATGTTCACCATTCCATGGTGAACATTTTGTTAGCAGGTGATTCCATTTGGACTTAATAATTCTAAATATACATATAAAAGGTCCATGAATATCATATTCCATGATATGATACATGATATTTTTGAAGACTATGTCGATGACATATTTAGGAAAATCCAAAACTAGGGCCAACTATCAAGTAGTGATGTGTAAGATATATGAAAGATTATGAGAGTAAAATGTTAGAATCAACCCAAATAAATGTGTTTTTGGTGTAGCCTTAGGTAAATTACGTGGCTTCATCATGTCTCATAGAGGTATTAAAGTTGATCTGGCTAAATTCCATGCTATAACCAAGATACCACCACCAACCAATTTGAAGTAACTTTGTAGTTTGTAGGGAAAGATCCAATCAATTTGACACTTCATATCTTAGTTAGCAAACAAGTGTGATCCATTTACACATATTTTGAATAAGGGAGTTTCATTTCACTAGGATGATCACTACCAAATAGATTTTCAATAACTCAAAGACTATCTTATTAATCTACCTATTTTATTACCTCTTATGCTAAGAAAGCCATTCTTGTTATACCTATCAACTAACAACAATGCTCTAGGAGTACTCTTGGCTCAACATGATGAAAATGAAAATGAACATGTTGTATGCTACCTAATCCATACCTTGGTCACATATGAACATAACTATGCACTTGTTGAAAAAGCTTATCTGGCCATGGTCTTTGCATCTCAATAACTATGCCATTATATGTTGAATAATAAGACCATGGTCATTTCAAAAGTAGATTCGCTCAATTATTTACTATCTAATACAACTTTATAAGGTAGAATGGCCAAATTGATCATGGTTCTTAGTGAGTTTGGCATAGAGTATGTCAATCAGAAGGCAATCAAGGTACAAGTTCTTACAATCAACTTGATAAATAACCTCTTTTAGATGCAAAGCCACTCACATTTCATTTCCCTGATAAATCCATAATGACCATCATTAACACACCTCTTTAGGAGTAACACTGGAAGTTATATTTTTGTGGTTCATTTACTGTACATGGATTGGGGTCAAGCCTCTTATTAATTACACCATAGGGGGATCTAATCCCTAAATCATTTAGAATCACCTTTCCTTGTACAAATAACATTGCTGAGTATGAATCACTTTTTGTAGGAATTTGATAGGTAGTGCATTGGAAAATATCTTATCTCCAAGTTTATGGTGATTCTTAGTTAATCATAAATCAGGTCACAGATCATTTTTAGACCAAAGATGACAAGCTAGTTCCATATAAAGCCACGATCGACACTCTTAAGCAACAAATTTCTAACATTTAATTTGAACACATACCAAGGGATAATAATAGAACTACATATGCCATGCATACTATTGGCTCTCTAATTCAAAAAATAGATAAAGCTAAAGAGTATTAGTTCCTCATCAAGAATTTGTTAGAACCTACTCATGAATATTCAATCATTGCAATTATTTGTGATATTATTGGTCCTAATTATATCTAACACTCATACCTTTATAAATACCTTCATGAACAAGTTATACCACCTAACCTATCCCAAAAAAAAACCAAATCCTTCATTCATCATTCTACTCATTATACTCTACTTGGATCCACCCTTTATTACCATAATTTTTATGGAGCTCTACTTTGTTGTTTAACTTTAGCAGAGGCTACACTAGCATTAAGAGAAGTTCATGAAGCAGTATGTGGAGATCATTCTAGTTGGGCAGTCTTATCCAAAAATCTCTTATGTACTAGTTATTATTGGCTCATGATGGATGTAGATGCATTTACATATATATAGAAGTCTAACAAATGTAAATGGCATGCTAATCTAACTCATGCCCCAACACAAACTTTGAAACTAATTTTGACACCATCTCCATTTTCTACATGGGGACTTGACCTCATTGGGAAGATCAACCCCACTTTATCTTATGGCCATAAAAAAATCCTTACCACCACCTAGTATTTCACTAAGTGGGTTAAAGTTATGCCCCTCACTTATGTGACTAGAAAGCAAATTTCCAAATTCATTTTCAACCATCTCATTTATCACTATGGTATCCCCTCTGACATTATATCTGATAATGGAGGATCATTCAAGAATAAGGATGTAGACTAGCTATGCACCAAATATAAAATCACACAACATTTTTCTATAGCATATTAACCTCAAGGTAATGGCTAAGCCAAAGCATCAAACAAAACCATTATCAATATTCTCAAAAATATTGTCAATGATGTTGGCCATGATTGGTAACTACAGATATTCCCTTCCCTTTGGGCATACCATACCAATCATTGTACCCCCATAGAAGCCACTCAATACTCAATTGTTTATGGTATTGAAGCCATTCTTCCCATTGAGGTTGAATTTCCTTCACTGTTCATCTCTTTCAAGCATGTCCTAGATGATCATGACTATCAAGTAGCTCACTTGCAAGAGCTAGACCTACTGATGAGAAATGCATAGTTGTGCTAAAAAATCTTTAGGCATATCAGACCGACTCAAAGGCCACTAAAATCAATGTGTCAAGTATATAACATTTAACCTTGGTGATATTGTTATTAAAGAAAACCAAAATAATACCATGATTGAGAAGAAGCACAAAGTTAAATTCAAACCAAACTATATAGGGCCTTTCATCATTACTAAAAATTATGGATCAAGGGCATACAGGCTTGCCACACTAGATGGAGACAAATTTTCTGAGCCAATGAATATTATTCACCTTAAGTGGTACTATGCTTGATTGCTAAGGTATATTATTTGTAAGGACCATTTCAATTATGCCATTTTATCACTATTCTTCTTTATATAAATATCATTCTTATCCATCCTCTTAGCTGTATCCACTTTACATTTCTAACTTATTGACCCAGTGTGTTCTAAAGCCTATCTTATTTTACCTTAGTTTTTTCCATTCATTACGCATTTTTAGCATCGAATAATCTGATCAGTTTCATCAGTTGATTCAAGTACTTTAGATAGAGATCATATTTTGGAGCAGTGTGACAAAAGTTTTAGTATTTGTATCCTTTTTTTATTATTCCTTTTTTATCACTAGTCTTGCTACTAATTATAACCACCTTTGGGAAAATTATTACCATTGATCTATGTTTTTGTGTCCTAGTTATAACTACCTATGGGAAAACTAAGGCAAACATTTGTTTCTTGAGCCTTATCATACCAACTTACCACTTCCTATGCCATACTGTGCCTTTTTACCACTTGTGCCTATTTTATTTGAATTGACTGCTACGCTATTCAAATTCCTTCATTATAGGGTAGAACTATAGTGTCTTGAGGTCTTACTATGGGACTATGTAGGCAACACTTGATACTTTTTGAGGTTAGCTCAGTCACCTCCTTACCATGCTCTCATCATTATGTGAAAAACCTAAGCCATACTCTCACTATTTTGTGATTAACCTAATCCACACTCTCTCCATTTTGTGAGTAACCTAAGCCACTCTCTCACTATTTTTCAAGCAACCTAAGCCATGCTCTCATAATTTTTTGAGAAACCTAAGTTTGAATGACCTCACCATTTTTTGAGCTTGAACCAGTTAGTGTCTCATCATTCTTGATCAAGTTGAGATACTTCAAAAAAATTCCAAAAACATTTGTAAAATCATTAGAAAAAACCAAAAACATTTGACCACTTTTTTTCCTTAAGGATTCTAGGAACCCTTACTAAGTTATAAGCAAAACACTTGTCACTTAGTTTCCCCACCCTTTTTGGCCTTTTCTCTCACGCACTTTCCATTTTGTAAGACCATTCCTTTTTTTCTATCACATCCATTCTATTTCTTTTCCTCGGTTATCACATTCTTCCCATTCCCTAGGATAACTAAATTTGGCCTAAAGTTTTTTATTAGATATTACATCTATATAAATATGTAGGTAGTGTTCACTTTCCTAGTGCATATGGAGACAACTCAGCCACCCCCTTCATTTTCTTCTATTCCCCCATTTTGTTCATTTGTTTAGTTGTCACCTATTTTCTAGGGGCAATGTTTGTATGGTTTCTATTACATTATTTATTTATTTATTTTTGCTTATTTTATTTATTTGTCTACCTATTTATTTGCTTTTAGCACTGTTTCCTTGATTTATTTTATGTTTGTTCATTGGGTGATTCCTTGCCCACACTTATACTTGAATCCATCCATATTCATATGTTTATATTGTCATCATGGTTTTTATCATTGGTGTATTATTTTATATTGAGTATTGGAATATGGGAGTCAGCCCTCATACATATTTCAGCCAAGTCCTAATGATGTTATACCATGATGCCTACCGACACATGCTATAACAAACCTTAGCTTCAAGAAGTCTATTCAACAATGGCAACATCAACATCTCTTCGACACCAACTTCCTGATTCAGTCCCAATCATATCAAAAATAGATTAATTAACCATGAAAGAATTTAAACCTTTATTAGTTTGGATGAGCATCTCCCTACTAGTAGGTTATTTCAATTCATCATTACCCTCTATGTTAAGTTATCATCATTATCATCCAAGTTTATCATGTTTGCCATAATTGGGGTCCAATCATTATAACCACATATGGGAAAATCATTGCAAACCATCCCACCTGTATTTCTCAATGATTATAACCACCTTTGAGAAAATCATTATGTTGTCACCACTTTAATTTTTCTACCCGTACAAGGGAATGTTTTTATCTTGTTTGTCTATCCTAACTGGGGTAGCTCCATCTTCTTAATTATTATAATCACCTTTGGAAAAATCATTGTGTTATCATACCACATTGCCACTATCAAGGTACAATGCTTATAACTACCTTTGGGAAAACCATTATACACCATCCCACTAGTATGATCGATGATTTTGACTACTTTTTCAATATCATTATATTTTCACCCCTTCATCTTTCCTTTCTTTAGTCCCCTTATTTCACTTCTTTCTTTTCAAGGGATCGTTTACCAACTTTCTTGTGCCAACCATTCTCTCGAGGGGGCATCATATAGTTAGTTTATCATCATTATAGTTGTATTCATGTATGACCTTTTCATTCTTTGATAAGATGTTACTATGCTTATAGCTTGAAATGCCTTCCCAAATAGGGGCAAATTGTAGACACCTAATTCTCAATAACTTCTAATCAGATTTTTGATGAATTTCCACCAAAATACACAATTTGGCCTAAAAACACTAAAACACACTAAATTATGTGAAACTAACATATTAAAATGTCAATTTTGGTCAGGATATCCCTTAATGAGGTAATGTAATTTATGGGCCAGCTAACTTTGATTAGATCATTCCAAGTCAAAATGCCAATTTTACACCTAAGTGCTTTGAATTGCTTTTTCCTATCAAATATTTTATACAAGATGCATGCCTTTGTTAGTTGTTGTTAGTAACATCCTAAATGGGATAACAGATCTAATGCATCTGACATTGCCTTCCAATTCCAATCTAGTCTAATTTTGGACCAATAACAAGGCATTCTGATCAATTTGGATAATTTCAAAGTGCTTAAACATGCTTAATAGCTAATTAAACCAAATTATAGCCTAATTGAGAATTTCATGGAAACTTGTTGAATAATTTGTTTTGGAAATGAATATTGAATATTTGCATCATCAGGTGACCTCATTTCTTGGGAATACATCCCTAGGCCATAAATTCCATAAATATCCATGTCTTTCATGCCTCATCAAAGCCCTCCATGCCTCTTAATTTCTCCTCTATCCTAAATATTAATGAGCCTATTTATAAATTTTAATTTCATAATTGGATTAATCCTTAGTCACACATCTCAATCCTAAGATGGATGGTTTATGTTGATTTTAGACATTCTCAAAAATTTATAAATAGGAGGCCTTACCACATCATTTCTAAGATTAATTTGTGCAAAGTTATAATGTAGGATTGATTCTAAAAGCTTCATGTAACTAGTGTTACCATGCCAAATTGATTCCAAGCCAAGCCAAGCCACAAGCCAAAGGTGCCAAGGAAAGATGGAGGTAGACAAGCTTCCATTACCAAGGACTTCATGAGCATAAAACTAAGCAAGCCACTACTACAAAGTCATTTGAACCATCCAAGGAAGGTGAAGGAATTCTTATGTTTTTCCTTACTTTTTAGTTGTGTTTATCATTTGTTTTTATTACTAAGCTCACCCTAGTAACTAGGTATGAAGGTGTTAGCTTAGTGTGTTCTTTATCAATTTTTTTTGTGCATTTTTTCATTAACACAATACTAGTCTCCTCTTCTTATTAAAATTCCTAGTTCACACAAACAACATGCAACATTGTGACCTGAAAGGATGAACCGAAGGTACCATAGATAGCTAGCTCCTGTGACCTCTTAGAAATGGGAACAGATGAACAAGAAGTTTACTAGGTCATGTTGGTAGACATAGATAGAGATTATTATGAGAAGGAGAAAAAGTAATTCTTCTTTTTAAAGGTGTTATGTGTAATACAAGTGTATAATTAGGTTCTTCCTAAGATGTGGGTGGAACTCCTAGTTTTCCCAATGTCTATCATTATTGACATAGTCTGAGAAGAAGTATAGCAACTCCAATGAAGAATGGACTTATTCTAGCCTTCAATTTCTTTAACATTTATACCTAATGTCATCTTTATACCCCTGCTAGAGAGCCTATCAAAATAAATTATGCATAGGCCTAGAACACAATGGGAGACAAGAGTCTCGCCTACCTTGGAGGAATGAAAATTTGGTCAACTAGCCACTATATAGGAAGCACAACTTGCTCCTGAATGTTTTACATCACTATCATGATGCAATTTGGTCACAATTAATAGGAGGAAGTAGTATTTTCTAAGTTCGTAGGTATGACCAGATGATTCCCTCTTATCATTGTAGGTATAGAGGTTGAGGAACTTGGACGAAAGTAGTCAACCATAGATTATAAATATGCCACCAAGGAAGAAGCCACTCATGCAATCATATGTTGACTTAGCAAGAAGGAAAAGAAAAGAAATAAATAAGAAGCATAGCAATAACATGCAATGTGACAAGCTGAAGAAGCTGAGGATGAATAAAAGGACAAAAAAATGTCTAGACAAGCATAGGAAGTAGATGATGTAGGAAATCATGTGTAATAGGAAAGATAAAAGAAAGATAAATAAGAAGAAAAGATAATTAAGATGCAACACTTTAGGCACAATAGTAGGTAGATGAAGATATAGGAAAAATAAAGAGGAAGATGATGAAGTCCTATGATAACAACAAGCATATGCACAAGCACAAGCCTAGATATAGGCCCAAGATACATAAAAATAAGAAAAGAGTAATAGAAAATAAGAAGAATAGAGGAAAAAAGAAGAAGAAGATAAAAATAACAAAGAAGAAGAAAATAAGAGAAAGAAAGAGGAAGATGATGAGAAAAAGGAGGAAGAAGACAAGAAGGAGAAAAGGAAGACCACTAAAGATGCTTCACAATAAATTAAGCTGGTAGCAAAGGCCATCATGAAGTAATAAGTTTCACCTAGAACATAAGCAGGATCCCAGATGCCATAGCTTCCATTAAGAGTTGTTTAGATTTGGGACATTCCCTCATTCACTACTCATCACACTACCTTCTCACTCCCACTAGCCACTATGTCATTCCTTGACCTTGTAGGCTCAAAAAGTACATCAAACTCATTCTTAATTAAGAAGGAGGCTTCACTTAATGTTTCCCAATTGCCTTTGAAGAAATAGTTGGAGGGTTCTATAAATTTTTAGGCATCCATCACACAAAACTCCACCTCCCTAGAGCAAGAATGGGATTAGGTAAAGGAAGATTATGTGGATCTCAAGGGTCATCTTCATGAAGAAGTGAATATGATCATAAACATTTGTCTAGACTTTTCATCTTGAGTAATCAAGGACAAAGTGATGTCAAATTTTAGTAGGCTCAAGACCTTGATTGTGGAGCTCATAAAAAGACTGGTGCATAACTCAACAACTTTGAATAATTGGTAATGTGGGTTGTAATTTGAAGACTGGCACCAAAATTTTTGTTACTCTACAAGAGGATTACCAAAACGTGATCAAAATTTCATCTCTCTAAGCCCATCAGATCACATGCAATATTCTAGACTAGAAGCAATAGCTTAACAACTCACTTGACAAATCTCATGAAAACTTCACCATATCTATAATGGCCAACAAAACCATGCACAATCAAACTAAATTATCCAACTAAACTAACCTTGATCTCTAGTAGTCTTTCAATGCTATGGATAATGTGTATGATTAAATCCGTAGTTGGTAGCAAGACCTATGGTGTAGTGCATTTGTAGGTCTCTATGTAGAATGACATGTAAAAGATTTAAAGTAGTTGAGCATAAAAATTCAACTTAAGGTCATTAATACAAAGGTAGAAATGAGCACCACTAAAAAATTAGACATGAAGGAACTCATTAGATGTTATGAACTAATATACATACTCATTCATATGGTCCAAGAAGTGATGATCAACTAACATGAATTCAAAACTAACCTAGTTCTATTCTCTAGTGAGGTGGCCCAGATGTTTAACATTATAAGCCACCATCAAAACTCTAGCTAGAAATCACACAATGCATGGATCCTAAGTCTGGGACTAAGGATCCTACTAGCTAGTCTTATTCCTTAGTAACACCACATCCTTTTAGTTGAGTACTATGTAATACATAATTTTTGAAAAAATATGTAAAGTTTTTAACAAATTTTCATATTAAGGATGATTAGTAAGACAAGTGGGGATAGGGTGGTTAAAACCCTATCAAGGGTGGCCAGCTATTTAAAACTTGAGAGGGTGGTAGGTTGGTACACTACTTAGTTGAAAACCCAAAAGGGAAGTTAAGTATTATGTAAGAGGTGAAAACCACAAATGGTGCCTTGAGTGATTACTGTGACTCTTACTAGTCTACCCAATTTTTTAGCTTCTACCATCAACACACAATTAGATGAACCTATAACATTATCTCAAGATGAGATAACATTTTAAGTTTGGGAAAGTGTTGGGAGAAGAAAATAGATAAGTAAAGTTATGTAGGATATTCTTAAAATTTCATGCATTATGTATGAAATTATCAGCTATGTGTATTTGGTCCTATCCTCCACAAGTTGTAAAAGGATAGAAGATGAAAAGTGAAGATGAATAGTCTCTTCTCTTTGCTACCAATATACAGGAAGAATATGAATAATATTTATAAAACTATAGTGATTATAAATATGTATGTTTATATGAAGAAGATGATGAACCTTTACTAAGATCAATATAGACTTGTTGGTTATGGTTACCTATCATATTTATTATGTTATTCCTTGTATGCATTATCATGTTTAATCTTATCTAAAGTAATCTGAATACTTTACAAACCTTAAGAAAACTATAGTTAATCTTAGTTCCTATCAATCACATGATAACTCATCTCTATCATGCTTATGTTAAATATGAATTATCTATACTATCATGCATAGTATAATAAAACTTAGCTATCCTTATCCTTAGCATGTTTTTCTACATCAAGTCCTATCCATGGTATTACAATACAACCCATGAGAAAAGTAACCAAAAGACCAAAGAAAAGGAACTAAGGTTTGTGTAAGAAGGGACTACTATAGAGGGTGAGACTTGTGTAGAAATACTATAAAAAGTGATATTAGTAGAGCATATAGAAATATGATAATTAGATAAATATATAAGCAAGTTGTTTCTTCAAGAATTGTGCATTGGTAGGCTTTTTAAAAACATGGCATTCATTAGTTGGAGGTGATAGGTGTTAGGACCAAGAATATATTTCATTAAATAAGGGCCCCACCATTTTTGGGGGCATATTTGTCTTCTTTATCATGGGTATAGTCTAATTTAAGGACTAGATCACTAACATTAAAAGTGTAGACTTTGACCTTTTTATTATGCTATTTGATGATACAACCCTTGTATTGGTGATTATATTGTAGAGTGATTAAATAGTGTTTATTAATAAGATTGAGGTCATGAAGGCCAGCTTTATATAATTCTTCATCAAGAATGATATATACACACACACACACACACACACACACACACACACACACACATATATACATATATTATGTATATATATATATATATTATGTATATATATATATATATATATATATATATATATATATATATATATATATATATATATATATATATATATATATATATATATATATAATGAGGGAAGATCAAATTATAATGGTATGACAGACTTAGAACCATAAACTAGTGATAATGGTGTTACCCCAGTGGTAATATGAATGCTAGTACAATAGGCCCAAAGTGCAAGATATAAATGAAGATGTTAATTTGTGTAGGTTTCATGGATGGTATTTTGAAGGACTTTATTGATAATTTTATTTGTGACCTCAACTTGGCCATTGCATTATGGATGATAGGGTGTGGAAAATTTGTTGGATATTTTGAATTTAGTGCATAACTACTTCTCATCCTTGTTCTTAAAATTTTTACCATTATCAAAAATGATATTATTGAGAACTCAAAAATGACAAATGATTTAATTAAGGATAAATTTTTAAATTGTAGTTCCCATGACATTGATGAGAGGCATGGCTCCTACCCATTTGATAAAATATTCAGTAGCCTTGATGATAAAAACATGTCCATCTTATGACTGAGTTAGTTTGCCAATGAGATCTAATCCCTACATAGAAAATGGCCAATGAGATGCCATAGTTTGGAGCTCTAATGGTGGTGAATATATTAGATCATGATGGAGTTAGCAAGGACTACACTTTTTAGTGAAATTTATAGCATCCTTTTTAAGAGTAGGCCAAAAGTATACCATATGTAGACATTTGCATTTTATAGTATTTCCACTTTAGTGACCATTATAAATTCCATTATGTGTTTGTTCAAGGAGATAGGGGACCTCTTATTTCATTACATAGTGAATCAAGGTAATTTTTATGTTACCTATAATAAAGGGTGTTGTATCAAAAGACATTTAAAATCTTATTTTCAAATTCTAATCTTTTCATGAGAATCTATGTTCGGAGGATAATTTTGAAGTTCAAGGAATTGGATAATGTCTTTATATCATGGGATAGGTTAAATGATAAAAACCTCAATATTAAAAATAATTGAATCTTGTAGTTATATAGAACATGAATTTATTATTTGAATAAGAAATTGAGAATCACTAAGAAATTGATGTGGATGAAATAATGATGTTGAAGAAGCAAGAGAGTCAACAATAGAATTCTGATATTTTGGGATGGGTTCAATGGTACAATAGGTAACTCTTTGGTGAGGGTGGTGTCCATTTGATGATAAGTGATAATATTTTCAATTTTACAATGATAATCAATGTTAGCATGATGGGAGATAATTTTGGAGTTACTCAAAGCATGGAGATATGGAATATATAAGTCAAGTGCCACTCTTATCCTTAAGATTAATTCTTCATGTTTTTTCATGTTATTAATGACATCAAAGGTGAGATATAATACCATAGGGATAATTTTACTATGATTACTAGTTAGAATACAACCTACCCCAGCTCCTTGAAGACATTTGGTGCCATCAAAGTGTAGGGTCTAGGTGTCTCCATAAAAATTAATTATGATTTTGAGAAGCTCTTTAATAAATACATTGGATTTAGTAGTGTCAAGAATGGCATAGGTATCTTCTTGATTACTTCCTTCTAAATTAGTAGTGAAGATATGAAGGTAATTTATAATGTAATTACTTAAATGTTTGAATAAAATGATTATATATCACACAAAATAAGAAAATATGAGAGATCATACAACAATAATTGATAGCAGAGTAGAATATTGGATAATATAGCAAAGCCACTTCGAGGAGGAAACCTCTAAAGAATGCACTGAGATAAGAATACTTAAAATGATGATCAAAGACTAACCACTACCTTCTATATATAGTTTACTTATCCATGCTTATTCCATAGGCTAACATAAATAAGCACATACAAAAATGTAACAAGAATATAAAAGAGGTATGTAAGCCACAAGTTGGTCACACATATCCCTAGACACACTAAAGGTTAAGGGCATAGCATGCCCCTCCCCTTCAAAATAATATTATATTAAACATTGAGTCAAATCTAGATGTTACTACACAAAGGATTCATCCTCCTAAGTGGCATCTTCACAAGGTAGATTCTTCCATTTGATCAGGTAATTTTTAATCTCTCTAGACTATAGTTGTTTAGTGTGCATTTGAAGGATCACCTCAAGATCAAGAATAATTATTCATTCCTCATCCAATTTTAGTAACTTAGTATGAGTATAAATTTTATGTCTAATGACTTTAATCAAGAATGATACATGAAATACTAGATGTATGTGAGTGAAGGAAGGAAACTCTAACTTGTAGGCCACACTACCAATTTTTTGCAAGATCTGATAAGGTCCATAATACTTACGGGATAGCTTGTTATCCTTTTTTTATTTTTTCAATGACATATAATTATATGGATGCATGAAAACAAAGACCTAATCACTAATGTCAAAATGCCTCTTACTCCTATGTTGATCTACCTACTACTTCATGTGATTTTGGGCCATGGCTAAATTTTCAAACAAACTTGCAAGGACCTCCTGTTGATGGTGAATATGTTATTTAACTACACGAACCTTAGGATGGACCTTCAAGTTTGAAGTTATGGATAGAGGGTGGTATCCATATACTACTATAAAAGGAGACGTTTTGGAAGAACTATGAACAAAATTATTATACCACCATTCAACAAGTGGCAACCAATGAACCCATTTATCTTATTTATCAGAAACAAAATAATGAAGATATCCTTCCAAACATTTGTTGACTACCTCAATTTGTCTATCTAATTGAGGATGATAGGATGAACTATGAGATAACTAGGTGCCCAAACGTGCAAATAACCCAGTCCAAAAATTTCTAGTGAAAATGGGATCTCTATCATTGACAATGATCTTAGGGGTACCATGCAATTTATGAATTATATTGAGAAAAGTATAAGCTACTCTATTAGCAATAAATGGTTGTGATAAAGACAAAAAATGAGCAAAATTACTAAGATGATCTACCATAACCATAATAACATTTTGACCATAAGATCTTAGTAACCCTATAATGAAATCCATAGACACCTCTTACCAACATTGGCTAGGGATGGATAAAGGTTGCAAAAGACCTAGGGTTTTGATAGTTTCTCCTTTTTTGTTGATAGATCATAAATTAAACCACATATTTATGGGCATTCCCCTTGATTCCTTTGTAAAAAATATCATACTTTATTATATTATAGGTTTTTAAACATTCTAAATGACCCCCAATTAGAGTTTCAAGAATTTCCAAAAATATTTTTTGTTTAAGAAGAGAATTCTTACATAGGTATAATGTATCTTTATACCATAATACATCACCCTTCTATGTGAATTTTTCAAATCCACCTAAACCTTGATAAAGATTCTAAATCAAATCATGGGCAACACTATCATTGTCCCATTGTAATCATGTTTCCTCTAGCCAATTTGCCTACAGAATGGTCATAACACATAGTAATGCCTCAACTAATTCATCCTTCCTAGATAGTGCATCTACCACTACATTGTCCTTACCTTTCTTGTAAACTATTTCAAAATCATAGCCTAACATATTAGTTACCCATTTATATTGTTCTTTATATGACAACCTTTGTTCCAAAAAATATTTGAGACTATCATGATTTGTCTTTACCTAAAAGTAATGACCCATCAAATAAGGCCTCCATTGGTTAACTACATGAAAAATGACCATCATTTCTTTCTCATAAATGGGCTTGTGCTGATTTTTAACCTTCAATTAGAAACTTTCAAATGTAATTGGTCTACCTTCTTGCATGAGTATAGCACCCATACCATACCTAGATGCATCACATTCAACCACACAAGTCTTGGAAAAATTGGAGTGGCCAACACTAGAGTGGTGCACATAGCCAATTTCAATTGTTTAAATGCCTTGGTATTTGTATCAATTCACTGAAATGAGTCTTTATTCAATAACAAGGTGAGTGGGGCTATAATGCTACCATAATTTTTTACAAATCAGTGATAGTAACCATTTAGCCCCAGAAATCTCCTTAGTTGTTTGAGTGTCTTAAGAATTGGCCAGTCCACCATTGCTTGAATTTTTTTAGGATCCACTTTCACTCTTACATGTGGAAATAGATGACCTAAATGCTCAACCTCACAAGCTCCAAAAGTACACTTTGAACGTTTGGCATATAATTGATATTGTTCTAGAATTGAGAGTACCTATTTTACATGGTGTAAATGGTCTTCCTAATTTTTACTGTAAATGAGGATATCATAAAAAAATACCAAAACAAATTTAATCAAAAATGGTCTAAAAATAGTATTCATCAAACTCTAAAAGGTGTATGGTGTATTTTTCAGCCCAAAATGCATAACCAAAAATTCATAATGGCTATTATGAGTCTTGAAAGTAGTTTTGGGTATGTCTTCATCACAGATCTAGATTTGATGATACCCAGAATGTAGATCTAACTTGGTAAAATAAAGAGCACCATTTAATTCATCTAGCAAATCATCAATGATAGGAATAAGAAACTTATCTTTGATAGTGTACTTTTTGAGTTTTATATATTTAGGACACATCTTCCAAGTGTCATTTATTTCTCACCATGACAATTGGTGAAAAATATTTTCTTTGACTATGGTAAATGATTCCTACATCCAATATCTCTTATAACATCTTTTCAATTTCACTTTTCTAGGCATAGGGATACCTATATGGCCTAATGTTGGGTGGTGTACTACCAACAATAAGTTTGATAACATGATCATGTGTGTAGCTAGGTCGAAGTCCTTCTGGCATGTGACCAAAAACAATTAAATGTGCATCAATCACTTATTGTAGATCAAGAGGTGTAGATGGTTGAGTTGGCTGAACTTCCATAGAAAATAAGCAAGATATAAATCTCTTAGCACCCTTTCAGAGAATCTTTGTCATTTGATGAGAGCTAACTAGTTATGGATATTTAGCCCTAAATCCCCTTAGCTAAAATGTCCTTTCCTTAGAATGAAAGTGCATGAATCATTCCTATAAATTCATCTTAATAGTGCCCAAAGTGGTGAGCCACTATACTCCTAGAATAATGTTAGCTCCCCACATGGGAATAGAAAACATATGAGAATCCAATAAGTAGTCTCCCATGGCTAGCTTAATACTATGGCATTTTCCTAAGTAGATGATAGTACCACCATTTGTAATCATGACCTAAAATTTTGGAGTAGGATAAATGAAATAGTTCAAGCAAGCAGTTAACTTACTATTGATGAAGTTGTGTGTGCTTCTAGAATCAATCAATACTGTGACCTTTTATTTTTATAGGAAAGCTAACACCTTAAGAGTTTATGGAGTAATAGTACCTAAAAGAGTATGATATGAAATAGTAGACTGAGTCTTTAGATTCCTCCTTAGGACCTTCTTCATCCTCACTAATTACCTCCTCATCATTGTCATCCTCATTGACACCTTTGATGTAAAACAAATTTTTAGCACAATGATGTTATTTACTCTATTTTATATCAAAACCATAACACAACCCTTTGGCTTGATTCTTCTCAAATTTTCAAGGTATCAATCTAGTAGGTTGAGGATATGATGGTTTTAGAAAGGTGCAATCATGACTAGTAGTGAGGTTTTTCCATTTGACCATCTCTTTTTCCTCTACCATGCATGCCTATGGAATAGATTTTGATACAGATGTTGGGTTAAACATATAAACCTATAATTATATTCTATCTTTGAGGCCACCCAAAAATAGATCAGTCAAACTTTCCTCAGTGATGTCTTCCTCCCATAAGGATAGATCCTAAAATTGATGAATATAATCCTTCATATATCTTGTTTGCTATAGTTTGACTAACTAGGTGAAGTAGTTCTCTAAGACATTATTCTAATAATGAGCCAATAACTCATTAGTGAAAATAGACCATGTAATAGGAGCACCATTATTTTTCTTTTGAGCATACAACCAGTGATACCAAATGAACTGCTCAGGGTTTAGATATAAAGATGCCACTATCACCTTCTAAGAACTAGGAGTTTGATGCAGATCAAATAAATTATTAATTTGAGTAATCTAAGTGAGAGAATACTTACCATAAAACTTATGAATTTCCACTTTTGGAAAAATTAGTTTCACACCAGAATTAGAGTTTTTAGTGTTGAGAGGAGGAGGACCTAAATGATGAAGTGTAGGGTTATTTGACTATAACTAAGATGAAAGGGCATCCAATTGAGAAATGATCTAATTAAATTGAGTGTGAACCCCATTAATATATACATGCATCCATAAAACATTATTTTAAACTAAAACAACGTCATCATGCTACACCAAGCCCTTTATGTCAACTAAAGTTGAGAACTCAATGGATCTAAAGTTTTATATTCTATGTCACTAGCAGGAGTCGTAGGATTTTATTGCCCCCTTTTCTTCCCCATGTAGAAGGACCTACCATATACAAATATTAGGAGGTTTTTCACCCTAAAAAAAGTGTACTTAGAGATGCTACCATTGCAATCACCTCACCAAGATGAATCTAATGATTGCTTTTGCATACTAGGGTAAAAAAATATGGCACCAAAAAAGTGTATCAGTAGATTATATCATTATGATCATCTCAATGAGATGAATCCAATGAATATAATTGTGCAAATAACACTTTTTTTTAATTATTTTTTTTTCAAAAAGGCATTTCAAATAATACTATATTGATAAAAAAAATTAATACTTCCTAGATTGCAATTTATGTTTTTTGTTCCTTCCTCTCTCAAAAGTCATGCCTCACTAGATCCAAAAAAACAATGCCATAGAAAACTTACCCAAATTGAAGCTCTGATACCAATTGTAGTTAAATTACATAGATGTTCACACAAAATGATTATATTTCTCACATAATAGTCAAATATGAGATATCACACAATAATAATTGATAGTAGAGCAAAATATTGGATAATATAGAAAAGACACTTTGAGGGGGAAACCTCTACAACAATGCATTATGAGTAGAATAGTTAACATGATGATTAAATACTAACCACTACCTCCTATATAGATTCTACTTAGCCATGGTTATTCTATAGGCTGACTTAACTAAGAACATAGAGAAATGTAATAAGAATATAAAAAAGGTATGTAAGCCACAAGTCGACCACCCATGTCCCTAGACACACTAAAGGTTAAGAGAATATCATAATATTTAAGAGAGATAGACTAATTAAGACCTTTAATATAGAGAATCTAATTATTAGGGAAACTATCTTGAAGATGAATTGTAGTGGGTATGGGTGCCACTGTAATTTGGTTGGAAATAACTTGTCCTTTGACAAATTTTTTTCATTATAATGCAAAAGTCAAATTCCATTAAGATAACCATCCACTTGCCAATTTTATATTTAGGTAAAAATGCTTTGGATAAAAATTTACAAATTGGGTTAAAATGAATTATGACATAGGTTGTTTGATAGAGCATGTAGTGATAAAGTTTTTCAACTACAAAATCAATAATGAGGTAATCATCTTCTATTTTGGTATAACATTTTCATAATCGATGAGACCTTGACTAATATGCTTTCCCACTAAGATGATAAATAACATACTCTCTTCCAATATCATCTTATTGGGAAAGCATTACCCTAATTGATATGGGAGTAGAAGAAGTGAATGAAATAAAAGGATGATCATTGAAAGGTGGATAAAGGGTAGGTAGATGTAGCAATGATTATTTAATGTTATCAAATGTCTTTTGACAAATATCAATCCATTATAAAGTATTACCTTTATTAAGTAGGGAATTAATTGAGTATATGTGATAAGCCATTGTGAGGATGAATCACTAGATTGTCCCAAGGTTATTGAGGTATGTATAAATTTCTAAGATAGAGCAAGGAATAGGCATGTTGACTATAACATTAATTTTAGTGGGATCAAAATTAATACCATGAAGAGAGTCTAATAACCCTAGTAAATTTACTAGATGTAAATCTAAAAACACATTATTAGGGTTAAGTCTTTATACTTGATGATTTGATCAAAAATGATGGATAAATTAGAGAGATGGGTTTTACAAAATTTGGATTTGGCAATGAGATCACCCACATAGGTTTTTGTAATATTATGTATAATTTCATGAAAAATGTAGGTCATACCCTGATGATAGGTAGCTCTAGCATTTTTAAGGTTGAATGACATCTTAACATAGCAATAGGTACCCCATTCCGTAGTGAATGTTGTCTTGTGTTTTTCTTCAAGGGTAATATGAATTTAGTTATAGCTTAAAAAACCTTCCATGAGGGACAACATGTATCCAATAGTGGAATCTATGATGGCATCTATCAAAGCTAATGGCAAATTATCATTAGGATAAGTGAGGTTAATATTATAGAAAATGATGTAGATGAAAATAACCATATTAACATTTTTAAAAATGGGAATAATGTTTTACACACATTAAAAATAGTCCATAGGTTTAATAAACTTTGCATCTAATAGTTTGATAATTTATTTATGGCGTAGGGTGGAATTTTTTTAAATTTTTATTAAACATATTTTGTGTCAACATATGTGATTATGTTTTGCACAATGATATTAGGATCGATACCAAGCATGTCCTCATAAGACAAAGTGAAGATCTCATGATATTTATCAAAAAATAGACTAAAATTATCATGATAAGTTGGCATGAGTTCTCGATAAACTGTTATAGATTGAGTATATAAGGGTGTGCTATATTTTATTCTCATAGTTTACTCAATAAACATAGAATTTCCATATTGAAAATGATATGGGACATTGGGAAGATATGAAATGGGATTGGTTTTAGGATCAATGATAGTAATGAAGTTGTTAAAATGAGGGGCCTTTCACTTCAAATTCCCAAGTTTGTGATTTTGTTGAATAAGTTGAGGTTATCAGGCATGGAACAACTCAAGTATAACTTCATTTCTAGGTAATGCAGGTATAGGTCTATAATACTACACATCTACTTCAATACCAATGAATTTTTTACCATGGTGATTGTATTCAAAATGTATCTTGTGAACATTTTTGGCCTTGGCATCAAGAGTGATCTTGAGAGTAGGTGAAACTATGGAGGAAGGTTGATTGGATTCAATTGGATTGAAAATAGGCATATCTTTGGAATCATTAACTAGGAGAGGATATGATAAAGTGACTGATGGGATAGGAGGTATATAGGGCTTAAAAAGGTCTTAGGTTATGAGAGGGAATATTTTTTTAATAACCTACGGAGTACCGAGAAATTGTTAATTAACTAGAGGTACATAACCTTTGGGTTCTACTTCAATATCTATGTAAATAATATGAACATCATGGTTAAAAGCATGTATTTTAGCTAAGGTTTATTGATAGTGTTGTACATCCAAGTATATTTATTGATCTTAGGCTATAATTTAGTTATCATCATAGGTGGGAGAGATAGTACATGCTTGTGTATCTAAAGGAAATTTTGAAGGTGATACGCCTAGATCACTAAATTTTTGTGGTGACATGGTTAAAGGGTCTTGAAATAACTTGGCCACTCCATAATCATTACAATTGAAATCATCTTATATATAATATTCTTCATGTGCATTACATGGAGGAGGGAAATCACTGATCTCATCGATAATAGAGATGGTAAGATCATGATGCAACAGTAAGGAGGAAGCCACTCCAAAATGTAAGGAGGTAGCTTGGTAGTATTGAATGTGTTTTACAAATCATTTGGCTCATCATCATTAGAATCAAAAAGATTAACCTATAATTCTAGATTCATATTAACAAATTTAGGTAAAAGTGTACTATTAATTTTTGGAATAGTGGGAATCTGATACTAGGATTTAGGATTGGGAAGCTGAATATTCCATGGGTTAGGATCAAAATTATGTTTATACCATTTGACATTATGAATAAAATTGATACATTGGCTACCATAAGATGCAATATCCCTCATGCGATGAGTCCATCAACATCTTAGGAGTATATTATATGATAATGGTAAGTTGAGAGCCATAAGATTAGTATGTATAGTATTGGGTCTAATAGTAATAGGGAGCCAAATACAACCAAGTGGATTTTGATTGGTCTTATAAAATCCATGAAATGTTAAATTATTTTTATTGAGATGATTTTTATTATACCTAAGTTGTTAAATGAGCCAAAGAGATGTCACATTAATTCCTAATCCTTTATCTACGAATACTTTATAAATAAGGGTGATATTAATGGCTATTTTGATAAAGAGAGGTGGATCATCAGCTTAAAAGAAAATTTTATCATTGATCATGTCTTATTCATGGAACTATATGGAAGGTTTTAAACAAGGATAAATAGTTTTAATGGTATGAAATTATATTAGTCGAGGCTCGTGAGAAGGTTGTTCCTCTTATAAGGAAGATGATTTTTCAATTTCATGGATTTGTTGCATTAGGAATTTACGATGATAGGGAGAATTGAAAACTAATTTCATGTGAGGGATTTTTAAAGGCATATATTTAATCTCCTCTATGAAATTCCAATGATTTTTAGAAGAGGAAGAACCAACATGAGGCTTAGAAGGTAAAATATGTTTAGTAGCAAGAGAAATATTTGGAGGTTCAAATTGAGGAAGTGGTTCCTCATTATTTTCCAAAGGTAAGTTAGTGGTAGTGGTATCTTTGAGAAGTTACTCTTCTAAAGATGATATATATGGTTTGGTGATGGGATATTTATGGGTGGGTTTGTGTTAATAGTTGAGTCTAGTCATATTCATGTATTGGGAGTTGGTATAATATTGACCATAATTAGTGTCAATCACACAAATATCCTTATTTGATTGTTGAGGGTTGGATGTAGAGATATTTTTTGGATTTTTATAGGAAAATGATTTGGAATCTTGTTTATTTTGAGAATAATTAACATTATTATGACTATAGATTATAATCATGGAATCATGATTTAATGAATCACATAACATAAAATAAATAGAAATTTTTTTAAGCCCATGACATGTTTCATGTGAATGACCTATATCATGAATGAAACCAAAAAAATTGGTTAGGATCATACCATTTAGGGGGATTATTAGGATACATGAATGGTTTATAAGGTGTTAAATTTTTTTTCATTTATTGTATGGTTAATGGTGTACAGGAAGGTTGGGGATTTTTTGCTTTGGCTACTCTTGGTTTTGGTTAAGGATGATCATTGGTTATTGAATTGGTTGAATGTTGGAAAGATACCTTGATGGTTTTAGTGTTAGGTTAAAATTATTTCACTATAAAGTATTGATGCTTAACTTGGTTAAGAGCATCATTTAAATTTTGGGGAGAAAAAATTTAAACTTTGTGTTAAAGTGAAGGTGTTAAGACCATTATGAAAAGATTGAAGAAGTTATCATCAGTCATGTTGTGATTGGCTTTGTGAGCCAAAAATTTACATCATTTTATAAAATCATGAGCTAATTCAATAGGGGATTACTTAGAATTGATGAAATGACTAAGACAAATTTTGAGAAGATCATTATGTTAGAATTATTTAACTAGAGGATTGACTAAATCCTCAAGTTGCCTTATAGAATATTGGGGAAGTTGGTTATACCATTATAATACATCACTAGTGAAATTTGGTATTGGAGAAGGTATTATTTTGAATCCACTCTTTATAAATATTATAAAATTCCTTGAGAAAATATGTGGGGTCTTTAGTCCCATAATATTTAATAGTTGGGGAAATATTACCAATATCAATAGATATAATGAAAGGAACTAAAAGTTTGTTTTGACTGTGTTGAAGCATCATATTGTGTATGATAGGTTGGGGAATAGCATTTCCCATGACATCTTGAAGAGGTGGAGGGATAAAATTTTGATTATTTTGGGGAAGAAGAATGGGAGGCTGATTAGCTATGTTTATCAAATGATGTTGTAGTTGCATAATTTGATAGGTGTTACATGTTTGCACGATGTTAATTTATTATAATATTTGTGAAATAATTTAAGTTGTATCAATTGGTGAGTTAGCGTTTGTAGGAGGATTCCCAAAATTGGTATAAGGGGGAGGGTTACTAGCTAGCATATTGGTAGGAGGTGGTTTGTTGGTGTTAAGAAGGTTTCATATAAGGCTATTTATTAGGTTTGTGTCAAATACCCCCATAGTATGGTAAGATGTGTGAAGATGAGAATTATCTTGATAAGTATGAAATGGGTATGATCTATAAATCTCATATATTGGCATGATTTGAACCATATTTCCATCAAAATATGATGGATGAGAAAAGTGCTCCAAGAGTGAGGATCCTCTTGGGTGGTGAAGGTAGGAAGTAAAGAACATCCCATATAACATCTACATGGATTTAGGATATTTAAAAATATTATGATAGGGGATTTCGTAATGCTTGAAGGTAAAATATGAAATCAAGAATCAAAGAGAAAAAATAGGGACATAGTCATCCAAAAATAGAATAATATCAAACAATAGTTACAAAGTTGACTGGGTCAATAGATTTTGTAGAAAAGGTCCACATAGTAGGATGCCAAGGACATAATCAATATTCTAGACTATCTTCTAAAAATGGTAAATTTGAAATAGGATAAAAAGATACATAGTCATATGGGTTGACTATGTATTATAAATGGAGAAATTGCTTAGATGAAAAAGATACATAGGTGGACATGTTGATGTGTACATCAAAGGTAGAAAACGAATACGATGAAAAGATACATATTCATATAGGGTGAGTGTGTACTGTAGGTAAGAAAGAACAATGTATAAAAGAGAATATTTTAAAAATAGATAATTTTTTTGCAAGATAATAGTTAAGAAAATAAAATGAAGCACACAAGCAATTAGATCAATGTGATTGATTTAATTGGAACACACATCATAAACCTTGCACTAACACTGGTTAATGCAAGTTTTGTAATATAAAGTACAATGATCAAAGATAAATCAACAAACTTGAATGGAAGTTCTAATTGATTGGTCATTTTTGAATGTTTTTAAGTTATAATAAATTTTGAAATGAATGTGATGGGGAGTTGGTTCTAAGAAGGAACTAGAAATAAATCTATGGGTAGTTTTAGGTAGTTTAGGCTAAAAGGGAGTTGTATTGGCAATGGTACTATTTTGATACCAGGGCCTACCCACTCACTTCACAACCCCATAGTGATAAGGTTGTTAGGTGATTTTCCAATATATACCATCAACCACATGTTTATACTTGGCCAAAAATTCAAGTCAACTTCCTCCTTGGTGATGAAATCCAAGTAGGCAAACCTTGTGAAGAAAAATGTTTAATGTTTTTCTATGTAAAGTGATTTGGAAGTGTGTGAAAATAAATAAAAATAGTGTGAATAAATTGGTAAATTGGAAAACCAACTAATTAGTCTATGTTTTTACTCTAAGCATACAAACAACTAAAATGAAAAGTGAACTATTTACTAGCAATATAGGTTAACTCCTTTAACTATGAAGAGTGTATATTTGGTTCAAGTGACACTATATGTAAAAATATAAAATATATTCAATAGTGTCATTAATATTCTACTTAATTAATATCTGAAAGAATATAGTTGAACAAGTCGATTGTGTCTTCTAGAGAGAAGACAGGCTGGAGAACTATGTCAATCTAGTAGACTACAAAATTGTGAAAAATAATGCTATAAATGATAAATATAAATGAAAAAAAGGTAATAATGAACCTTACTAGTATTTAATATTCTTATTTTGATAATTTTATGTTATGTTGTTCAAGTTCTGATTTAATTATTATGCAAATAGTGTTGACTAGGTTGATAGAGTCTACAAAACCTATGTGCTAAAAAAGAATCTATGAATAACATCAACTAGCTCAACTATGTCTGTAAACCTATATGTTGAAAAAGAGAACTATGAATAGAGTCAACTGGATTAACTATGTATTCAATCCTATAACTAAATAATAAGACTATGTTGAGCTAATTGATCTAGTCACCTATATTTGGAGAAGACCTACACATAAAGAATAAAGTAATTTTGGAGTGATTGTGTGTTAAACCTATTCATAGAATGTTATAACTATATTGATAGGTTTGATACAATACTATATATATATATATATATATATATATATAATATAATGATAAAATGAATGCATGAAATAAAACCTACAAGGGTTTGATTCATGTTGGATTAATTGGAATGTATACAAAAAAAAATGTAGGTGGCTTATTAGTCAATCCTAACTTGGACAAGATAAATCCTACTTACACTTTCATTTGTTGATACATTTAGACATTCAGGGTCATGACCAAGATGGACTCGCTAGACCTAAATAAGGGATCTCTTACCACAATAATATCACTAGAGAGGGTTCCAAAGCCTCTAGTCAAGCAATACCATGCAATAACCCTAGTTAGTCCTATGTTTTCATATTTACTAAGTATATGCAAAGTAAGGTAAAATCTAATGTAGTGCTCACGAAGGCTTACGGCATAAATTAGGGGTAATAAACATGAAAGTAAACATGCAAAGAATAATTCTAATTAAGCTATGTATATATATAACCCTAATGTATGTATAAATAAATATATTCAAAAATCATTAACTATAATACTTATATCTGCTAATATAGAGGACTAAAGTTAGAGATATTTACCTTGAAGATGAACCCGTCGAGACTCAATATCTCCCTTGGCCAAAGGTACTTTGCAATATTTTATTTTAGTTTATAAAGATCACTAAGATAGGTGTAAAATCCAAGTCTTTTCCATAAGACAAGATTCTTTTCCATGTATAAAACCTAAGCAATATCTCCTCAATTATAATGGTCGAAGAGAAGATTTTAAAGAAGTGTAAATGAATAATTAATTACTTCTCTCTCTAAAAAATAGAGAAAAGGATGTGTGTGTGTGTGTGTGTATACATATATATATATATATATATATATATATATATATATATATATATATATATATATATATATATATATATATCTAACCCTAAACCTTTCTGAAAGCTTATTTGACATGGTTAGCCCAATTCAACCCTACATCATTAATTGATAAAAAAAAGTTATATCCTAGTCTAGGTCAGCCTTGACATGAAAATATTAATTAGGAATACAAGGTTGGCTTAGGCTAACATTGTTTAGTAAATGCCAAAAAGGGTTTTAGGATTAGGTAGGGGCTAAGTGAGGTGGTGAATTGCTTATAACATTGTGTAAGAGAGGAGGAAAATCTTATAGAAGTTTATAGGATATGGTTACATAGATAATAAGTTGTGGTATAGGGGATAATAATCCTACAAATCACCAATGGCCTTCCTAACCCTTTCCTAATGTACCCTTTAATAAATACACTTAGAGAGATTGAAACTCAATAATTTCTTATAGTAAAGAAAACATCAATAATTGATAAAGTGTGAAAGTATTATGTGTATATATAATGCATTGTATGACTGGCGTAATACTGATACATGTACTTTTTGGCTTCCTAATGGGGATATTAATATTATCCTAGAGGATGTGTACAATATACTAAGGTTACCCCTTATTAGTTAGTGGGTAATATTATAGGAGATAGTTGGGGATATAGCTATAGACTAGGTCTCGAGGCATTTTATGGATATACTTATAGGGACTCACCATCAAGGGAGTGAAAATGATATGTTTTTACATGTCATTATTATAGATAATGTTTTGCACTTATAATAGTTTTTATCACTATTATTGGTTTCATTTATTGCTATGAATGGAAATAGGGTATCCATTTAATACATGATTCATGGGATTATGCAAGACATAGAGGATCACATGAACATATACTTATGGGATTGCACTATGTTATACCAATTGTATTAGGATTTGTACCACTTTCCTCAGGAGTTGTGTGGTGGTGGGATCAGATCCTCAATATTGTTGCATTATTGGGTATTTGAAAACATTATAGTGGATAGTCCTACAGGGTTTCTATGTGCAGATTGAGAACACCCATAGGTATTTGAAAATAGATGGACTAGCATAGCTCCCCCATGATCGAGGATCATGATGTACTATTAATGGTTATTAGATCAGATGATAGCCAAAGACATTATTTAGAGACCCTATAGAGGACTTCAATAATGTCTTGAGGATGGAATGTAGTTGTAATGAACCACTTGACCAAAAGCCTAGACTATTAGTGAATCTGCCCACCAGTATCATAACATCCCACCACGCTTCCGAAGTCTAGACTTTGGGCTAGCTTTGCACATGTACACGAGATCCACTATGTGTACGAGCCCTAGAAAAACACTGAAATTCCAGTGTAACCCACCCGATCTATGACTCAAACACGGGTGGTTGCTCTGATACCAAATGTAATGAAATGCTACACCAAAAGCCCAGACTGTTAGTGAATCTGCCCACCAAGATCATAACAGTAGTTGAGATAGATTTAAGTGAGTTATTAGTTGCATGATTAATGGACAACAATTATTGATAAGCTATAGTATGAGGATTTGACATGGAAGTTTAGTGTGTTCTAGGATGTGCCTCCTACACCATGGGTGTTGGTGAGTAATAGTCAAGCCCCATCAAGACTAGGTAGTAGGCCAAGACCCATAATAGTTGAGTTGGCTCCTATCCTAGTGATAGAGTGAGATCATGTGATAGAAATACATAATGTAGATGATACGGGGAATATTTATGCCTTCTTGTTACGTTAGGGATGACATAGATGGATTCCATTATTTATGAGGGACGGGGTCATTTCTAGGATGTATTGGATCCAGTGCCCATTAGAGAAGTTGAGGGTATGTTGTTACTTGTAAATTTGCATGCTTTATTTGTTTAATATTGGATTATATGTTGGTTGAATTTGGTCTAATGTATTATGCTAGTGTGCATAGGTTTAAGAGATGATGATTACTAGGTGACCATTATTGAGGATTAAATATGAGAGCTAATATGACATATCCTTGATGATGCCATGGATGATCAGTTAGTGGAGATGGCTACATGAGTTCTAGGCATTCATGCCCACCTATTTGATCGAGAGGACACTGACACTATAATGTATGTGTGGGAAGCTATGGATAAAGATGAGGCACATCCTGAGTTCTATAAATGAGCTATGCCCCCACCCAACAGTATGGGTGGAGCAGGTGGAAAGATCATGGATGATTATATTCATCTACATTATGAGCATGTGGAACTGATGGATGAGATTTTGGTACTATGAGAGAGGGAGCATAGTTGAAGAGATCAATTTTGGTTTAGATATAGAGGTGATGTGAGAGCATCAATCTCTATTGTGTATGCATATGAGAGTGAGGGTGATGAGGCTAGTCCTGGTGACCAAGCTCTGATTATTATGTGATTATGTATCATTGTATTGAAACTTTTTTCTAATTTATATGTATGTATGTATGTGTACACACACACACACACACACACACACACACACACACACACACACACACACACACACACACACACACACACACACACACACACCTATTGTTATATGGATATCATGTGACTTAGCAATTTTATTTATTATGTTATGTATTTGGGAATATATTTTGATTATATCCATTGCTTATATGTTGCTATGGAAATGTATTATGTGGCTAGATAATGGTAATTACTTTTTTTATTATATATAGATATTTGAGTATATATGTATATTAGATTTGGAGTGTTAGTTTTTAGTATTTATGTCATATGAATTTTATACTATGGGTAAGTACAAATCATGTAACTAGGGCATGCACTATCTAAATCCTTATGGCATAGTAAACAAATGACCATATTGTTCATATTGTGTAGGTGTAGAAGTAGACTCTAGATCTATTATTTCTTATGGTGGACTCCTAGTAGCTAGATGTGTAGACTCTATAGTAAATATCTTATTTAGTTATCATACTGAAATTGTGTTATGATCTTTGTGATCTCTAGAAAATATTTTAATTAGTTATTGTACTGAGATTGTGTTTTGATTTTTGTGATCTCTAGAAAATATTTTAATTAGTTGTTGTACTGAGATTGTGTTTTTATTTTTGTGATCTCTGGCATTTTATCTTAATTGGTTGTCATATTGATATTGGTGGTTGAGCTGATTTCCATTTTGTTATGATGTTGCTATAATTAGGTTGATTTCTATAAACTGGTTGCATCTCTACTTAATTTATGGTACATGAGATATTGCATAAGTAGGTGTCCTAGGAACCATGTGGCTCATATGATGAGTAACCAAAGGCTCCTTGAAAGGAACATCATGGGATAACTCACTCATAGAGGAATGTGACCTAGGAGTGTGTGGAGAAGGATATCTTGATTCCCCTTGCATGAATTTGAAATGCCTCTATCGACATACTAGTCAATATAATCTTTGAGTGCATAATAATCTTTATCCCAATGTCCATTGATTTGATGATAATTATAATATGGTTTATTGCTTATTATTTGTAACTGATGTATTAGATGATGATTAATATGTGGAAGTGTGATCATCCCCTATTTAATAATGTAAATAATATATCATGAGGTCTATCAATGTTTGAAAATTTATAGACCCTCTATTGGTGTTTTATGCTTTATTCACTATGGGATATGCTTTATTAAGTGGTTATTTGCCTTTTTTGACTATCTTTATTATTTATTTATGTTCCTTTTTTCATTGATCATGGGTGGATTAGGTGCTTTCACTATATTGGATGACTATTACTATGAGAGATCTAAATCTTAATATGAATCTGAATGTGTCTCAATTAGTCCCAACTTATTCTCTAATGTCAAAGCTACATAACATAGATTATAGAATGATTTGTATGTATCATATAAAAATTTCTCTTTAAGAGGAAAATGAGGCCTCTAGCAAAGATATATTATGTCTCTACATATGTCAGCTAGTAGATCAATTATTGCATACATGATTTGAAATGTAAGATGTAATCATTAACGATTTATGAATTACCCTAGTGTAGTGAAGGTAGCCTCTCATATGTAAATTTATATCCCTTATTTTGAATATAATGCATGAGAAAATTTCTTCTAACTCATTTTATGTATGTAGTGAACAACTAGGGAGTGAATGATGGAACCAATTTAAAGCCTCACCCTCTAGAGTCTTTGGAAATAATTGTAAGAGATTCAAACTATGAGTGACATGTGCCATAACCTTTATATAAGATTTGATTTGAAAGTATGGGTCTCTATGTCTATTTAAATTTGGTAATATTGGTATCCAAAACTGCTTTGGTAATTTTGTATTGAATATTTTGTGTAGGATAGGATTGGCATGAATAACACTATCATCAACCCAAGAGTAGTATGCTTTACTTTCTAAGGTGAGCTAGTATACTTTTGTTGTAAAGTACGCAAAACATGAACCAAATGTATGACCTCTTGTGAAGGTATATTAACATTATCAATAGGTTCATTTAAACCTTGAGTATTATTATTAATTTTAGCCATTGGTACACTACATTAAGGAACATTGATAGAGATAGTGGGTTTTCTCACCGTAACCTTTGGAGGGGTGATATCTTGGACCTGGTGAGAGGGAAATTGGCTATCACCTTCATGGAAGTTAGTATGAGAAATAGGTTCTAATATAGTAAGGATGGGTGGGATAGATTCATTGGTATCTCTTATATTTTTACTTTTTAAAGGAGTATCACATGCTAATGGAATAAAAGACACAATTTTATCATTTGAATGTAAACAATGTAAACTATGAACATGACTATAAGTTCATATAGTTTTATATGAAGATTTATTATTGCTTGAACTAAAATTTAAAAACAATCAATTTCAACATGAGATATGGTTGAAGTGGAGAGAGGACTAGACTCAATATCTTCTTTACTAAATTCATATTATTCATTTTTATTCCAAGTTTCATCAAAATTAGCATTTAATTCACTTATAGATCTAAGAGTATAAGAACTATCATTTTTGTGCTAAAAAATAAGATTAGAAGAAGATTTTAGATTTTTACTACTATGCAATATATCATCATGTGTAGCTGAAATGCAATGTTTATCTTCATTAGCTATGATTATAATGTACATAGTACCATTATGTTTAATAATGTGGTCAAGGGTAGAAGTAGAAATCATGTTTTAATTTGGCATATTATGAGATGTAGTAGTAGACTTAGAGAGATTTAAATTATCTATATTTTTCATGCAATCACGATGTTGATTGAAAATGTAAAAGAAGGTGAAAAAATAATACCATCTACTTTATTTTGTGAATTTATAAAGGGTGTAACATCATTTTTACTTTCTTTTTGGAATTGAATTGGAAAAGGTGAAGAAGATACATCTAATTTATCTTCATTATCAATTTTATTTTCATGCTCATAGTAATCATCATATCCATAATTATAATAATAATAATCATAATTATAAATTAAAACATGTTCATTATCAAGTTCTAATGTAAAATTATGAAAATTAGTTCATTCATTTGTATAATTATGCAAAAAAATTAGAAATTAGTCAACTGGGTGAGGGGTAAAAGGTTCTCTAGAAGTCATTTTAAACTTACCACAAAAGAGAATGTAAAAAATGAGCAACGAGCAAACAATGGGGAAAAGATAATCTAACATATACATATTCAAAAATATGTTATATATTCAGCCCAAGTTATAGAAAAATTAGAAATTGACTTGAAACCCTAAGGGATAATGTTTGGATGTATCAAGACCTAGTATGCAGATTTAAGGTTTGAAGGGTTATTAGGCAAAATTTAAAATATATTAAATCAATGAAAACCTAATAGAAGAATAATATGGATCATTTATGATGTGCAAAAAATCAATAAAAAATATAATTTTTAAACCCTAATTTGTTACATGAAAAATGGAGAAGGTAGACCTTAGGTGGAGCTAAGGTTGTTAATTAATATTCGAAGTAAGTTAGGTTAACCAAATGGTTTAACTTTTTAAGACTTAATAGATGTAAATCCTAGGTTTTTAAAGGTATGAGTATAGAGGGTAAATACATATATTATAAAATATCTAATTAAATTTATTTACCTAAAATAATGAGTGTAATGAAAATATTTTCTTATCTAGAGTAAAATGAGTGTCCCTAGATAGTGATGATGTTGAAATAGGTCAATAAGATAGCTTGGATCCCTTTCATTTTTTAAAATGGAGATTTGAATAATATAGGACATTACTACAATTAGAGGGATAATGATACATTATGTTAGTGCCCAAAGCACTATGTTAATGTCTTTTTGTGGACAAGGGTCTTGAGACTTATGATGATGTTTTGAGGGGAGTTTAAAGTTTTGTAGATTTGCTCAGAAAATATTGATCATTATTTTGTTTCATTTCTTGGTTGATTTCCCTTGAAAACCCTAATAAAAACATACACACATGAAATAATAACAAAATCAAATGCAAAAAGAAGGGTAAAAAGTTGGTTGTGGGATATTATGATCATATGATGTATAACCTTTGTTGTTCTAATCATTTCCTACATTAACCCCAATGATATGGGTCTTATATTTCATGTAGTTATCCTTTAGGGAACATACATAATCAGTGCACATGTTATGCTAAAATTAATTTTTATTAGGCCCTTTTTTGATCAAGTGTGTAGATCTAGGTGTGATATTGAGTAATATGCAGAGTGTTGAGCTATACTATTGCCTAATTTTTATGTAATTATGTGCTAAAGTATAAAGTGTTATATTTAGAATGCCTTGTTAGGATCTTTATATGGGAAGATTTTTAACTTGGATGCAAGATACTTGTTTTTATGTTGATAAGGTGAAAATATAGATAAAATCATAAGAAGAAACCAAAAGGAAGGGTAAGGACCCAAAATGGGGGGGAAATGTGACTATGGAATAATATCACTGAGGTGGACACTAACATGGTGCACTAGTGTCCAAAGTCATGTTATTATCCTACATATAGAAAACTAGGTAATGACTATGACAAATAGGCCATGGGTCCCCTATGACTGGGATATCATGACACAAGACCACTGAGGATGCAAAAAGTAGGGAAAGTAAGTAATAATAAGAACCTAAATGACCAAAGTGACCATGTGCATAAGACCTTCATTCAATATTAAAAAAATACTATGAAAGATATAAAAGACATAATACTTGTGTTTCTTGACCAAATTAGGGTGTATACAAATAACATATCATTGATTTATATATACACATATGTTTCATGATCTTTTGAGTGTGATTCAGGCATACACATATACATTATCTATGCACTTTCAGATGTTGGGCCTTCCCTCTACTCATGTCATATAGACATTAGGGGCATCCACTTATTTGATTATGATATAACTAGGTCATATAATTCCACGATAAATTTACATTATCATGTTTGTGATTATGTAATTACACATGCCTTTATCTATGCTTATATATTTCATAGTGTACTTGATAGGCTATACACTTAACATTTTTTTCTAACACATATATCCATGGACTAGTATGATATGGATATGGTAGTTTTTTATGATCCTTTCCTTTCCTTTATGTACTTAATTAAGGGTCTTATTTTTCTTATTTGATCATTTTTATATGTTCCATTATTTGTATCCCCCATTCCTTTATTTTATTTTTTGACATTTTAATATGTCATCCCTTATTCTATGGTCATTTGAATATGTCATTCCTTACTTTTTGGATATTTGGCTAAGTCATGTCCCTTTGAATATGCAACATTTGAACATTCCCATTTGTTAAGGCCTCCTTTGACAATTACATTTTGATTGATTTTGAGTGCTCTTGTGTGTGTGATTTATTTCTTATTGAGTTTGTTTTTTTACTATCTAGACAACGTCATGATTCATATCATTCATCTTAGGACTTATGTGATCACATTATTCTTGATTCAATTATATATCTACCTAGACATGTTTCTCCTATATGTTACATGATACATTCATAGTTTACATGGTAATATTATCCTTTTGAGGTAAGATAAATACCAATTTCTACTTACCTTGACCTCAAAAGGGGGGGATATTAGTGGGTGAATGCCACATAGGCATAAATTTTAAATTATTCATAGTTTCAGATATATAGTGGGGGTATGTTATAGAAACATGTTATCCATAGGAAAAATAGTTTTTAGTTTCAAATTATAGTGGGGGAATGTTTTATAAACATGTTATCCACACTTAGATAGTTTTCAAATTGGCCAAAATTCAAAGTTATATAATTTAGATACACATTTTTGGTATAATTATATACATTGGTACATTTGTTATAGATAATTTAAACACAAGATATCTAAGGTGCATATGTTACGTAAATATTACCTAAAATTTATAAAATCAAATCAATTATCAGATTTTAAATAATTCTATGGACTGTCATCACCCATCAGGTTGGATTTTTATGGACTATATTGAGCCAATCTACTACAATGGTTGGTTTAGTTTTAGTATGGTTGAGATAATTAAATCACTAAATCTTTCTGATTTTATAGGTTGGACATGAATACATAATCCAACATCACCACTTTTATAGTGTGAGTTTACTTGGTTCACTCATGCTCACTAGGTTATAAGTATGTTTGGGCTGCACGGTTGAGATAATTTCAACTCTAGGTGGAAACTCACCTTTTATCCAAATTTGGGGTCATGTGTCATCCAATTTATCTCTATATCTCTATATATATTCAATTTATATATTTAAAATTTTCCTAATCTTAGTTTCAATTATTCATAATGATATATATTTTCAAATCAAATCATTTAAAGGTGAGATAGTTGCATTGATATGCATTGGTACTCATAAAAATTAATCTCTTTTAATTTTAATCATATCAATGCTTTAAATTTGAGATTATATGCACTGATTATAAACTATAACATGCACTTGGTTTCTAGTCAATCACCAGTAAAGAACTCAAGTTGGTCTCATGCAAAGGCAAGGTTTGTTATTCACACATAGGCACACATTTATTTTCCTTTAAATTAAAATTTTCATTACTAGATTAAATGGGGAGGGAATATAGTGAAAGGTATTAGAGGATCTTAAAAGATATTTATCTCATACATAGAATAATAAAGATGAATACACAAGCCAAATACATAGAGTAATTATAAACACATGTTTATATTATCCTATTGTCTTCAATTTCATTTAGAACATTAGACCTTTATATATAGGCAATGCCTTCTCCTATAATAATGGATTTTCACCAACTTAACATATCCCTCAAATATCTCTCACTAAAAAAAAACCTATATATGTGAGTTTATTGTAACTCACACAAATAGCTATAAAATATTCTAATTCATTAACAAACCAAATACCATGTAAGTGATAATTTTTCATAACATTCCCCCCCCCCCCCACTTAGTAATTACATGGGGAGAAAGTACATCATGTGAACTAAAAATAGAATCATATACCAATGTATACTTTTAGGTCTACATGCTATTATCTAAATCTTACTATCTGGATCTTATTGTATATGATCACCTACATACGAGATCTTATCTCACTTTCACTTTTAGTAAAACATATTCACTGATTGACCATATTCTAATGAATTATAGAAACTAGAAGATCTCTACAGTTAGAAGATTTATACAGTCAATTGATCTCCTATACAACTATTTACAATATCAATGATATGCACACTCTAATTTTTTCAAACATAGTAAGGGAAAGATTAAAATATTTTATTTATTTCACACACCATAAAAACAACTAAAAAATGAAAAAAAATATGAGGACTAAATCCTCATTGTCTTATTTTATATCCTATATACGTGATTGTTTTTGATTATATAAGGGGGTAGACCAGGGGTTGAACCCTTATAGAAGTAGAGAAACCATGAAGGTAATCAACATAAAATATGCCTTACGATAGGAAACAACACGATCAGTGTACCAATAGACACAACAAACTAAAATAAAACAAGAATAGGAAAAATGAGAGACAGAGAAATCTCTCCTTACATAACCATAAATTTAATGAGGTCATTCAATTTCTTAGTGTTCTTTGCATTGATAGTAGATGCAGTATTACCCAATTCCTATAGCATAGATATGTTCAGGAGAATAGAATTCTGGAGCCCAGTGGTGAATTTCTACTCTAGTTTCTATATGTGACCCTTCAGGGTAGTAATTTTAGCTTTCAAACCAATCTCGGTTTTGGTTTCCTTGTTAGCTTCCTCCACATATATCTTTCCCTCTTTGTTAGCATTTTCTACAATGTCAGCACCATCCTCTATAGTAGCCTCAAATTCCCTTGTCTCCTGCTTACCTTCAATATCTTCAGAGATTTCCTAAACTTCCAATTCTTTGTACTCTTCCTCCTGAGTGGCTTCCTCTGAGGCACTCTCCAAATAGTCAATAATCCTAGCCTTGGGAGTGGGTTTGCCAATAATCCACCCCGACTGTCAAACTCTAGATGAGAGGCCTTCTGTACTAACCTTAGTGGACATATGAGATTTACCACCTTGGCTCCCAGTGGTGATACTAGGATTTTTATGGGTCCCCATAGTGGTCCCCCCAATACTCTCTTCACCAGCATAAAACTTCCTCTTCTTGCCCTTCATGCTCACAAAAGAGCTAGGGGTGTCAATGGGGTCTCCTCAAGAGTAAAGAAGTTGACTTCTTTAGTTTTGGTAGAGACAGTGGAAAGGTAGGGCTCATCGATAGCATCACCAGCAAAGGGTTAAAATAAATATCCTTGCTATCAATTCTAATAGTCTTAGATGGCTCAAGGGCATAGTGAAAATTATACAAATATAAAATGAGGCCCTGATAGAGGGGGATAGGATTCATATCAGGTTTTTTTTTCCAATTTTGCTCTCACCTTAAGGACAAAATGTTCTAGGGAGGCAAGCAGATAAAAGGGAAAAATGATGAGAGCATTATGCCTAAATTGATTTAAAATGGGGAGATGATAATTATAGACCCTAGTGAATCATCCTTCTAGTGTGAAGTACTTCATGAGGATGAAGGACACTCTATCCCACAACTTGGGTAATTTAGCTTGAACAAATCCCCCTTAATAAGGAGCAAGTTCTTCGCCTTCTCCCAAAAATAGCTTCTGGCTGGAGAGGTCCACAATTTTTGTTTTCCTTTGTAGCTTCATCCCCTACATGGACATGCCTGTAGCCATAGCTATCACCTTTTCAAAAATCTCAAAGATAATTCCTCCAATAGTGACTCACCTCTTTAACCAAGACCTCATGAATTATTTAGATAGGTTTTCATCAAACCCATTGAGCCTCTCTAGGTAGGGACTAATCCCATCCTCTTTGAACTAGTGCCAGACCAATGGGTTATTGTAGACACCGAAATCGTGTCTACCCCTTGGTCCTTTCTCCCCCTCTTAGTCCCCTTTGGTCCACCTAACCACTCCTAACCCATGTCTTGTTAATTTGAAATAATTAGCTATTTTAAATTAACGAAACTCATTTTCTCTCTCCCTTGCCACCTCACCTCCCTAAGATGCCCTTCTTAGGATTCCCTTCGTTCCCCACATGGCCAATATTAATTCCTAGACCCCCATTCCAATTTCTCCCCTTTAACCTCTCATCCATTTTAATCACCTTCGACCGTTTCTTCTTCGGACTCGCTGACCCAGCTATTGGGAAAATAGACGAAAAGATATTTTTAGCCTTTTTCCTGCCTTCTAGCCACCGACGTCGGTCAACTGTCGACCGACGTCGGTGATATTGCCGGCATCGGTAGCCTTCATAACAATTTTTTGCATCCATTATCCCCCTTCGCCTCTCTCTTGCATCCGACTCTTGGACCCTTGAATCTTCAATCTTTCATTTTCCTCGGCACCCGACTGCTAACCCTTTCACTGCAGGTATGCATCACACCTCTCACTCTCTTTCACAGGGCCTCCATACAGCAAACACCATCTACAATAACAGCAGGGACTCTGCCTTCGTCAACAGCATAAGCAACAACACCATCAACACTCCTTCTTCAAGCCACAGGTAAGTATCTTGTCTGTGTTTCTATCATTTTTTCAGTTATTGCTTTCAAGTAATATCCCCCCCAGACCAGACTGTTAACCAAACCAAACCCGAATCTTTATTTCTCTATCTCCCCTTTGCCTCTGTCTTCTATTTGACCATACAATCTGTCCATTATCCATGCAACTCTGCCCAAACCTCTGTACAGACCATTAACCAAAATTAGACTCCCTCTGCACAGACCATTAACCAAAACTAGACTCTCTCAGACCATCCAAACAACACAAAAACCCATCCAGACCCCTTTTTAGCCCTGTTTATAGACCACAGACCCAACCACAGACTACTGCCCTGATCAACGCCAACCGCAGAGACCACTGCCCCCACCGACGTCGGTAGAATAACTGACGTCGGCAGACCTTGACAACCGATGCTAGTAGGACCACCGACATTGGCGAATGTGACCAGGCTGACATCATCATTCAGGTAAGCATTTGCTTCCATTTCCTTTTCATTCTTTATCATTGTAGTCTTTTATCATTCTGCTATTTATCAAACATCCTTTTATCAATCAGTGGGTTGACATCCCTCAAGCTTTTACTTCTGGGATCAAGCTTTTGCTTGGCAACCCACCATCTATCCATCTAACACCTTCTTTGTCTTAGTCTCTTTCTCTTGCAGGTGTCATCCTCCATAACCAAAGATGAGTTCTCACTATCGTCTAGATTACAGTGCACACGACTTCATCCAGGTACATACAAGCCTTAGACCATTTCTTCTAGTTTCTTATTCTCTCTTTGAATGTGAAAGTGAAATAGCATAGAAACATTTTGGCATGCCCGGTGGGACATTAGGGCCTTCCTTGGGTTCTTTTCCTTCTTTTTTCATATAGGGTACTTTAGGTTTCTCCCTTTTCATCTCTTTCTTCTATCTTCCAAATGACATCATAAGCAGGATTAAAAAGAACTCTTCTTTCTTTTCTTGCATTTCTAGACTAGTCAAAAATCATACTCTTTAACCTTTTCTCCATTTGTCTTCATACAAACTAACATTTTGACTTGGGCTTAAAACACACTATATTTCATTTCTTCTTGCTTGCATTTCTTAGTCCACATCTAGTAATTAGACTGCATCATGAATTAATCACACTTATGTTACACAACCGAACCACCTGCACAAATCAAACATCAAACTTACCTGAGACAAGGCCTGACTGGGATTTCATCACCCAACAGATACCTTACCCCTCCCTTGCAATCTCACTTGGATTTCATCACCAAGGGGAAAGCCCACTCCGTTCTCTGGCGGAGGATAATCTCTAGAGAAGGTATATTTTGGCTAAGCGAGACCAGCTTATCACTGGGCTCGTGAATTGAGGGGAGCTTGCTCCTTAGCACTATGCCATGTACCGAACCTAACCCAGACTCTTGAGCACCTAAAAAAACTTGAAACTATCCATAGACTACCTCTTCTAGGACCCATTCTTCCAACCAACCTCCCAAACATCACTTTAAGGCATAAGCCACAAGATTCTAAAAGTTAATTCTTAGGATTTAACGCTTAGTGTCTGCCTGTCTCCATCATTTTTTCTATTCTTATCTGCTTGTTTGAGCTTGTGAGGACGTTCTTCTTCCTTTTTTTCCAAAAACTCTCAAATCTTTTGGGTTTCTGGAAACCACAGTCACTGGCATCGGTTTTGTCACCGACGTCGGCAACCCTTCCTCGTCGGCATCAGTTATCTGACCGACGTCGGCCATCTGATATCACCGACATTGGTTTTTCAATCGATTTCAGTCACTATCATAGTCCTTTTTTTCAAAATAGCAGCCTAAAACCTGACCCTTTTTCTGCCAAAACCACATTCTGAGTTTCTGAAACTAAAAAAACATAGTTTCTGAAACTTGACCCCTCTTGCCTTGAATGGTTTTGACACGCAGTCAAACCAAGGCTCTTCTTTACCAAGCAAGACATCAACCACTTATGTCTTTCCCATCCATAACAAGTCCTATAATAGAGTTCCACTTGAAGACTGAAAGAATTCCTACTCGATCAACCCCAACTCAGACTCCCATTGTCCTTGAAGGGGACCAAGATTTTGAAAGATTCTTGGACCTCAATGTCAAAGCCCTCCAAAACTATCTTGCAAGAAACCAAATGCAAGACCTTTCACTTACAGTAGCAATGAAATCAACGTCATCCGCTACCCAACCATCATGACTCAGCCTATTGTCTCGACCAGTCACTCGACCACGGCCACTATGCAAAGTTTGGCCTCCCCATCTATTTTTGAACCTGCCTCCATCGGGGTGTCATTACCCCCTCAACTGCATATAATTCAACCAAGTTCTACACCATATCATAACTTGGTTGTCTCAACCTCACCCACTCTTACACCTATACATGCAGGAGTGACAACCTTTCCTTTTACTAGTGCTGCCACTCAACCACCTATGGTTGTATCTAGTCAACTTGTGTCCTCTAATTTCATAGCACAAGCCCCTTTAACCACGACATCTATCCCTATTATGCACTACCCATATGTTGTGCCTACACAAGCACAACCAAGTATGTCATACACCTCTTTGACCACCTTCCAGGTACCCTACAACCTAGGGGGTGCCCCACCTACCAATCCATCAGCTGACATAGTCAAAATGCTGATGGATAAGATGTCCAGTCTCGAGACCTCTATCTCTGGTTCAAGTAATGCTCTGTCATATGAGCAAATTTGCAATGAACCCATCCATCCTTCTGTCCCTATTCGACCATACCCCAACCAGTGGGAACTCCCTAAATTTACTCACTTTCTGAGTAAGGAGGACCCACAACAACATCTTCGAGCGTTCAGACATGCTTGCTATCTCATAGCCCATGACGATGCGTTACTTCTACGCATGTTCCCCATGTCACTTTCGAGGGCCACCCTTGACTGGTATAGCTCTCTTACTAGACATTCTATTTTTTCATTCATTCAACTTGCCCAATTATTTCTCGACCATTTTTCTATCAACATCACCAAACAAGTCTCAATCATAGACCTTTATTCCATCAGGCAATTTGACGACGAATCAATAGTCAATTTTGTCACCCGTTGGAGAGGCTTGATTAACTAGCTCTCTTTCTCCTTGCCTCAACCTGAGCTCATCGAGCTCTTTTCTCGAGCATGTGCTAGGCACATCTCTTTTACCTTGCGGATCTAGACATTCTGCACTTTCGACGAAGCTTTCACCATGGCAAGAAAGCTTGAACTCTGTGCCATCAACGAAAATAAGGTCAAATTGCGTAATGACAATGCAAAATCTAATGACCCTTCTTCATCCAAACCTTCTTCTGCCCACTCCCACTCTAAGGGGTCGGCAAACACTGTTATCTTTAGACCATCATCTTCAACAACAACCAACCGACCTCAATTTTCAATATCAGACTACATCAATAAACACTTCCAACGATGATCCATACAATGTCAATACACTCCAATTGGAGAGTCATATGCCTCTGTCTTGGATAAAATCATCAAGTAGGGGGTCCTCAATCAAAACTATAGAAATGGGATGCATATTCCAAGGTCATAAAACTATAAATGTAGATTGCTCCCTCAAAGGACAGCTGCATCATTATTGTTGTATTTACTAGAATGCTCCCTTGAAGGATAGCTAGGCCAAAGTCATATCAAAAACATAAAAAGCAGAATATAGACCACTCCCTCGAAGGATGGCTATGCATAAATTTTGCTACATACACAGCACTATCTCTGAAGCTTCCCACATCGATCAGCTTCACAACATGACCACAAAGCAAGACAACATCCCATCGCAGGCTTCCCGCATCGATCAGTCTGCCTTCAAAAAAAAAAAAAAAAATTGACTGATAAAACTTTAGAGTCATGGACTTGTCTATAGTCATTCTCGGGGTCACCTATAAAAGGGGCAAAGTTGTTCTTGCCAAAAAGGGTTCCCCTTTCCATCTCACATAATCAAACCTATCACCCCTACATACTCAAGGGATTTTGAGCTCACTTAACGTCAAGTGATTCGATTACTTCTCTAAACACAACCACTAGTCAACGACGTAATGCATGAACGGGGCTCTTGTTTCTAACAACCCCTTACCTATGCCATCATTCTGGTCGTTGTCAATGAAAGAGCAATTTACCTTTCACTTTTTGTCATACTTTGGTCATGCATTCAACCCAATCATCATCTATCTAACCAAACCCAAACCAATCAAACATTTTCAGACCACCGACATGACCTAGTCTATTTCACTAGTTTCTATGGACACCAATACAAATGGAAACTATCGACAAGACACAATTTATGTTAAGCATAAACCAATATTTGCTAAAGCAAAAATAGACCTCAATTCATTTTTAGCATACATCCATCACGACTATGGAAAATTGCTAGGGATGAAAGACCCCTCGACCAATGTTGCAGAATACACCATCACACAATATGCAAAAGGCTACAACATCATCTTACCCTCATCATTCATCATAATCTCAACCAATCATCACCCATTTTGTCTCTTCATTTGAACTACATTGGTCTGAGGCCCCTTCCAATCTGGGCTATGTAGGCCGCAGTCAGATGACACGACTGTCTTCTGGGGTTAGCTCGAGCACCCTCATTTGTTCATCTCCTTGATGGAAAAACCATTCTTTCCTTTGCCCAATCCTTTAACCATGACCTTGACCTCGACCAAGACCAATCCATCCCTTTGACCCTTCCTCCCTTTAGGGAGAACTACATTGGCCTGAGGCCCTTCACACAGGGGCTATGTACGCAGCACTCAGTGTTCTGAGGTTAGCTCGGCCACTTTCTTTCATCCATCCATCCACCTCGACCAATGACCATGGAGATCATACCTATCTCCTCCGACCATGACCACTTCCAAGATGAATTCACCTTGGTTGTTTTTGCATGTATGCTACCCCACGACTAGTTAGCAAACTTGTGTGCAGACTATTTTCGACCCTCACAAGTATAGGATCGCAAGCCGGTTGATCCCCACTACTTGTGACTTTTTCATGTTTTCAAGAGCACTTCCTGAGCCTGGGATACCTGGAACACGATGACCATTGGAGATTCATCTTAAATTGAATAACCTGATTAGCTACAACTAATTCTAGGGCCCGGTTATTTCAATTTCAGCACTCCTCGACCCTTGACCTGCGACACTTTGACCTGACCATCTCGTGAAGTGGTATGCATGCAATCATGACTATTATAGCGTTCTCACTCCATCTTCACCATTTTCATCCATCTCTCTATCAAATCAGCTCCCGATTCCAGGTTCCCTTCCCTCGACTCCTGCTTTGAGGGGGAATACCTCATCTCACATCGGGGCAACCAACCCTCCTCTTTTTGTCTTGCAGTTCACTTGAACAACCAACAAGACAAAATCAACCCTATCCCATACCTGGGGAAATCACTCCTATTTTTGTCTTGCAGTTCATCCAGAATAACCAACAAGACAAAAAGATGCAAATGTAGACACCGAAATCGTGTCTACCCCTTGGTCCTTTCTCCCCCTCTTAGTCCCCTTTGGTCCACCTAACCACTCCTAACCCATGTTTTGTTAATTTGAAATAATTAGCTATTTTAAATTAACAAAACTCCTTTTCTCTCTCCCTTGCCACCTCACCTCCCTAGGATGCCCTTCTTAGGATTCCCTTCATTCCCCACATGGCCAATATTAATGCCTAGACCCCCATTCCAACTTCTCCCCTTTAACCTCTCATCCATTTTAATCACCTTCGACCGTTTCTTCTTTGGACTCGCTGACCCAACAGTTGGGAAAATGGACGAAAGGCTATTTTTAGCCTTTTTCCTGCCTTCTAGCCATCGACGTCGGTTAACTGTCGACCAAAGTCAGCAATATTGCCGACATCGGTAGCCTTCATAACAGTTTTTTGCATCCATTATCCCCCTTCACCTCTCTCTCGCATATGACTCTTAGACCCTTGAATCTTCAATCTTTCAATCTCCTTGGTGCCCGACTAGTAACCCTTTCACTGTAGGTATCCATCAGACCTCTCACTCTCTTTAATAAGGCCTCCATACACCAAACACCATCTACAGCAACAGTAGGGACTCTGCCTTCGTCAATAGCATAAGCAACAGCACCATCAGAACTCCTTCCACAAGCCACAGGTAAGTATCTTGTCTATGTTTTTATCATGTTTTTAGTTATTGCTTTCAAGTAATATCCCCCCAGACCAGACTGTTAACCAAACTAGACCAGAATCCTTATTTCTCTATCTCCCCTTTGCCTCTATCTTCTGTCTAGCCATACACTCTGTCCATTGTCCCTGCAACTCTGCCCAAACCTCTGCACAAACCATTAACCAAAACCAGACTCCCTCTGTACAGACCATTAACCAAAACTAGACTCTCTCAGACCATCCAAATAGCATAAAAACCTATCCAGACCCCTTTTCAGCCCTATCTACAGACCACTGACCCCACCACAGACTACTACCCCGACCGACGCCGGCCGCAGAGACCACTTCCCCCAATGACATCGGCAGAATAACCGACGTTGGCAGACCTTGACAATCAACGTCGGTAGGACCACCGACGCCGGTGACTGTGACCAGGCTGACATCATCATTTAGGTAAGCATTTGCTTCCATTTCCTTTTGTCTTTATCATTGCAGTCTGTTATCATTCTGCTATTTATCAGACATCCTTTTATCAATCAGTGGGTTGACATCCCTCAAGCTTTTGCTTGGCAACCCACCATCTATCCATCTAACACCTTCTTTGTCTTAGTCTTTTTCTCTTGCAGGTGTCATCCTCCACAACCAAAGAGGAGTTCTCACTATCATCTAGATTACGGTGTGCATGACTTCATCCAGGTACATACAAGCCTTAGACAATTTCTTTTAGTTTCTTATTCTCTTTGAATGTGAAAGAGAAATAGCATAGAAACATTCTGGCACGCCCGGTGGGACATTAAGGCCTTCCTTGGTTTCTTTTCCTTATTTTTTCATATAGGGTGCTTTAGGTTTCTCCCTTTTTATCTCTTTCTTCTATCTTCCAAACGACATCATAAGTAGGATTAAAAAGAACTCTTCTTTCTTTTCTTGCATTTCTAGACTAGTCAAAAATCATACTCTTCAACCCTTTCTCCATTTGTCTTCATAAAAACTAACATTTCGACTTGGGCTTAAAACACACTACATTTCATTTCTACTTGTTTGCATTTCTTAGTCCACATCTAGTAATTAGACCGCATCATGAATTAATCACACTTATGTTACACAACCGAACCACCTGCACAAATCAAACATCAAACTTACCTAAGACAAGGCCCAACTGGGATTTCATCACCCAGCGGATACCTTACCCCTCCCTAGCAATTTCACTTGGATTTCATCACCAAGGGGAAAGCCCACTCCGTTCTCTGGTGGAGGATAATCTCTAGGGAAGGTATATTTTGGCTAAGTGAGACCAGCTTATCACTAGGCTCATGAAGTGAGGGGAGCTTGGTCCTTAGCACCAGGCCACGTACCAAACCTAACCCAGACTCTTGAGTGCCTAAACAAACCTGAAACCATCCATATACTACCTCTTCTAGGACCCATTCTTCCAGCCAACCTCCCAAACATCACTTTAAGGAATAAGCCACAAGATTCTAAAAATTGATTCTTAGGATTTACCGCTTAGTGTCTACCTATCTCCATCATTTTTTATATTTTTATCTGCTTGTTTGAGCTTGTGAGGATGTTCTTCTTCCTTTTTTTCCAAAAACTCTCAAATCTTTTGGGTTTCTAGAAACCACAGTCACCGGCATCGGTTTTATCATCGACGTCGGCAACCCTTCCTTGTTGGCATCGGTTATCTGACCGACGTCGGCCATCTGATATCACCGACATCAATTTTTCAACTAACGTCGGTCACTGTCACAGTCCTTTTTTTCAAAATAGCAGCCTAAAACCTGACCCTTTTTCTGCCAAAACCACATTCTGAGTTTCTAAAACTAAAAAAACATAGTTTCTGAAACTTGACCCCTCTTGCCTTGAATGGTTTTGACACGCAGTCAAACCAAGGCTCTTCTTGACCAAGCGAGACATCAACCGATTCCGTCTTTCCCATCCATAACCATTCCTATAATGGAGTTCCACTCGGAGACCGAAAGATCTCCTACTCGACCGACCCCAACTCAGACTCCCATTGTCCTTGAAGGGGACCAAGATTTTGAAATATTATTGGACCTCAATGTCAAAGCCCTCCAAAACTATCTTGCAAGAAACCAAATGCGAGACCTTTCACTTGCAGCATCAATGACATCGACGTCATCCGCTACCCAACCCATCATGACTAAGCCTATTGTCTCGACCAGTCACTCAACCACGGCCAATATGCAAAGTTTGGCCTCTCCATCTATTTTCAAACCTGCGTCCATCAGGGTTTCATTACCCCCTCAACTGCATACAATTCAACCAAGTTCTACACCATACCAGAACTTGGTTGTCTTGACCTTGCCCACTCTTGCACCTATACATGAGGGAGTGATGACCTATCCTTTTACTAGTGCTACCACTCAACCACCTATGGCGGTATCTAGTCAACTTGTGTCCTCCAATTTCATAGCACAATCCCCTTTGACCATGACATCTATCCCTATGACGCACTACCCATGTGTTGTGCCTACACAAGCACAATGAAGTACATCATATGCCTCTTCGACCACCTTCCAAGTACCCTATAACCTAGGGGGTGCCCCACCTGCCAATCCGTCAGCTGACATAATCAAAATGTTGATGGACAAGATGTCCAATCTCAAGACCTCTATCTCTGGTTCAAGCAATGCTCTGTCATATGAGAAAATTTGCAACGAACCCATCCATCCTTCCATCCCTATCTGACCATACCCCAACCAGTGAGAACTCCCTAAATGTACTCACTTTCTGAGTAAGGAGGACCCACAACAACATCTTTGAGCGTTCAGACACGCTTGCTATCTCATAGCCCATGACGATGCGTTACTTCTACGCACGTTCCCCATGTCACTTTCGGGGGATGCCCTTGACTGGTATAGCTCTCTTACCAGACATATTATCTCTTCATTCATTCAACTTGCCCAATTATTTCTCGACCATTTTTATATCAACATCACCAAACAAGTCTCAATCACAGACCTCTATTCCATCAGGCAATTTGACGATGAATCAATAGTCGATTTTGTCGCTTATTGGAGAGGCTTGATTAACCAGCTCTCTTTCTCCTTGCCTCAACCTGAGCTCATTGAGCTCTTTTCTCGAGCATGTGCTAGGCACATCTCTTTTACCTTACGGATCTAGACATTCTGCACTTTCGACGAAGCTTTCACCATGGCAAGAAAGCTTGAACTCTGTGCCATCAACGAAAATAAGGTCAAATTGCGTAATGACAATGCAAAATCTAATGACCCTTCTTCATCCAAACCTTCTTTTGCCCACTCCCACTCTAAGGGGTCGGCAAACACTGTCATCTTTAGACCATCATCTTCAACAACAACCAACCGACCTCAATTTTCAATATCAGACTACATCAATAAACACTTCCAACGATGATCCATACAATGTCAATACACTCCAATTGGAGAGTCATATGCCTCTGTCTTGGATAAAATCATCAAGTAGGGGGTCCTCAATCTCCCTTCAATCCGACCACTTCAATTCGACCCCTCAACACCTATCCCTGCATGGTACAGGGAGAATGACTTTTGCAACTATCACCGTGTCAAAGGCCATGACACAGACTACTGTCAAACCATCAAAAACATGGTCCAGGACATACTAGACAAGGGGGATCTCATCTTGGACAACCTGAATGCCCCGCCCAACCAACACTTTGACATCTTCGAACAACCCTTTCTTAATCACCCGCCTACTCAAGACAATGTCCAAACCATGACCAATGACCCTTAAGACCATGATATATGCACGGTCGACACTATCTTTTCCCTTGTCCTTGACCAACCTCCTTCCCAGGTGTAAGACCCTTCTTCCCCCTTTCTCTTGTGATTCGATTGCTTTTCTCTTATCCGAGAACCTCTATAGTCAATTCCATGACCAAAAGTCCAGTCAAAAAAAAAAAAATCAAAAAATCAAAACTATAAAAATGGGATGCATATTCCAAGGTCATAAAACTATAAATGTAGACTAGTCCCTTGAAGGATAGCTGCATCATTATTGTTGTATTTACTAGACTACTCCCTTGAAGGACAGCTAGGCCAAAGTCATATCAAAAACATAAAAAGTAGAATATAGACCACTCCCTCGAAGGATGGATATGCATAAATTTTGCTACATACACAGCACTATCTCTGAAGCTTCTCGCATCGATCAGCTTCACAACATGACCACAAAGCAAGACGACATCCCATCGTAGGCTTCCTGCATCTATCAGTCTGCCTTCAAAAAAAAAATTGACTGACAAAACTTTAGAGTCATGGACTTGTCTATAGTCATTCTCGGGGTCACCTATAAAAGGGTCAAAGTTGTTCCTGCCAAAACGGGTTCCCCCTTCCATCTCACATAATCAAACCTATCACCCCTACATACTCAAGGGATTTTGAGCTCACTTAACGTTAAGTGATTCGATTACTTCTCTAAACACAACCACTAGTCAACGATGTAATGCATGAATGGGGCTCTTGTTTCTAACAACCCCTTACCTATGCCATCATTCTGGTCCTTGCCAATGAAAGAGCAATTTGCCTTTCACTTTTTGTCATACTTTGGTCATGCATTCAACCCAATCATCATCTATCCAACCAAACCCAAACCAATCAAACATTTTCAAACCACCGACATGACCTAGTCTATTTCACTAGTTTCCATGGACACCAATACACATGGAAACTATCGACCAGCCACAATTTATGTTAAGCATAAACCAATACTTGCTAAAGCATAAATAGACCTCAATTCATTTTTAGCATACATCCATCATGATTATGGAAAATTGCTAGGGATGAAAGACCCCTCGACCAATGTTGCAGAATACACCATCACACAATATGAAAAAGGCTGCAACATCATCCTACCCTCATCATTCATCATAACCTCGACAAATCATCACCCATTTTGTCTCTTCATTTGAACTACATTGGTCTGAGGCCCCTTCCAATCTAGGCTATGTAGGCCGCACTCAGATGACACGACTGTCTTCTGGGGTTAGCTCGACCACCCTCGTTTGTTCATCTCCTTGATGGACAAACCATTATTTCCTTTGCCCAATCCTTTGACCATGACCTTGACCTCGACCAAGACCAATCCATCCCTTTGACCCTTCCTCCCTTTAGGGAGAACTACATTGGCGTGAGGCCCTTCACACAGGGGCTATGTAGGCAGCACTCAGTGTTCTGAGGTTAGCTTAGCCACTTTCTATCATCCATCCATCCACCTCGACCAATGACCATGGAAATCAAACCTATCTCCTTCGACCATGACCACTTCCAAGATGACTTCTCCTTAGTTTTTTTTACATGTATGCTACACCATGACTGGTTAGCAAACTTGTGCACAGACTATTTTTGACCCTCACAAGTATAGGATCACAAGCCGGTTGATCCCCACTACTTTTGACTTTTTAGTGTTTCCAGGAGCACTTCCTAAGCCTGGGATACCTGGAACTTGACGACCATTGGAGCTTTAGCTTAAATTGAATAACCTGATTAGTTACGACTAATGCTGGGGCTCAGTTATTTCAATTTCGGCACTCCTCGACCCTTGACCTGCGACACTTTGACCTGACCATCTCATGAAGTGGTATGCGCGTAATCATGACTATTGTAGTGTTCTCACTCCATCTTCACCATTTTCATCCATCTCTTTGTCAAATTAGCACCTGATTCCAGGTTCCCTTCCCTCGACTCCTACTTTGATGGGGAATACCTCATCTCACATCGGGGCAACCAACCCTCTTGTTTTTATCTTGTAGTTCACTTGAACAACCAACAAGATGAAATCAACCCTATCCCATACCTGGGGTAATCACTCATGTTTTTGTCTTGCAATTCATCTAGAACAACCAACAAGACAAAAAGGGGCAAATGTAGACACCGAAATTGTGTCTACCCCTTGGTCCTTTCTCCCCCTCTTAGTCCCCTTTGGTCCACCTAACCACTCCTAACACATGTCTTGTTAATTTGAAATAATTAGATATTTTAAATTAACAAAACTCCTTTTCTCTCTCCCTTGCCACCTCACCTCCCTAGGATGCCCTTCTTAGGATTCCCTTCATTCCCCACATGGCCAATATTAATGCCTAGACCCCCATTCCAACTTCTCCCCTTTAACCTCTCATCCATTTTAATCACCTTCGACCATTTTTTCTTTGGACTTGCTAACCTGGCAGTTGGGAAAATAGACAAAAGGCTATTTTTAGCCTTTTTCCTACCTTCCAATCGCTGACGTCGGTCAACTGTCGACCGACGTCGGCAATATTGTCAGCATCAACAGCCTTCATAACAGTTTTCTGCATCCGTTATCCCCCTTCGCCTCTCTCTCGCATCTAACTCTTGGACCCTTGAATCTTCAATCTTTCAATCTCCTCGGAGCCTGACTACTAACCGTTTCACTGTAGGTATCCATCAGACCTCTCACTCTCTTTCATAGGGCCTCCATATAGCAAACACCATCTACAGCAACAGTAGGGACTCTGCCTTTGTTAATAGCATAAGCAACATCACCATCAGCACTCCTTCTGCAAGCCACATGTAAGTATCTTGTCTATGTTTTTATCATGTTTTCAGTTATTGCTTTCAAGTAATATCCCCCCCAGACCAGACTGTTAACCAAACCAGACCCGAATCCTTATTTCTCTGTCTCCCCTTTGCCTCTATCTTCTGTCTAACCATACACTCTATCCATTGTCCCTGCAACTCTACCCAAACCTCTGCATAGACCATTAACCAAAACTAGACTCCCTCTACACAGACCATTAACCAAAACTAGACTCTCTCAAACCATCCAAACAGCACAAAAACCCATCCAGACCCCTTTTCAGCCCTGTCTATAGACCACAGACCCGACCACAGACTACTGCCCCAACCGATGCCGGCCGCAGAGACCACTGCCCCCACCGACATCGGTAGAATAACCGACGTCGGTATACCTTGAAAACCGACACCAGTAGGACCACCAACACCGATGACTGTGTTCAGGCTGACATCATCATTTAGGTAAGCATTTGCTTCCATTTCCTTTTCAGTCTTTATCATTGTATTCTTTTATCATTCTGCTATTTATCAGACATCCTTTTATCAATCAATGGGTTGACATCCCTCAAGCTTTTGCTTCTGGGATCAAGCTTTTGCTTGGCAACCCACCATCTATCCATCTAACGCCTTCTTTGTCTTAGTCTCTTTCTCTTGCAGGTGTCATCCTCCACAACCAAAGAGGAGTTCTCACTATCGTCTGGATTACAGTGTGCACGACTTCATCCAGGTACATACAAGCCTTAGACCATTTCTTCTAGTTTCTTATTCTCTCTTTGAATGTGAAAGCGAAATATCATAGAAACATTATGGCATGCCTGGTGGGACATTAGGGCCTTCCTTGAGTTCTTTTCCTTCTTTTTTCATATAGGGTGCTTTAGGTTTCTCCCTTTTCATCTCTTTCTTCTATCTTCCAAACGACATCATAAGCAGGATTAAAAAGAACTCTTCTTTCTTTTCTTGCATTTCTAGACTAGTCAAAAATCATACTCTTCAACCATTTCTCCATTTGTCTTCATACAAACTAATATTTTGACTTGGGCTTAAAACACACTGCATTTCATTTCTGCTTGCTTGCATTTCTTAGTCCACATCTAGTAATTAGACCGCATCATGAATTAATCACACTTATGTTACACAACCGAACCACCTGCACAAATCAAACATCAAACTTACTTGAGACAAGGCCCGACTGGGATTTCATCACCCAACATATACCTTACCCCTCCCTGGCAATCTCACTTGGATTTCATCACCAAGGGGAAAGCCCACTCCGTTCTCTGGCGGAGGATAATCTCTAGGGAAGGTATATTTTGGCTAAGCGAGACCAGCTTATCACTAGGCTCGTGAAATGAGGGGAGCTTGCTCCTTAGCACCAGGCCACATACCGAACCTAACCCAGACTCTTGAGCACCTAAACAAACCTGAAACCATCCATAGACTACCTTTTCTAGGACCCATTCTTCCAGCCAACCTCCCAAACATCACTTTAAGGCATAAGCCACAAGATTCTAAAAGTTGATTCTTAGGATTTAACGCTTAGTGTCTACCTGTCTCCATCATTTTTTCTGTTCTTATCTACTTGTTTGAGCTTGTGAGGATGTTCTTCTTCCTTTTTTTCCAAAAACTCTCAAATCTTTTGGGTTTCTAGAAACCACAGTCACCGGCATCAGTTTTATCATCGACGTAGGCAACCCTTCCTCACTGGCATCGGTTATCTGACCGACATCGGCCATCTGATATCACCGACATCAATTTTTCAACCGACGTCGATCACTGTCACAGTCCTTTTTTTCAAAATAGCAGCCTAAAACCCGACCCTTTTTTTGCCAAAACCACATTAGTTTCTGAAACTAGAAAAACACAGTTTCTGAAACTTGACCCCTCTTGCCTTGAATGGTTTTGACACGCAGTCAAACCAAGGCTCTTCTTGACCAAGCGAGACATCAACCACTTCCGTCTTTCCTGTTCATAACCAGTCCTATAATGGAGTTCCACTCAGAGACCGAATGAACTCCTACTCGACCGACCCCAACTCAGACTCCCATTGTCCTTGAAGGGGACCGAGATTTCAAAAGATTCTTGGACCTCAATGTCAAAGCCCTCCAAAACTATCTCACAAGAAACCAAATGCGAGACCTTTCACTTGCAGCAGCAATGACATCGACGTCATCCGCTACCCAACCCATCATGACTCAGCCTATTGTCTCAACCAGTCACTCGACCACGGCCAATATGCAAAGTTTGGCCTCTCCATCTATTTTTGAACCTGCGTCGATCAGGGTGTCATTACCCCCTCAACCGCATACAATTCAAGCAAGTTCTACACCATACCAAAACTTGGTTGTCTCGACCTCACCCACTCTTACACCTATACACGCGGGAGTGACAACCTATCCTTTTACTAGTGCCACCACTCAACCACCTATGACGGTATCTAGTCAACTTGTGTCCTCCAATTGTATAGCAAAAGCCCCTTTATCCACGACATCTATCCCTATGATGCACTACCCATATATTATGCCTACACAAGCACAACCAAGTACGTCATACACCTCTTCGACCACCTTCCATGTACCCTACAACCTAGCGGGTGCCCCACCTGCCAATCCGTCAGCTGACATAATCAAAATGCTGATGGATAAGATGTCCAGTCTCAAGACCTCTATCTCTGGTTCAAGCAATGTTCTATCATATGAGAAAATTTGCAATGAACCCATCCATCCTTTCGTCCCTATCTGACCATACCCCAACCAGTGGGAACTCCCTAAATTTACTCACTTTCTGAGTAAGGAGGACCCACAACAACATCTTTGAGCGTTCAGACACGCTTGCTATCTCATAGCCCATGATGATGTGTTACTTCTACGCACGTTCCCCATGTCACTTTTGGGGGCCGCCCTTGACTGGTATAGCTCTCTTACCAGACATTCTATCTCTTCATTCATTCAACTTGCCCAATTATTTCTCGACTATTTTTCTATAAACATCACCAAACAAGTCTCAATCACAGACCTCTATTCCATCAGACAATTTGATGACGAATCAATAGTCGATTTTGTCGCTTATTAGAGAGGCTTGATTAACCAACTCTCTTTCTCCTTGCCTCAACCTGAGCTCATCGAGCTCTTTTCTCGAGCATGTGCTAGGCACATCTCTTCTACCTTGCGGATCCAGACATTCTGCACTTTCGACGAAGCTTTCACCATGGCAAGAAAGCTTGAACTCTATGCCATCGATGAAAATAATGTCAAATTGCGTAATGACAACACAAAATCTAATGACCCTTCTTCATCCAAACCTTCTTCTGCCCACTCTCAGTCCAAAGGGTCGGCAAACACTGTCATCTTTAGACCATCATCTTTAACAATAACTAATTGACCTCAATTTTCAACATCAGACTACATCAATAAACACTTCCAACGATGATCCATACAACATGAATACACTCCAATTAGAGAGTCATATGCCTCTGTCTTGGATAAAATTGTCAAGCAGGGGGTCCTCAATCTCCCTTCAATCCAACCACTTCAATTTGACCCCTCAACACCTATCCCTGCATGGTATAGGGAGAATGACTTTTGAAACTATCACCGTGTCAAAGGCCATGACACGGACAACTATCAAACCATCAAACACATCATCCAGGACATGCTAGACAAGGGGGATCTCATCTTGGACAACCTGAATGCCCCACCCAACCACCACTTTGACATCTTTGAACAACCCTTTCCTAATCACCCGCCTACTCAAAATAATGTCCAGACCATGACCAATGACCCTCAAGACCATGATATACGCAAGGTCGACACTGTCTTTTCTCTTGTCCCTGACCAACCTCCTTCACAGGTGGAAGACCCTTATTCCCCCTTTCTCTTGTGATTCGATTGCTTTTCTTTTGTCTGAGAACCTCTATAGTCAAGTCCATGACCAAAAGTCTAGTCAAAAAAAAAATCAAAAAATCAAAACTATAAAAATGGGATGCATATTCCAAGGTCATAAAACTATAAATGTAGACTACTCCCTCGAAAGATAGCTGCATCATTATTGTTGTATTTACTATACTACTCCCTTGAAGGACAGCTAGGCCAAAGTCATATCAAAAATATAAAAAGCAAAATATAGACCACTCCCTCGAAGGATGGCTATGCATAAATTTTGCTACATACATAGCACTATCTCTAAAGCTTCCTGCATCAATCAGCTTCACAACATGACCACAAAGCAAGATGACATCCCATCGTAGGCTTCCTGCATCAAGCAGTCTGCCTTCAAAAAAAAAAAAAAATTGACTGACAAAACTTTAGAGTCATGGACTTGTCTATAGTCGTTCTCGGGGTCACCTATAAAAGGGGCAAAGTTGTTCCTGCCAAAAAGGGTTCCCCCTTCCATCTCACATAATCAAACCTATCACCCCTGCATACTCAAGGGATTTCAAGCTCACTTAACGTCAAGTGATTCGATTGCTTCTCTAAACACAACCACTAGTCAACGACGTAATGCATGAACGGGGCTCTTGTTTCTAACATCCCCTTACCTATGCCATCATTCTGGTCCTTGTCAATGAAAGAGCAATTTGCCTTTCACTTTTTGTCATACTTTGGTCATGCATTCAACCCAATCATCATCTATCCAACCAAACCCAAACCAATCAAACATTTTTAGACCACCGACATGACCTAGTCTATTTCACTAGTTTCTATGGACACCAATACACATGGAAACTATCGACCAGCCACAATTTATGTTAAGCATAAACCAATACTTGCTGAAGCATAAATAGACCTTAACTCATTTTTAGCATACATCCATCATGACTATGGAAAATTGCTAGGGATGAAAGACCCCTCGACCAATGTTGCAGAATACACCATCACACAATATGAAAAAGGCTACAACATCATCTTACCCTCATCATTCATCATAACCTCGACCAATCATCACCCATTTTTTCTCTTCATTTGAACTACATTGGTCTGAGGCCCCTTCCTGTTTGGGCTATGTAGGCCGCACTCAGATGACACGACTGTCTTCTGGGGTTAGCTCGACCACCCTCATTTTTTCATCTCCTTGATGGACAAACCATTCTTTCTTTTGCCCAATCCTTTGACCATGACCTTGACCTCGACCAAGACCAATCCATCCCTTTGACCCTTCCTCCCTTTAGGGAGAACTACATTGGCCTGAGGCCCTTCACACAGGGGCTATGTAGGCAGCACTCAGTGTTCTGAGGTTAGCTCGGCCTCTTTATTTTGTCCATCCATCCACCTCGACCAATGACCATGGAGATCATACCTATCTCCTCCAACCATGACCACTTCCAAGACAACTTCACCTTGGTTATTTTTGCATGTATGCTACCCCACGACTGGTTAGCAAACTTATGCGCAGACTATTTTTGACCCTCACAAGTATAGGATCGCAAGCTGGTTGATCCCCACTACTTGTGACTTTTTCATGTTTTCGAGAGCACTTCCTGAACCTGGGATACCTAGAACATGACGACCATTGGAGCTTCAACTTAAATTGAATAACCCGATCAGCTATGACTAATGTTGGGGCCCAGTTATTTTAATTTCAGTACTCCTCGACCCTTGACCTGTGACACTTTGACCTGACCATCTCATGAAATGGTATGCACGTAATCACGACTATTGCAGCATTCTCACTCCATCTTCACCATTTTCATCCATCTCTCTGGCAAATCAGCACCCAATTCTAGGTTCCCTTCCCTCGACTCCTACTTTGAGGGGGAATACCTCATCTCACATCAGGGCAACCAACCCTCCTGTTTTTGTCTTGCAGTTCACTTGAACAACCAACAAGACAAAATCAACCCTATCCCATACCTGGGGCAATCATTCCTATTTTTGTCTTGCAGTTCATCCAAAACAACTAACAAGACAAAAAGGGGCAAATGTAGACATCGAAATCGTGTCTACCCCTTGGTCCTTTCTCCCCCTCTTAGTCCCCTTTGGTCCACCTAACCACTCCTAACCCATGTCTTGTTAATTTGAAATAATTAGCTATTTTAAATTAACAAAACTCCTTTTCTCTCTCCCTTTCGCTCACCTCCCTAGGATGCCCTTCTTAGGATTCCCTTCTTAGGATTCCCTTCATTCCCCACATGGCCAATATTAATGCCTAGACCCCCATTCCAACTTCTCCCCTTTAACCTCTCATCCATTTTAATCACCTTCGACTGT